>SJYO01052474.1:2712012-3045448 GCA_006410555.1 Capra ibex | reverse complement strand
GAGATTCTCCTCCTGGAGACGAGGAGTCCCCACCTGACCAGTGTCTCAGTAGTAGTCCCCGAAGTCCAAATACGTCTGCTTGGTGAGGTCCCAGAGTCCCTCGATCACACCTGGGTGGTGGGGTCGGTCCGTGTGCGGTGTGAGGGGTCGCGTCGGGCCCAGAGGGACTCCCAGACTCTTGGAATCGAGTCCGGAAACGTCGTCGAAGAAGAGAGGTCGAGAGACGACGGAGGTACACCGCAGGAGTCCTTCCCGAGCGATCTACCGACGGGACCACGGGCGGTCCTCGGGGAACACGTGTCGGTCGTAGAAGGTCCCGGACTCGGGACTTGTGGGGTGTGGGACGGTATCGGGGGTGGTGGGGGGGGTTTCTGGGTCGAAAGACGAAACGTCAGCCCTTCGAGCCGGTTGAAGAGGCGAGGGTTGGGGTTACATTCAATGTCAGACTCCCAGTTTGGGGTGAGGTGGGGGTGGGGGGTGTCGGAGTCCCCTTCCCCCCGAGGTCTCCCGACGGACGAGGGGCGATTGGGCGAAGGTCGGAGGGAGGGGAGGAAAGGGGAGTCGAGGGGTGGGTCCAAACGGTCGTCCGCCCTTCCTTCGACGAGTATCGCCCCTCCCACCTCGTGAAGGTGGAGTGTGACTTGTTGGGGCCCAACCCGATATTTCTCGGTCCCGGAAGGCGAGTCGGGGGGACGGTTACGGTGGTCGGAGGTGTCAGGGTGTCGGGCCTGTGTGCGGGGGTGGGGTCGGTCCCGGAAGGGAAGGGGTTCCAGTCCCGTAGGGCGGGGGTCGGGGCGTCCCGAAGGACGAGACTCCCCCTTCCGTCCTCATTCCACCCAACGGAAGACTCCCTCGTCCCCCGTGGTTCCCGGACCGAATTAGTGGGTGGCTTCCCAGAGAGTGGGAGTACCTAGTCCTGACTACCCCCGACCCCCGACCCCCGACCGGAGGGGTCCCCGTCTTTTGTGTCGGTTACAACCCCGACCCCTAGGGTTTGACTAGGAGAGGTTTCAGGTAAGGAGGAGTTTTAGGGTTTATTCAATTCTCTCGGTCACCCTTAAACGACATACTGAGTTCCTTGAGTTCGTCCCCGAGACATTGTTGGATCTCCCCAGCCTACCCCTCCCTCTACCCTCCCTCCAAGTTCTCCCTCCTCTGTTCCGACTAAGTACGACTATAAACCGGAGGAGGAACCTTCCGTTCGATACTGGTTGGATCTGTCGTATAATTTTTCGTCTCTGTAATGAAACGGTTGTTGCCAGGCAGATCAGTTTCGATACCACAAAGGTCAGCAGCACATACTTACACTCTCAACCTGATATTTCTTTCGACTCGTGGTTTCTTGACTACGAAAACTTGACACCACAATCTCTTCTGAGAACTCTCAGGGAACCTGACGTTCCTCTAGGTTGATCAGATAGGATTTCCTCTAGTCAGGACCCACAAGTGACCTTTCTGACTACAACTTCGACTTTGAGGTTATGAAACCGGTGGACTACCCTTCTTGACTGAGTAACCTTTTCTGGGACTACGACCCTTTCTAACTTCCGCCCTCCTCTTCCCCTGTTGTCTCCTACTCTACGAACCTACCATAGTGGCTGAACTACCTGTACTCAAACTCATTTGAGGTCCTCAACCACTACCTGTCCCTCCGGACCACACGACGTCAGGTACCCTAGCGTTTCTCAGACTGTGCTGACTCGTTGACTTGACTTAACTTGACCACCGACTAAGTACAACTATAAACCGTCTTTTGTTGTTTTAAGACATTTCGTTAATAGGAAGTTAATTTTTTAAAAAAACTTTTTACTTTTAAGAACCTTTAAGGGACCGTCAGGCCACCAATCATGAGGGGCGGAGGTGACGTCCCCCTGGTCCAAGTTAGGGACCAACCCCTTGATTCTAAGACTTTCGGTACGTAACGTCGATTCTTTTTTATTCAATTTTAGGAGAGGGTAGTTACCTTTAAAGTTGAGACGCCTAAAACTTTAAAAACAAAAAAGTCGTTAACGAGAAAAACCCCTCCCCCCCGTACGTTGTACACCCTAAAACCAAAGGACCTGGTCCCTAGTTGGGTGCTGGCGACGTCACCTTCCCGTTTTAGAATTGGTGGACTGGCGTTTCGTCGGGTCGTTAATGAGAAATTTTGCGTTAACGATTGGATCTGCCACCTTAACCCCCTCCTGTTCCGCCTCCCCTATACACATACCACCACCAAATCAGTGACTTAGTGCGCTGAGAACGTTGGGACAGCTGACATAGGGTCGTTTAAGGAGACAGGCACCCTAAGAGGTCCGTTCTTATGACCTCACCCAACGGTAAAGGAAGAGGCCCTCTAGAAGGACTAGGTCCCGTAACCGTCCTCCAGAGGAAACGTCCGTCTAAGAAATGGTTGACTCAGTGTGCCCTTCGGCCTATACACATATGTATATCGAATAAGTAAAGTGACATACCGTCTTTGATTGCGTTGTAACATTTCGTTAAGATGGGGTTGAAGTTTTTATTTTTTTTTACGTCAACGATTCTTCTCATTATTCAGTGAATTTGAGTATTCTGAATTACGGGTGACCCCTACCGATCATTTCTAGTTCCGTCCCAGACGCCTCTCTACTCTTACTGGGGTCGGGTCTCCATCCTCCCAGTTTCCTAGTTCGTACGGCCCCAGAGACCTACCCTCGATGTTGTGCACCCGGTCACGACCGGTTTCGAGGTCCTTTACGTCGGTTTGTCTTTGAGGGGACGCCATTTCGGAGTGGAGACCGAAAGTGATCGAGATGAAAAAGACAGAGGGAAGGATTTTGGGGACGGTCCGAGGGAGACGGGTCTGGTCAAGTCCCAGGGACCAGGGGTGACAGGTACGTCGCCGTGAGGTGACAGGGGTCGGAGGGGCAGGTCTCTTCCAGGGGAGAACTATGGTACTGGAACGGGTCAGGTTGGACGAGGAAGACGGGTGACTCTGGGTGCTCGGAGTCGGTCAGAGGACGAGTCGCCGGGGAGAGGTTGACGGAGCTCTTGTATCGACGGTCGGGGTCTGCCGACGTCCGTAGACGTCGACGTGTTCGGTTATAGGTGTTTCGTGGTCGAACCACGTCTTCTACGTCCGGACCAGCCTGGGGTCTCCTCGTCGTGAACGGGACAGGAAGGTCTCGTCACGTTCAAGTAAACCTTCTCTTCAGACGGGCCCTTGGCGGGGACCCTCCTTGGTCCCGTTCTCTATAAGGGTTCCGTATCCCTCGGACCTCTTCGCCCGACCACCTTCGCTCCTTTGTGTCGTCCCGGCACGCAGGAGGTCCTTCGTGTGGGTCTTCCTTAACCTTCGTTTCCCTAAGTACGGACACTTTCTATTGCCCTTCCGCACCCTGTCCTGTGTCCAGACTGTAGACACCCTCCTCTCCCCTCCCTCCTGACCTACCCTAACCGGAGCTTGGTGTCTCTCCGGACTCTACCAGAGTCGTCCGACTGTCCTCGTGGCGTCCTTCTGCCGGACCTCTGTGGGGGGGTGGGGGGACGGCACCCGTCGTCACGACTTGGGCGCTTGGAGCCCGGGCCCCCGGCAGACTTCGGGATGTCCTCGTCCACCAGAACCAACCCACGACCCGTCGGAGTCCTGTAGTGTGGACGTGGAGGACAGCGTCCATGAGGGGCCCGTCCTACGGAGGCCCCGTCGGTACCGACCCGGTGCTCCTTCCTTTTCTTTCTAGGAGGAATCAGCCTCCCGATTCCCTCTCCCGTACTCCCACCGTATTCGTTCCCGGGCCCCCGTCCTCGAGTGTTCCTGACACACCTTCGGGCAAACAGATCTTGTCTCCCGATACTCACCGTGTCCTGTCCTTAGTTCCGGGGCCCCGGTCACACAGCTGGCACCCAACTGCCAAAGTCCTTCCCAGTTTCGTACTCCAGTCGGGACTGAAGCTCTACCTAGACCGCCGTCACACCTCGTGTCTACCCTCCCCTCTGGAGCTCCAGTTCTCAGGTGTCCCTTCCCGACACCAGTCCCGACGTCCGCTCTCCAGCATTACTGAAGTCGTAGACACCGAGCAACGGCGAAACAGGGACCCCTCCGGTCAGTGTCGACAATCGACCTTAGACCTTTTTCCTTGGTAAGAGTCAGTACACGTAACATCCACCACCGATGTACCCTCGGTCTTTACCCCAGGTAGACGAAGGCGGGACCACCCCTCTTACAGACTCTCCATCCCCGGACTGGGGGCAGACAGAGGACGGAGGCCTCCGCTCAGCCCACCCCGGAGCCCAAGGTCCCGGTCACCTTCCCACCCGTCCCCCCTGTCCGGCTCTACTTGTGTCCGGAGTATGAAGACTTAAGTGGACGGGGGACCGGCTCTCTCCCCGTCGTTTCAAAGACCCTCAGGTCCTCCAGTCCCAACAGACCCGTGTGTTCCGGGGGGAGTGGGAGAAGGGACGTCTGGCCGTCTGGGGTGGAAGAACCACACTGGGGTCTCGAGCGTCGTGCCGGGCAAGGAAGGCCAACCAGGCGGACGAGCGGGGGGTGGGTCCGGGCGTGGGTAGTATAGAAGGTGACGAAAAGCTTCCTCGAGTCGGTTGTGTTTAGATGTACAAACAAACAGACGGACAGACGGAGAGGGTCAGAGACGGGTAGGGTCAGCGAGTTGGAGACAAAGAAACAGCGTCAAAGAGAACCAGACGCACCAGAGTCTAGGTGCTCCGACCTTGGGGACATCTACGACTTCGGGGTCGAATGCCGGGAAGAGGTCGGGGATCTACCGAATCTTGATGTTTGGGGTCGTACGTGATACCGAGTACCACAGACTCCTCACGGACTCATGTGGTGGACGTAGGACCCTTAGCATCAAAGGGAGTGGAGCGCGCGAACGGTCCCGAGGTGCTAGAGGGGTCACCCGTCAGGGACGGAGTCGGGACTGGCGACCCAGACAGACGACTGGATGGGGGGTGGGGGTGGGGGACCCCTTCGTAAGCAGTGACCTACTGCCACCCCCCACCTCCGGGACCTAGCGTCGAAGGACGGGAAAACACAGGGGGTTGAACTCAGTGTCCCCCGCCGTCCCACCTCGCCCCCAAGGTCCTTTATCCCCGGCCTTCCCTTACCTTATGGGATTACGGTCTGGGTTCCTGTTTCCCAGTCACGGGGGAACGACCCGGACATAGGGGTCCTTGGGTTTTCCTGAGTTGTCATCCTCAGGTCCTCACGAATCTACAGTCGTTCCACCAGTTCGTCTCGGGACCCCACTGGGATCGTCAGGGACACCAGTGACTCTCGTTCCCTGAGTAACAATGGACGACACCGGCGTCACGGGTGGAAGACGGACTGCGGAGTCCCGCTCCGACCGTTCCCGCTCCACCTTCCAGAGGGAAGACCAGTCTGTGGGGGTGTCCCAAGAAAGCCCTCGAGACCGATCGGGTAGAGTGGTAGGGCGGCGTGGGATCAGGGACACGAGGCCGGGGTCCCAAGACGGTCTGTGGACCCAAGGGGGAATAGTGGGAGGAAGAGTCTCGCCTTGGGTTCGCAGACCGGGAGGTGGGAGACCCGGTCGCCCGCACCTCGGCTCCGAGACCTCGGAGGGCCGGCCCGATCAAGGACAGGGTAACACACACACTCCCTGCCCCGCCCCGCTCCCGGGGGAGGATGACGGGGGAGGGGAAGGATTCCTTTTCCGGACTCCGAGACGACCCTCGGTGTCTCGTTTGCCTCCGGCGGGCGGGCGGGGTCGCTGTACCCGTTGGACTTCTCACACCCGGTCCTCGGGCCCGGGGGGACACCGGACCCCGACCCCGACCCAAAGCCCGATACACCGTTCGTCCCGGGCCGGAGGGGTCGTGGACTCGGGTCGGCCCGGGGGCGTGGGCGGTGGGGCGTTCGTGGTCTGGTGTCCACTCCCGGTGCCTCCGGCCCCGTGTCCACCATCCCACCCCCGCGCCGGTAGCTCCGGACGTCCGACCCGACCCTTCCCAACCTCGGACGAAGGGTGAGGTCTCTCGGTCCACCGTCTACGGTCTCCGAGAGCCACGTCTGTCTAGCGGTTCCTCCGAGTCTGGTCTCCGGGCTTAGTCCCGGTCGTTCGTCGTCGACTTTCGACTCCGTTCCCACGGTCGCAGTGTCCACACACACCGATCCCAAAAGCCCGACGAGTCGTCGGTTCTCGACACACTGAGCTTTGTTGAATGAATTGGAGAGACTTGGAGGTAAATATAGTTTATACCTGACTCACCAGGAAATGGTGGTGCCCCAACAAGACTCAACGATCAAGTGTCGTTCAGAAGTTTGTGTGCCGGCACTGCTAAATTGCCCTTACCTTTCCTCGACCCCTCTCTACCCCACTCCCTGACTCCGGTACCCCCTCTCTGACTCTCGGAGCCCTTCTTGACTCTCGTGTCCCGTCGGTCCAGGGGAAAGGGGACGAGGTCTGGGGAGTAGGGTGACCGGTAGATGGGGCTTTGACTCGGACGTCGGGGCCGGGGGTCGTCCCGGTTGGGCGAGGGGGGTGGCCGGAGGTCCCGTCTCCAGGGACCCCTCTTCTTCCTGGTCCACCCCACGGTCCGGTCCGTCCGTCGAGACGCCCCTTCCCGATCCCCGGTCCTCGGGACTCGTGGCCCGCGAGATTCGGGGCTCCAGGAGGGAAGGAGGAGCTCGACCCGGCCGCCGAGACCCTCCTTCACTATTCCGGGCTATCCGAAGGGGAGTGTGTGTGTGACGTCGGTGACAGTCCTCCCCGCACTTGACCTCCCTTTAGACTCGGTCCTCAGGGGTGACTCCGAAGGAGTCCGAGTAGGGGGAGGTCCGGTCGTTCCCGAGTACAGTCGGAGGCCCTTCTACAGGTCTCCTCCGACACCCCTGGTCCTGGTCGGAACTTGGTCCCGGAACTCTAGGGTCGCGGTGTCGGGGGTGCCGAGGCCCAGACGGGCTCGTAGGTCCCACCGACACTCCACCCGGACCCATATCTTCCCCGTCAAGCCGGGAACCTGTTAGGACCGTAGGAGACTCGGAGTCTAGAGAGTAGACATGGGGGTCCCCTCCGTCCCCCGCTATGGTGGACGGAGGATTCCGGCACCACCCACGGTACTCCTTTCCACTCTTTCGTGGACCGTCCGTTCCTTACTCAGTACCCCGAGAACTGCGCCGGTCTCTCAAGAGACCCCGTGAGGGGTTCCCAGGGCGTGAAGAGAGAGAGAGAGAGAGAGGGGTCGGGTCGAGGGTCGTCGGGGTGCGACTGGGCCGGAGGCCTCCCCGGGTTCAAGGGAGCGCACTTCTTGACCCTCGACCCCTCGTAGTGGATGCTGTGGGACACGCGCGTCAGGGTCGTCCACTCCGGACCTCGGGGCGGCGCAGGGTCCAGTCCCAGGTCTCCCGACTCCGGGCGGCGGTCCCTCCTTGACCTCCCCGACTCCCTGTGCGGCCCTCGTGAAACAAGTAATAGTTCGGCGGGATTGGGTCGGGTTGGAGGGCCGACAAACGATTTCAAAATCGACCCTCGGGGTCGGGGGTCGGAAAGCACCCCAGGGTCTGAGACGGAGGTCCGGGATCGGGGTATGGGGAGTTGGACGGCGGTCGGGACTAGACCAGGACTGGAGCCAAGAAGAGGTGGCTGGGTCCTGCCCGGGACGTGGGGGTCTGCGACGGAGCCGAGGGACCACAACGGGGCCTTTGACGTCTGAGCCGGGAGGGTTCCTGGAGGTGGGCGACTCGTCGACGACTCGGTCCGGTCCCTGAAGTAGTTGGTCATGATGTCGAGGTAATTCTCCACTCTAGGAGGGGACTCGGGGACTCGGGGACTCGGGGAGGAACAGGATGTCGAGTCCAGGACGACTCTGGTTCTTCACCTACTCCGTCGAGGGTAAGGGAGGGGGGTAGGACTATGATGTGTCCCCTCCCCCCAGGACTCGAGTTGTGGGCGGTTGTGGTGCGGGGGGATTTTTTGCGAACGGCTCGGACCCCCTAGGAGGGGACGGTTGCTGAAGGAGGGTGAGGGGAGAAGGAAGGATCCTCGTCGAGGGTCCGAGTACTCCTCGCCGAAGTCCTCCACCTCCGGCTCCACCGTAGGTGTCCGTGGATGGTGGAGGCTCTCTCGCTCGACCACAAGCCCCGGTTCGTCCGGACCGCGTTGCGCGGGGCGACACACCCGGCGTAGGTCACCCCCTTCGACGTCCATACCGGCGGACCGTTCGTGGGTCACACCCTCGGTCCCCTACGTCTTCTCTTTTTTCTCCCCACACTGTTCGAGGGCTCCGAAGGACCCCGTCTCCCCCACCAGGGTCGTTACCCCTCTGAGGACGGGTAAGGGGTGATCTCTGATCGTAGGGCCCTCTCGGGAGACGGGTCCTCGGTTTTCGACCAACAATTCTGGGTGTCGTCACGGGACCGACCCACCCCTCTTTACTGGTCTACCTGTCTCCATATGTGACACATCCACTCCTGTCGAATCGTCACTAGGGACCCGGTCCCCACCTCAACCCCCCCCATAACAGTCTCGTTGTCTTAGAAGGTCTTTTCCGGGAGTGAACGGGTAGGATCGGAGGAGTGGGGTTTGTGGCAAGGGAGGGTCGTGTGGAGGGACGGGGGTGGGGGCGGGGGGTGGCCTCGGAGACCGGGTGTGGGAGGAGGTGTCCTGAGTGTCGGTCGGGAGGGTGCAATGACCCTGTCGGACTGGGTGCCCCCTCGACCCAGACACTGGAACCGGAGGAATCGCCATTGACTTGTGGTCTCTTAAACCTTCATTCGGCGTACGGGGCATTTAGGGTTTCCTCAGGGCTTATTTTAGTCTTGTCAGGACAGACTGCGACCGTGTTGGGAACTTCAACCGACTTCGAGGCCGAGTCGAGACTTAGGTAGTCTCTAAGACATAAACTGGGTGGGAACTGGGGTCCGGACGGCGATAGTGGTTGTGCTCAGGAGAGGAGGGACTTCGTCCTTAGTCTGGAGGGTCGGAAACCCCGAAGGTGTGGCGGTCAATCCTACCGAGGAGGATCGTAGTCTTACGGTCCTACCCGTCCCAGGGGCCTCCGGTGGACTACGTGGGTAGGGGTGGAGGGGTAATACACACGGGTTCCTCCCAGTCTTCTGCCCGACCCGAGTGGGCGGAAACGAACTCGTGGCACTCTTTGTCCCTTGAGAGCTGTAGGTGTGGGGCCCACCGGAAGGTCAGTGAACCACCGGAAAGGGGTCACTAGTCAAACCGTTACTGACCCAGGGAGGAGACATGGTCTCTGGTCCAGTCGGATATCCCTACCCCTCTATGAGCGGTCGTATTCCTTGTCCGGTCCGATACGGCCCGCACACCCCACGTCCTGTCCTTCCTAGTCACACCCGGGTTTCCCAGTCCCTCCGACGGGCCTCTTTTTTCTCGGGATCAAGTGTCGAGAGCCGTGGTGGTCGGAAGTTCCCGACACCGTTCCAGCAGTCAGGGACGGGGTGAAGGGAGGGAAGAGGACCCCGACGACGAGTTCTGGGCGTGGAGGGAGGACAGAGGGACTAGCCGGCCGAGTCCAAAAGCTACGGGCCCTGACGTCGAGTCGTGTCCTCTACAAGTGGATGTAGACGTTGGTGTAGTTCATGCGGTGGTTGGCACCGTTGGAAGCCACTCACGGCGGGGAGCAGCCGAGCTCTGGGGTGGGACGGGGTCGCGCCCGACACCTGGGCCCGGGACTGGTCGAGAGCAGGGGCACAGTCGAGCCGGTAGTGTCACAAGGGCGTCGCGCGGGGCCCGGCGCCTCTGAAGGCCTAGACCTTGTGGGTCGACCACGCGATGCGTCCGATGTCTGTCGTCCTGCCGAGACACGCACCCCTGGGTCGGTTGCACCTCTAGTGCCTCCACCCGTGCCCCTCTCCTCTTTCCCCCTGGGTCGGTTACACCTCTAGTGTCTCCACCCGTGCTCCTCTACTCTACCCCCCTGGGTCGGTTGCACCTCTAGTGCCTCCACCCGTGCTCCTCTGCTCTACCCCCCTGGGTCGGTTGCACCTCTAGTGCCTCCACCCGTGCCCCTCTCCTCTTCCCCCTGGACGGTTACACCTCTGGAGCCTCCACCCGTGTCCCTCTCCTCTTCCCCCCTGGACGGTTGCACCTCTGGTGCCTCCACCGTGCCCCTCTCATCTTGTCCCCTGGGCGGTTGCACCTCTGGTGCCTCCACCCGTGCCCCTCTCCTCTTCCCTTTCGGTCGGTCACTCCTGAGACCCTCCTCCGTCCTCCCAGGTCACCTTCCCGCCAGTCGCATCTCCCCTTCCCGTGACGTGACTCTACTTCCTCCTTCCCGGGGGCTCCTTGGGCGTCCCGAGCCGGGGTTCTGGGGAGACCGGTGAGGGGCGTCGAGACGTAGGTCGTGCCGACCCGGGGGCCTTTGCCGGCGAAGCTGCACGACGGGGACGACGAGGTCCGGGGTCTACTCCGAGGTCTCGAGAAACAAGACGGGGGGCTCGACCAGGAGCTTCACGGGGACCTCGTGGGGTGCACTCGTGTCTCCCCGACCCCGTCCACCCCCCCCCCCACCGGCCCGCCCATACCGAGGTGTCTCCGACTAGGGTGCAGGACTATGGGGGTCTGACCTCACCAAGCGCCGGGACCCGGACGCGACCATACGGGAGGGCCGGCACAGGTTGTACGACGACCTTTAGCCCCCAGACCTCAAGGGGCGCCGGGGGAAGTCGCCGACCATGTACTCGTGCCTCTAACCGTGCGCCTTGGACACACTGGGAGTGGCGATGTTGTAGGACCTCCACTCCTGGTCACACCGCCCCCACCCCCCCTACATGGCCTACAGTCGTTGTCCCTCTTTAGACTTGTGCGGTCCAGGTCGGAGGACTCGATCTTGGTTTCCAGTCCCGTTTCCCCCACGGGTGTCCGCTTCTACATCAATAAAAAGCCCCTTACCCCCGACCTCGAAAGTAGTCAAAGAGTTTCACACTCACACGTACACACAGGATTCAGCGAGTCAGGACAGACTAACAACACTGGGGTATCTGACATCTGGTGGTCCGAGGAGACAGGTACCCTAAGAGGTCCGTTCTTATGACCTCACCCGACGGTAAAGGAAGAGGCCCCCTAGAAGGGTTGGGACCCTTACTTGGGCGTAAAGAATACAGAGGACGGAACTGTCCGTCCAAGAAATGGTGATCACGGAGGATCCTCCGAGAGAGTTACCCATAAAACTGAGTTTTGTACAATTTTGGGTAAAATCTCTACTTTTTGGTTATCCCGGTTGTTCAGTGACCGTGGTCCCAGGGAAAGACGGGACTCCACGGAAACGTCCGTCCGTACACGTAGCCGGGACACTTCGTCCACCCGGAGGCCTACCGGTGGCTGGGCGGGTGGGCGTGAGGGAGGGGAGTACTCAATCTCTGTCTCTACAAGAGACGGGTGGGAAGGGGTGGGGGTAGGGCTGGCTACGGCCCGTGGAGACGGGGGTCCTACACCGACAGACGTACCTGGAGCTGTGCGCCTGGTGGAGCAGGGACACCTTCCTGTTCCGTCGGCACCTCTAGTTGGACCGACACGACGTGTCGAAAGTCCATGTGCCCGGGGCTACCCGGTCCTCGCCCCGACCTTCTCTCTCTCCGTGAATCTACCGCCCGAGACTCGCGGATCCGGTCACCAGGGTCATGCCCTTGGGTCGGCTGACCGCGTACGGGTCATTAACACCAGGGACCCCCGGAAGGCCCGAAGTGTGAAATCCCCTGGGTGACCTAAGACCTTTGAGATTAAGATCCTAGTTAACGTACGACTCGTAATATTAAACTCCTTTGATCCCAAACGGCTCATGAAGACGCCCCAGAGCTCTCGAAGCCGATACGACTACACACCCGACCCAGTTCCACCCGTGTGTCTGCAGTCTCGAGTCTCGGCGACGAAGACGGCGACTGAACCGTCGTCCTGTTGCTCGTGGGGTCCGTCCCCACCGCAACCGAGGCCCTTCCGGCACGTACATCCACACCCCACTCACCGCCTTCCCGCCGAGACACCCGACCCGGAGTCGGACCGGGGCGGGGAAGGGAGGGAGAGGGGTCGAACGGTTCCACTGGTAGCACCTGGTGGTGCGGCGGTGTCACAGGAAGTACTTCGTGGACCTTTTGCTCGTCTTCCGGTCTCCCCCGACGGGGCGGCTGACCCGGACCTAGCACGGGGGGTAGAGCCCGTCGGAGTGCGGTCAGAAGGTGGTCCTCTACCAGTTAATGCAGGACAGGGGACGGAAGGCGATAGTCCATGGGTGGGGTGGGGGGTGCCCGAGGACGGGTGAGGAGGTCGAGATTGCCTTGTCGGAGGTCCTCGGAGGTTGGAGGGAAAGAAGAGAGGAGAGGGAGGAGTGAGGACGGGGAGGAGTAGGGGGACGTCGGTCTGGGGACCTTCCCCTCGTGCCGGTTCCCGCGGCCGTAGTGGTCCTTCTTCTGGAAATTCCTTCACCGGTTCATCCACGGAGGGGGGCGGCCCACCCCCCGACGGGAAGGGGGTGTGGGGTCCCCTGGCGGGGGGAGTAGCCACCAGACCCGTGTGATGGGGACGTTTGGGTGGCTCTGGGACGAGCGTCCCCTTCCGGGGACCGAGACACGCGGACCCTGGGGGAGTAGGGGAGGAGCGGGTGTCGCGCCACTTCTAGAGACGGAGTGAGTACCCGTGGGACTACCGGTTCGCTCACTTTCGTTGGTAGGACATGCGGAGACTCTGGCCGGCCCGGGTCTCGATACGAGTCGTCGACCCCTCCGAGAAGGCCTTCCGGAAACTGGGGGCCCATCCCGATTCGGGTCTCCCGTTCCCAGACTTTTCTTCACCACCCCCCACCCCCCCGTAGGACCGGGATAGGAGTAAGTGTGCGACCTCCTGCCCTTTCCCAGTGTCAGTCCCGGGTGCTCCTCGGGCCCTGGGAGTCCCTGCGTCCCTAGTCCACTCCCGGACTCAGAGCGGGAGGGTGCTCCTGCTCTCACTTTGTCTGGTCCCGTCGCCCGGACCCAGGGGTCCTGTACGCAGAAGAGGGACGGACGTCCAGGACACGTACCTACTCATACTGCACCACAGGGACCTCGTGCTCCGCGACCACGACCACCACTGGTCGTGGAAACCCTTACCGCTAGGGGGCCTCTTACCTCTCCACTCCGGACGGTCCCTTCCCCCGTGGACCGTTCTTCCCTCTGAGTTTTGGCTCACACCGACCCGTCGTGGGCCTCAGGCTCAGTGACGGTGATAGTCTCGTTCGAAAGGCGTGAACCCTCCGTGAAGGACTGACGAGTCCGTGACTGTCTGCCCTTTCTGCCGTCGGTTTCACTCTAGAGTCGAAACACAGAAAAGAAGGAAAGAATTGTTTTCCTTTCTGGTGACGAGGCTACGGTTGTCTTTAATCCGTTGGAGTGAAAGACTTGTCTAGAACTGTCTTTGGTTGATCTCAACTCAGGCTATGGACTGACAATTGGGAATGGAAGGGACGAAGGGCCAGCGCCGTCGGGGATCGACGTAAGGAAAGACCTCGAGAACAGACGAAGACGAAAATCTACAGAAGAATCGTGAATGTGGTGTTCGGGGGATCTCGTCCTACGGGTGTCTCCCGAAGAGGGGGTGGTGCGACGGGGAAGTCAGGACGCACGCTGGAGGGAAGATTTCTTTTTGTGTGAGTGGTCGACAAAGATCCTACTCAGCACAAACGTAGGCACCCTGGGTGCTAGGAAAACTCTGTCTCTTGTAAGGGTCGTGAATCTTTCCGGGGTTCAGTTAGACGAAGGGTCAGAGGGGTGGTCTCCGCTGGGGGCAGGACTAAGGACCGTGGACGTAATCTTCCAGTGCCTTTCCCCGTGTGCCACAGACCGAAGAAAGTGGGTGGGATGAAACCTCCGAGTAGAGCGACAACCTGTTAAGTCACCAAGTAAGGACAGGTGGAACCCCCACACTTGTCAAATAAAGAGACCAGGGGACGACTGCCTGTGGACCCGACAAAAGGTCTCGAGCCGATAACACCTATTTCGACAATACTTGTCAAAACATGTTCCGAAAACACCGGAATACAAAAGTAAAGAGAACCTATTTATGGATCCTCACCTTGACAACCCAGTGGCCCATCTGCATACAGATTGAAACTTTGGCGGGTTACCGGTTTGGTTAAACTTGACGTGGGAATTTAAGGCGCGTACAGTTACATACATGCATAAGGAAAAAATTACCTCCTTTGGATCCTTAAATGGGGGTCTTTTACCGTATATAAATGATTGCTGTACTTGTTCTTATAATTATCGTCGTGAGGACTACCATAGGGGCGTGACCTTTGTTAAGTTTACTGAGAGTTAGTATCTACCCTTTTTATGTAGCACCAGAAAAGTTTACGCTACGTAGTTACTCTCACTTGTTTAATGTCGGTATGTGTTACCTTGCCTACTTAGAGTTTGTAGTGCACACTCACCCTTTCTTCGGGCTGTGCCTCTTAGCCTGGTAGTCTGAGTGAAACGTGGTTCAAATCTTTGTCCCTCCTGTGTAGAGACCACAAAATTAGTCCTCTCGGTCACCACTGGGGTCCCGCCCTCCACCCCTGGACCCGAGCCCAATGGGCTTCCACTGAAGATCCTGCGACCACTGCAAAGAACTACGCTACGACTGCTGTGTCCATCCAACTCAAACACTTTTCGATATTTCGACCCGTAAAATATTGTACCCACGAAAAGACACCCATGTAATATGAAGTTCTTTTACGAGTCTTTCATTTCATCACGTACGATTAACGCCACTTGAACATCCGGGTGGTGGATTTCCGTAGACGTCACTTAGGGCCCTACAATACCGGAACGGCGCCAAACAAAAAAGGACACGTTTCCAACCGTACACATCAAGATTCGACAAAGGCACCGTCGTGCACTATTGCCGAGTCGAAAGATCTTCCACAATGCGGCGATCACTAGTCCTGTTGCGTCCCTCTGACTCTCGACAAAGGTGGATAGTTTAACCGACTTTGTAATGCCTCACCAGTGGACGTCACACCTGTCCTAGGACCTCCTGTTAAAATACTGAGCAAAAGTTTAGGACCGAGTCTTTCAGGTGGAGGTTCCTGATGGGAGGACTTTATATGTTTCCTCCTCCGTTCGTGTATCTCACAAACTCGTAACAAGCATCCGGTAGGTCTACAGGGACAGTCTCCCTCCAGAGTATGTCTTGCCATGGATGTGTACTACCCTACGACACAGCAGTAAATTTTCTGACTCCAGTCACAACCATACACCTGTACTTCCTGTGGGTACTATCCAATAACCGTTTTTCGTCCATTGGTATTATACTAGGGTAAAAGTGAATTTTCCTTTTGATCCCTGAAGGGACCGTCAGGTCACCAATCCTGTACCACGGAAGTGGAACCCCCTGGGATCCAAGTTGGGGACCAGCTCCTTTATTCTAGGGTGTTTGACGCACCGTACCGGTTTATTTATTTGATATTTATGTCTGTATATAATTCGTGTTACTTTTTCCCCGATCTTTCACATTGTCGACAGACACCATGTAGACGAGACTGCCTACTCTGACCTCCCTTCCCTTCCCATCCCAAAGATAAAATAATGAACTGTGTGAAGACATTACAAAACGTTTTCGGGTATGGAGAAAAACACTTTACAAGTTTTGTTTTTAATTTTAGCATTGATTACTATTGTCCCTGGTGAGGTCACGTCATACTCGAAGACATGTCAGACTTTATTTTGTTTTGATTAGTGGTGCGATTGTGAACGGGAGTGGTCTCAAAACGTCGACGGGACTACCTCTACAGCCCCGGGATGTTGTCGAGGGGCTCCGGCCTTGTCGTGTTCACTCACCCCCGCCCCACCCCCCATCCCCTCTTCCTCCCCCTTCCCCTCCCCTTCCCCCCTCTTTCCCTCCGTAAACCTCTGTGTTTTCCTTTCCCCCAGATGTCTCAGGGGAGAGACCCGACGTTCAGTCGGAGGGTTGTTCGACCTCCTGTCGACTCGTGTCCGGATTCGAGGTGGGTGGTGTCGGAGTCCTGTGGGAGAAGGAACACTGCATGGGTGAAAGTCAGGGCCCCTAAGACTCCCCGGGCAGAGGACGTCTCTCTCCTCTCCTCCGCCCCGGATCCCGAGTCCCTGGGGTCCTGTGTCTGGGAGTCGGTCCTTTGGTTCGGTGGGGCGGGGGTCGTGGTGTCTCCGTCTCGGGGACTTCGACGGGCGTCCGCGACAAACCCGGGACTGCCAGAGGAGGGGACACCGTGGGAACAGGGGACCGGAGGACGTCCTCAATGTTCTAGGCGAAGTTGTCGCAGAGGACGAGGCTGGGCGACCACAGGAGGACCGCCGCCTTCTCTTTCCTCAGGTCGTTGTGTCTGTCGCGCCCCCGGGACCCCTGGGAGTCCAGGCCCCCGGAGCCGCTCCTCCCGAGACGGCCCCCCACCCCCGCCGCTCGACGGACCCGTGGTCCCCGCTCCTACTTCCCCGGACGGGACTACCGAGGGCCATGGGGTCCAAGACACACAAACCTGACCCGAGGGCCCGCATGGGGGTGAAGACGCGGAAGCGCGCACGTCACCTGTGGGCCGACCTTCTCGACCCTCCCCTCGCCGACAACGTCGACCCGGTCCCGCTGCTCGAGACGCCGGTCCTCCTCCGGAAGGCACCGACCCGTTTCCGCCGGAAGGTCCACTCGAGGGGTTGAGGGCGGTGGGGAGGTTGAGGTTACGACTGAGGAAGGTAGGTGGAGGTCTGGACGGTGTACCTCCTCCGGCCCCGGAGTGGTTGTGGGACTGAGAAACCCAAGAGGCCGGGGAAGGCCGAGGAGGTTTTAGGTGGGAATATAAAACGGGGTGACGTGTCGGTCGGGAAGACCGACTCAGGACTCATCATCACTACCTGCTGTACCGGGACTTCGTCGTCGTCGGTCCCGGGGTCATCCGTCCGCCGGCGGAGCCCGTCCGTGTCTCCGTGTCCAGTGAGGGAGAGGGCCTACCCACGTCCCCTCTCCCACATCCCGTCCTACTTCCTTTTTCCCTTCTGTCTCCGTTCCCGACTTCGACCCTTTGATGTCCTTCAGTCCCCGGTCTGTCCGAACCCCACCATGGACTCGGTCTCCCCCAAGGACCCGATCCCCTCTTGTTCCACCCTGAAAGAGTCAGACCCGAAGGAGGTCTTGTCGGGACGGACCAGATCCCTGGCGAGGACCTCGACTCCCCCCGAGGAAGAGGGTCAGGATTGTGCCGAGTCCTGTGACGACCGGGGCGGTCCCAAGGGTTCCAACTCGAGTCGTCCGGACCTGACTACCGATTCCTCCTCCCGAGGGGTCCTCCTCCCCACCCCTCCCGGCCGGTCGTGTCTACCTCCAAAACGACCCCTCCTCTCACAATCAGCGAGTCAGCACAGACTGAGAAACGTTGGGGTACCTGACCTCGGGTGGTTCGAGGAGACAGGTACGCAAAGGGTCCGTTCTTAAGTTCTCACCCATCGGTGAGGGAAGAGGTCCCCTAGAAGGGCTGGGCCCCTACCTTGGGCCCAGAGGACGTAACGTCTGGCTAAGAAATGGTAAACTCGGTCGTCCCTTCGGGAACGACCCCTCTTCTCCCTTACCTTTTGTCCTCATTTCTTAAGTCTGTTTCCCTTCGCTGTCCTTCGACCCTCGCACTCTTCGTCCCTCGTCCGTACTCCGACCGCCTGTCGCGAATCTTTACGTCCCGGCTGCCCTCCTCGTAGGTCTGACTTCGTCCTTCCGAGACTCGACTGGTCCCACCCTCGTCTCCCCCATCCTTCCTTCCCTCCCCCGGTTCCTTCCTTCCTTCTCTATATTCCGAAATGTGTGTGTTTTCTTTCTAATTGTCCTGACCGCTACGCCCACCCTCCCCTCCGCCGTCGGTTAGGACCTACTCGACATCCAAAGTGCGATTCCCCGGCCGATTCACCAAATGGTCCGAACGCGGACTCGTCTTTGTCTATCCTATGTATGGGAGGGTCCCCAGGACGGGGTCCGGGGCGGGGGGAAGACACGGGTGAGGTCCTCGTGAAGTCCCGAAATGGATTCGAAGAGTAAAGTAGAAGTCGTCTGAGATTCGTCCACACATTTCGGACCCTTGACCTCTGAGCGTTCGACGATCAAATCCTTACGGACCCGAAGGGGCCACCGAGTCTGTCATTTCGCCGACGGATGTTTCTCCCTCTAGACCTAAGCTAGGGACCCAGTCCTTCTAGGGGACCTCTTCCTTTACCGGTGGGTGAGGTCATAGGAACGGACCTTTTAGGTTACCGTCCTCCTCGGACCCTCCTCGGACCATCCGAGGTCAGGTACCCCAGCGTTTCCCAGTCTGTGCTGACTCGTTGAAGTGAAAGAAAGTGAAAGTCAGATCCTTAGTCTGACACTGGAGTCCAGACTTGTGTGTCTGCGGAAGCGACTCCCGATGAATGACACACGTTCCTCAAGACACGGAGAACGTGGTACTCTAATTGTGAGTGGTCCAATTGATGACTCACCCACACTGTGTTTATGCACGTTTTCTCACCGGTCGTGTCGCCGTGGTTCACCCGACTTCCTGTTCAACGGCAGTCGGAGACAAAGCCCCTCCGCCACTCCTAGGTTGCCCGGGAACTAGTCGGGGAGACTCGAGGGACGAAGAGCCCGGAGGGACCGCCGGTCCCCAGGAGTTGTGAGTGGGGGAGTGGGGGTCCGGAGGACGCTCTGCAAGACGCAGCCCCTCCTCCGGTTCCGGCGGCGGGTCCTGTAGAAGTCGGGGTTTGCCTCGACCTTTGCGGTCTCCATGGCCGACTCGCGGGTCCGGCTCCCGGAGGTCGACGACGGTCCACCCCGGGCTGCAATGGGGTTGGGACGGCCGGGAGACCCGAGGTCCCCCGGGCCCTGGGTGATGAGCCCCCGGTCCGGACTCAGGGACCGAACCCAAGTCAGGGCAGAGGAGCGGAGGGGTGGGGGAGCGGGGAGTCCGGACTAGGTGCACGTGTCTGCCTTCTACAAAGTCCGGTGTCAGGAGAGTCACCTTTTGGACGTTTCGTCGTTCAGGTGCACTCCTCCCGGGGAGGGAGTCGGGTGGGAGGGTGGGGGCGAAGGGGTCTGGGGTCGTGGGTGGAGGAGCGGGGGTCGGGAGGACATTGAAAGGGAAGAGGGGTAGGGTCGGCCCGGTGGTAGGACCACGCGGACCTGTGACGTCCGGTCCTCCCCGACGTCATGGTCGGCCCCCTGGTGTATCCGTAGACGGGCGGGTTGGCCGGCCCGGAGCACCTCCGCGACGACTCGGCGCACCTCCTGGGTGGCGGCGGGTGGCTCAGACACCGACACCTCGTCGACCTCTTCCCGTCGGGTCCACTCCCCGGTAGCTCCCGGCGAGGTAGGGAGACCGGGGTCCCAGGGGAGTCCCAGTCCTGGGCTTCCTTCCGACGACGCCGGGGGTGAGCATCGGTGGCACGATGGAGGTACCTAACGCCGAGGGAAGAGTCTTGGGTGGGGGTCTTGGGGGTGTTTTCCGGTGGGGAGGGAGACCCGGGCAGGGGTAGGGGTCGGTAGATCGGACGAGACATCGACCGTGGTCCAGACGGAAGGTGACGGGGGCCCGGACCTCAATGTTATTCTACTCGTCCCCTCACCGTCCCCGGGTCTGGTTCGGTTGGGTCGTCCCCGGGGCTTGTGTGTGTGTGTGTGCGTGTGTGTTGGTCTGGTTCGGTTAGGTCGTCCCCGGGGCTTGTGTGTGTGTGTGTTGGTCTGGTTGGGTTAGGTCGTCCCCGGGAGCTTATCTGTGTGTCCCAGATGGGTCTGTCCGGGTGGTGGTGACAGGTTCCCGGTCGGCAGGTTACTGTGGTATTCCACACCAGTCAGGGGTGCAGGAGGGGGTTCTTCGTCGGCAGTGGGGCCTGTTCCGCCCGGGTCACACCGGGGCAAGAGACTCGCAGGGGAGTACGGGAGGTGGGGTGGGGGTCCGCCGGGAGGAGGGTCGACCCACGCCCTGGGCGCCGACGGGGGCACGTGCGACGCGGTCCGAGAGTGGAAGAAGGACCTGTAGTGGAGGGGCGGGTCGGGGGCCGAAGAGGCTGACGAGTCGTGGGACCGGCTTCTTGGGTCGCTTGTCGTCCTCGAGCTCTGGGAGTCAGTCCAGCCCTCGGGGATGTGGGTGGGGTTAGGGACGGGGGTCACCCCGTCGTTCCCGGGTACTCTGTCCTACTCGACGCCCCTCCCCCTTGAGGTCGCCTTCAGGATCTCCAGATTCTGGGGGGTGGTTGAGACCACAAGGATAAGTAGAGATTTAAGAGACCGGAATTTCTCCGTGTGCCTTCCACGACCTCTTTACAAACACCGGGGTCGACTCCTCGCTCTTCGGGGGGTCGGTCCTCCGAGTCGAGTCCTCCCCAGTTCTTCCCTCCAGCTGTCCTCCGTCCTCGACTCGAGTGACGGTGGGGGGTGGGGCGGTCCTGGGGGCCGCGATGCTCCTCACCTTCACCAAGGCGACGGGGTGCGACGACCTCCACGACCTCGTCAAGGGTAGGCACCGTGACGGGCGGGGTGACGAGGAGTGGGTCGACGGGGACGACGTCGGGGCCATGATGAGGCAGTCGAGCCGGGGGTCGCGGGTGGGGCCTCTCCAGGTGGAGTGCCACCGACACGACCGCATGTCCTGGGTTCCACTCTGCCCCCTGTCCCCCCTGTCCCGGCCCTGGGGCGTCACTGGGGGTCCCGTCCCACCCCCCCCCACACACCTAGGGAGTGGCCCCCGGGAGAGGGAGGAGGGGTGGGGGATCTACCCGACCCGGGGGATGTGATGCCCCAGACGAGGTGCACCGACTCGGTTGAGTTCTGACCTCTGGGTCACGGGACGAAGTAGTCCCCCATTCACTCGTGACGTCCCCGCCGNACGGGACGAAGTAGTCCCCCACTCACTCGTGACGTCCCCGCCGTCCACGTGCGTCCTCCCCGTGTCCCTCCTCCTCCCCCAGACAGGTTCGGTCCTACCTGTCTCGCGGTGTGTCTACCGGCTCCTGTATACCTGTCCGACCGATCTCACCCCTACCCCCCTGGTCCCCCGCCCCCCCGCCACCCCCCTCCCCTCTACGGAACCACCTCGCACACTCACCCTCGTCCGTCCGGGTCGGATTGGGTCGGTCCTGCCCCGTAGGGCAATTCGGTGAGTGAAGTGTTGAGACCGAATCGAAACCCGGAGAGTGACTAAGCTTGAAGTCCAGGATGGAACTCCGACGTCGAGGGTCCTTGCCCGACCCTAGGGTGGGGTCGTCCGGGACAGGGAAAATCTTCCACATGACACAGGGAGGGATGTAGGTACCCCAGGGAGCCTACAACCGTCCGTCCGTGGACCCTTGATACGAGGTGGTCGGATATCAGGTCCCTTTTGATCAATCGAGTGGTATCACAGTGACTCCTGAGTTCCCTTTCCCTTCCTAGAGTCCTGTGGGAAGGGAGGGACGACGCAGGTCTTCAGAACGGGGTAGGTCGTGGGTCCTCGACCTCCGGATTCCACCGTGTTCGTTCTCAAGGGTCCTACGTGGTCGGTCCGGATCACTGGGTTTGGGTATGTCGTCCGGTTTAATGTCTATTTGACGGGTAGATCACTTGTGTTTGGTTTCCGGCTATAACTCCGACACCAAAGTTTATGTGAGTCACTCGGGTAATACTTGGTTTTCCGACAGACGGGAAGGGAAGGGGTACGACAGATATAGAGGATTTGACTCTGTAGTTTTGCAAGAAGTCAAGTTTGGACTCGAAATGAAGGAAACTGCCTTGGAGGTCTTTGGTGTCCAGATCTCTCAGAGACGGTTGTGCCTCTCAAGAAAAGGATTCGTATGGTACGAGCGACATTCGATCTGCGTTCGTCCAATTCAAGAAAGAGGTGGGACGGCTCCAACAATTCTCACCCCCTCAGACCCCCCTGTTTCCCCCGGACTGCCTCCCACAGAACCGGTCCCGAGGGAGAAAGGCCGACGGCGGACTGGGGATGCACGGGACGTAGGAGCACCCGGGGCCGTGACCGTAGCGGGGGAAGGCCCCTAAAACCGTCCTCGCCGACGTACTGTAACTCTCGTTTCCACTCCGGTCCCGGGTTCCCTCACTGGCCTTCCGTTCTCCCTCAGTGTGTTAAATCCCCCTGGTTCCCCGTCCCGCGACTTTCCGTTCTTTGTCCTGAGGTTTCCACTTCAAATAATCTGGCCCCTCACCCCCCTGGGGGATCTCTGTTCTCGTCACGGGGTAACCAGACCGAAGGACCACGGATCGTGTTTCATCGTAACCTAACTTAATTCCTGTTTCCCTTGGACCTTCGGATCTCTTCTGTCCCAACCCTGAGTTTTCTGCCTTTACGGGGTCCACCTGAGACCTGACACAGTCTCCAGTTACCTCACACAGACTCTAGGGTCCTTCGACTTCCCACAAGCCTAACCCATGTCCCACGGGTCCCTTCGACCGGCTAGTTTTCTTTCCCCCGAACACTGATTCTCCTTCCGCGTCTCATGTCTTCGACTTCCACACCCTCTTGCACCCCGGACTCGTCCCTCTCGACCAACAGAGTCCCGACGTCCCAATGTACCAGGGTTCCCGTACCTAAGACTCAGTCCTCCGGGACGACATCGTGTCACAGTGGTGACCGGTAGGGCGGTCTCCCTTCAGTGGTGGAGGACACTGGAACCCGAAGAGACACTTTTGTAGATCGGGAGAGGATCTCCGGTTTCTCACCTCTCACCACCGAAGACGTCCTTTTCCACCCGCCAGCCGGTCTCATTTCTTCGGTCACCCTCCACAGGGGCCTCGACCCAAGGGGTCCTCCCCAACTCCCGCGAGAGTTCGGTGTCACTACGGGCGTCCCGACGTCGGGCGGGGGTACTGGGACCACAAGCCGACGGCCACGAGGGTTGAGCTGGTAGAGATGGCGCTGCTCCACGTCCTGCGGGTCCTCGCGCCCCACAAACCGGCGCAGGAGTGGCGGAAGAGGGCCCTTGGACTGTCGGGGTTCCACGCCCTGGGACTCCCACGACCCCATTGGGCTTCGATTCATGCCTCCTTCTTAGCGGCACACGAGGTCGACCCGAGACTCTGGGTCCGGCCGGGCCGGGTGAGGCTAGTCGAGCAACCCGGGGGAAACCCAAGGCCAGTGGGAGTGGGTTCGGGGCAGGGGCCGAGGCGAGGCAGAGAGGTCTGGGGTCGGGGCGCGTGGACCCGGGGCGGACCGTGGGTCCCGTAGAGAAGCGCGGGTCCTGGGCGGGCCGGGGGAGCGAGGGGTCCCCGGACGGGAAACGAGGCGCCCGGGGCGGCCCCAGGGGGGATTGGGGCGGAGGGGAAGTCTGGATGCATGTCCTGTAGGACTCTTGGCTCGACCGACGGCTCCACGTGGCGCACGACACGGAGCTCGCCCCGGTGTACAAACAGACGCCGCTGCAGTGATACCGTTGGTCGCAGGACGTCTGCCACGTCGCGTAGAACCGCTGTCTCCCGCCGTACCTCGACCTGCTCCGCCCGCTGCAGTAGCCGCACGACGCCCACGCCTCCCCGCCCCCGTCCCCCGCACCGCCCCGGGCCGCCCCGGTCTGGGCCTGCCCCCGCCCCGGCTGGCGGCGAGGTGTGACGGTGACCCCAAAACTAGAAGGCGGGAGAAAGGGAGGGTCCTAGTCGTTGCGATAGTGCTCCTGTAAAAACCGGAGTGCGACGCGTGGGTCCTCCACTGTTCGGCGTATGCATGGGTCTCGAAAAGGGACGTCCTCGCCGTAGACGCCCCGCGCCACGGGACCCGGAAGCTGGGCGGTCCGGGTCTGTGGGGGCCGGGGACTCTGGGGAGAACGGAGGGTGACGTCAAGGGCTTCTCTCCCCAACAGTAAGGCGATACCGAGACGGCGACAGGACAGCCGGAATGACCCTGGCCGGTGGAGAGGGAGGGGAGGGTTCCACTGAACGGTAGCAGACAGGTCTCATGCCTCTGACAAGCCTAAGGGACATGATAGAGTAGGAGAGTAGAGATCTAGACAAAGGGGTGGGATTCAGATAGACCTTCTGGGGAGGGTCGTCGCCATAAGGTCTCGGACGTCAGTCGGGAAACCACAAATCCACTTAAAATCTAAGGGGAGCGGAGAGAGGCCTTCATAGAATACAACTTTGGACTAGAGATTTAGTAAGTTTATAAATAATAACTTCTAAATTGGTATTCTCTCTGACCTGGTCTTCAATCCTCTGGATGATTCTATGGATTCGGTCGCGACAGTTAATGTCAATGTCTTATTACTGTTCGAAACAGAAAATTAAACACACGTTCCACAACCCCACCATTGAGAACCTGTCTCCTCAGGACAGGGTGTCCGAGGAGAGACTGAGGACGGGACCTCTTCGGACCAAAGGTCGGTTCTCGTCCGTCAAGAGGTCACACCGAAGGGATTAGAACTGATCTTCGTCCCTGTCGGGACCGACGGTCCGCACCCCTCAGGTCCTGATTCCAGTGTTTCTACTCGTCGTGTCGGCACTCGTTTGAAGTGACGACCAAGGGGTGTCGTGCTCCTCGGTGTCGGTGAAAGAGTCTGCAGTGTGGCGGTACTTGAGGTTTGTGTAGTCCGGGGAGACCAGAAAGTACGAGTGTCAGGGGTACGGGAGGGTGGTCAGGGTATCCTTTGATTCCCGGTCTGCTTGGACTCGTGGATGACGGAAAGTCCAGGGCAGGGAGTAGCGAAGGACTACACATCGAACCGGAGATGGAACCGGGACGGGTACCCGTACTCCAGTGAACCATTGAAGAGGGGTCCGATGGTGAGGTCCTGGCTGCCAGCAGGGAATCGGGGAGGTGCACCCCTGACAGAGGTTCTGCACAAAGGACTCCGGAGCCCGTCGAGGAGAGGATGGTAAGCAGACACGAGACCCGCTCAAGCAGTTACTGAGGGTTCAGGACGGGTTGATTTCGTAGACACCCCCAGAACTTTCTCCCGGGTCCTACGGAAAGGTGAGGCGGAGCGGGCTAGAGGATACTGACCTCTTCGGTCCCTCGGACCCCCTCCTTTTCGAGAACCGTCCGCAGGTCCCCAAGTCCAAGGTCTCTACTGGTGGGGGCAGTGGGGTTTAAGGGTGGTGAGAAGGGTGGGGAGGTTCAGACTGTGGTGAGTTATAGGATGAGTAAGGAGGTGGGGGCACTCTGTTATGACTGGGGGTTCCTCGGGTGAGTCAGTCACGATCATCGGACCGGTCCGAGGAAGACCCACAGACACCCGAGGACCTTGGGAGGTCCTTTGTTTGAGACCCAGGAGACCCGAGAGGTGACGACAGACCCCGACCTCCGCCCTGACCTCGGACCACTCTTTCCGGTACTCAACCCGTTACGGTACTACCGACGTCGAGGGGTCGCAGACAGGGGACGTGTGGGACTGACGGAGTGGTAGTGACCTGGTCGTGCCGAAAAGGAGTAGACCTCTCTCCCAGACACCCCCCGACCCGGTCCCGGCCCTATCGCCCCTCCGGCTCCGGAGCGGGGTGTCAAGGACGACGACGACGACGACGACAACTACCTCGATTCGCCTTCCCTCTTCTACTCTCCGGAGACAGGACAGGACCACACTCCGGGTCGGGGTCCGGTCCACGTCTCCGACAGCTGTGAGGAGGAGGTCGAGGACAACTCATTGAGGAATGTGAGGTCGGGGGAGGTGTGAGAGGGGAAACAAGTCGACGGAGGAGGGAGGGGAAGAGAAAAACCGTGGGGGAGACGAGTGGACCACGTCCATCTACCGCACCTCTGAGTAGAGTCGTCTACGTTCGAGACCCTCGACCCGGTCGAAGACCGGGGGGCACGGAGGGCCCCTGTGTGTCGATCTTGTCTCCCGTGTCAACTAGTACTTCTGTGCGTGTAAGGGGGTCCCTCTCGGACTGAAGTTGAAGGGAAGGTGTAGTGGGGGATGAGGTCACGGGGAAGAGGACCTCCTAGTCGGGGTGGGGACCGAGGGTCGTAGAGTCCGGTGATGGGGAGTGGAACTCAGGACCCATTAAGCCCTTTCCCTCCGGTCCTCCGACCGGCACCGACGCCGACCCGTCCCCCGACACCCCGACTCCAGAACTCCGCCGGCCTCCCCGACGTGGTTCTCCAATCGGTCCTTCCGGAGGCCGACCCTCTCTCTCCTCTCTCCCAGTCTTCTCTCCTGTCTCCCCTCCCTCCTCCAGACCCTTCCGTTCTCTCGTCTGCCGTGGTCGCTCGTCCAATGATTTCCCCACTCCGTCTCCCACCACCCCTGGCCGAGGCTGAGTGGTCTCCCCTCCTTCTCAGCGACTCCTAGGGCCCCCGTCCCCCCGACGCGTGACTCGACCGCGGGGTCCGCCGACGTAGAACGACGTGGGCCGGAGCGTCTACGGGGTCCTTGAACCTCGACACCGGACCCCCCGCGGTAACACCCACTTGGTCCCTCTTGGAGTAGTTCCTCTCAAGACAGAAGGGCAGGAGCCGCGCGACTCTGTCACTCCGGAGCCAGACAGGGAGCCTCTCGGTGACTTTCCTTGCTACCGGGAAGTGCACGACGGTCCTAGTCCGTCGCGTCGAACGCCCTAGAGTCTAGGGGCTGGTTCCTAACTTGGTCCCCGGGACCGTCACTTTCGCGATTTCGGACTGGTGATCCGGTGGTCCTTTGAGGTCGGTTGAGGTGAACCTCTCGACTCGACCCCCGGAGCACCCCATCCGTCCTGTCCTTTGTGATCGGGGTCCCACTTTCCTACCTCCGGTGTTCCCCTGCTCAAGTTCTAGTCGGTTTTTTTTTGTGTCGGCCTCCCGTCCGGGGCCCAGGTCTGGGTCGCGATCGTATACTGCACCCGAGTCACAAAACGGCCGGACACGTGTGACCGATGGTGTTGACCGGGTTACCGGAACCAGTCCTTTGGGTAGCCAAGGGGTCGGGGTAGGTGACTGGTGCGGCAAAGAGAGGTCACCAGACGCGAGGGTAAATGACCACACACTACCACGACCCGTGGGAGAATCCCGAGAGGTGGACAGTAGAGTGCACTAGGAGGATTCTCGGGGTTCGTGACCGATCAGTCACGGGCGTAAACTCTTTACTCCCGAGTCCTTTCACTTCACCCCTCGAGCTCCAACGTCCACGGTTCGTCCCTTCCACCCCCACCTTGGGTCAAGACGAAGGTCACTCCGTTCGGTTACGGATGGGTTGGATGGATGGGGTGTGGAGGCCCCTGTCCGAGAGTGGACTCCCACCGGCACGGCGAAGTGCAGGTATTCCCGTTTCCTCGTCTACAGCGGCTGGGGTCGGTGTAGGTGTCATTTCACGGCTTTCTTCAGCTATTAGAGGTTCCGAGCCCCGGCTTTGGTCTTCTAGTCTTTGTTCCCCCACTCCTGTCCCCTGTCCTCGAGGAGGTGGTCCCTCTGGACCTCTTTCGTCCGGGCTCCGACTCTTCCCGAACGACTCCCGTTGGTCTGAGCGGGCCATCCGTTGGAGGTTGGGGAGGCCGCCGGGAGGGGATCTGGGGCCGCCCGTCGGTTTTCGGGGGCGTCGCGGCGAAGGTCGGACTGGGAGTGGCGAGCCATAACGTTGTCGGCGCGGTAGACGGACATTCTCGACCAGGACGGCCGTCCCGGCCAGAGGAGCCCCTCCATCACGTACACCCGGTTCCGGCGGACGTCGTCCTCGACGCCGCTTGCCGGAACCGGAACGAGTAGGCCTTACTTTCTGGATCTCCCGCCCTAGCCCCACCCCTTTCTTCCCCCGGACGCCAAGTCTCCTACACGCCCCCCAACCCCCTCTTCCTCCCCACGCGCCTCCGAGGCTGGGTCCTGGCTCATTTTCCTGGGGGAGGGCCGGGAGACGGTAGCGTGGACCGGTGCCACCGGCGCTAGGGCTCGCGCCAGTACCGCCACTCGTGCACGAGGTGCCGCTCGTGCAGGAGCAGCATGTGCCACTCGTGCTCGTCACGCCGGTTCCCGCGCGGTCGCTTCTTCTGCTCGACCGCCCGGTCGTCGCGGTCGTCCCCGCGCCCCCCTCGCCGCCGCGCGTCCTTCCGCCGTCGGCCCGCCATCCGCGCCCGGTCCGCGCGCGCGTCGAGCACGCCGTCGAGCAACTTCACCGCCTCGACGTCCGCCCGGTCCGCCCTGGTCGCCGCGTAGGGGTCGCGCGGTCCGAGCGCGGCGTCGTCGAGCCGCACCGACATCTTCCGCACGTCGTGGACGGTCCGGTTGTGGTCGCCCGAGTCGCGGTCCAAACGCCGGCGGTCGTCATCGTGGCACGCGGCGGTCGCGCGCCGGTCCCGCCGGGCGGCCAGCGGCGCGAACATCCGCAGCCCGTCGAGGGTCGGCGGCGCCTTCTCGCTCTTCCCGGGCGCCTTCTCCTCGTCCAGCTGCAACTCGCGGTCCGGTGCCGACTCCTTCCGGCGCGGCGGCGGGGTCCCGTCGCGCCGCGCCCGCCCGTCGTCGGGGAACAACCGGTCGCGGTGGACCATCAACCACATCGCGTCCTACGCCACCACCTGCAGGTCGAGGCAGTCGCCGGAGCCGACGTGCGTGTCGGGGGGCGAGGAGACGTCGCGGTCGTCCGCCCTGACGTGGAGACGGGTCCCGTGGCTCGACTCGAGGAGGACGCCTCTCCGCTGCCGACTTCGGTCGCGGGGGCTGGGTAGAGGTAGCGCTACGGGTGGGAGGCGCACGGTCTCGCCGTAGGGCCGCACGGGAGGGGTGGCCGGAGTGGGCCCCGGGAGGGCGGCCTTTGGGTGGCGGAAAGTGCCGGCGGGGAAGCGGGAGGAGAGAAACGGTGGGTGTTCCCCGTGGAGTAGGAACCAGACTTCGCGGGAGGGGTCCGGGAACGGGGAGGACCCGGTCCTCAGTGCACGAGGGGTCCCTGGGGGGTGGGGGTGGGGTATTCGATTTGAGGTATCCATATACTCGAGCCGGGGAAGGTTCGTCTAGAAGGTCTGTGCGGGGAAGGTCTGTACAGGGGTAGGACCGTCGGGATGTCCGTGTTCCGTGTGGTGTCGACGTCCATTGTCCCGCTAGTGAGAGGAAGGATCCCACGGTCGGTCGGCCCGCGTCTTCGGCGTGTTCGAAAATGGAGCCGTACGAACCTCTGGGGTGGGCGTAGGGGAGGTAGTCTAATTAGAAGGATTCTGTCACCGGTGTAGGGGTAGACCCCACCCCCTTCCGACAGTCTGGAGTGAACGACGAGGTGACGTTGAGTAAAATCGGGTCAAAGTGGGTCGAAGGGGTCGGGTCGAATCAGTGTAGGGAGGTCCGGTCGGAGAGGTCAGGTGGGGTCCCAGAGGGGATGGAGACTTTCCTTCGCCCCTTCTCGTCTTTCTTCCTTCCTTTTTCTCTTCCCCAGTCCGCGGAAGGACCTCCTCGCCGCCAGGTCGAGGGCTGGAAGGGACGCAGGCAGGGGTCGGGAGACGACACCGAGCCCGAGGGGATGAGTTCCCCCGAAAGCCTCCTGGAGAGGGGAAACGACGTGACCTCCCGTCCCAAGACCTGAAGACTCCCCTCGTTCCCTTCAACTGACGGCTTCCATCGGAAACACGACGCGGAATCTCTTGTTCATGTCTCCGTCTGCCTCGACTCTGGTTCTCCTCCTCCTCTCTCGCTTCACACGGGTCCCTGTCACTTCCCCGGGTGTTTCGTCGAAGGACGTTTCTCTTCGGTCTTACCCCCCACCCGCGGGGACTGTCCGGACTTGTGAGCCACCGTTCGACCATCCAGTCGGAGGAGTAGCGACGGACTCTACGAGTGACGAGAGGGGGCTGGGGAAAGGAAGTACCCCGGACCTTGCGGAAGAGTGGAGGATAGGAAGGGTCGGTCCAGAGTCGAGAAGGACGAGACATTTTGGTCTCCTGGTGGGGAACTTTAGGGGTAGTAGACCTGGTGTTCATGCTCCGACATGTATAGAAGGTATTGGTAGACGTAGTTGATTCGCGGTGTTGTCATTCCTGGAGCCCAAGATTACCCAGCATGAGGTGAAGGATCGCAATAGACCCCGATTCGGATCCATCCACACAGTGTTTCGAGACAGGAGAAAGGTCACCGAGGAGGACAGACGTGTCGGGCGGTGAGGAGGGGTAGGAGCCGGGGGGTGGGGGGGCTGTACCGTGGGGAGGTGTCTGTGCGAGTAGGTTGAGTGGCCCCCCTACACGTCCCGGAGGGACATTTTGTGGACCTACAGGGTCATCGACTTCTCCAACGTCTGACTCGCTTCGTCGACCTTGTCGGTCTTCCGTCGTCGGTCCTAGTCGTCCTTCTGGTCCTCCCCCGACCTCGTCTAGGACACACTCCGCTCTGTCTATCGTCTCTGTTTCGTCCCCGGGGTGTCGTTCCTTCTGGTCAGAACCCCTCGCTACCTCCAGTTCCTCTCCCCCGGGACGGTCTGGTCACTAAGAGTCTCACACCCAGGATCTCCAGGGGGCTGAGAACACAGACGTTCCAGTTTTCAAAAGTCGATTTTGAGTCCAAAAGACGGTAAAAGTAAGAGTAAGAGGGTTCTCATAGGTCACCTGAAAAGGTCTCAGATGCACTGTAGTGCAAGTGTCTGTCCTACATACAAGGATGTAAGTATCTAAAATTTCGACAAGAACCGAAACTGTAGATTGTTCCATTTACGTCTATCCTACGAGTCTTGTTTTCGGGGACCCTCAACCAAGAGTTGTTTGTAATTCACATAATTTCCACATAAGAGGTGGTTGTAATTCGCCTAGTTTCCACATGAGTTTGGTTTTGGAACCTCTTACCTACTAGATCTGGTTCCTTGTTTTCCTCCCCTCCGAAAACACAACCAGAGGGGGTCGGGGACGGGGGCGGCCGAAAGTGAATGGCGACCCGTGTGACTCTCCTCCCATCCTGCCGCAGGTTGTTCCAGTGAAACGACACCTCACCGGGTCCAGCACAAGCCAATAAGCCAACCAACCGTTTCTCTTGTAATATTAGGTGCGTTGCTTCCTCCTTCCAACACTTCCACTGCTACTTTTACTTAACAGACCCTGCTCTCCTTCTCGTCACGAGTTCGGACTCCCGACTCACCCGAGGACGGGGTCGGGGGTCCGGGTGACTCAACCACACGGGGAGGAAGACCCGGGGACCCGTGTAGAGTGGGGTCGACCTTCTGTAGGAGGTCGTCCTATGTCCATTTCGGTAAGGAGACCACCATCGACATCTACACCGGCGTTCAGTTCTTCAGTCGGACTTCGGACTACCCGAAAAGGACTCCTACGGAGGGCTAGGGGGGGTTCAGGGGTCGGGTGCCGTGGGCGGGGGGACGGACGACACGGGGAAGACGGTGCGACGTGTGTCTTTCCTATAGAACCACTTCTTCGACAGGTCCAAGACCTACACCACGGTCCTCGGACCCGTGTCTTCCCTCTCGAAACCCCACACCGTGAGTGGACTGAGGTACGGGAGTTCGACGACGGTCTCCGGGTCGGACCCCGTCCCGCCCTCCCCCCCCTTCCCACCCGTTGGGATCTCCGAGGTCCCGGAGGGGTCGGGGTGTGGGTGGGTGGGTGAGTGAAGCCTCGGGAAGACCGTGCACTTCGTCCCCGACGACGAGGAGGGGTACCTCCCCACTTAGAACCCTGGGGAGTCCCAGTGGTAGGAGGTCGGCGAGCATTAGGACGAGTCCATAGTCTCCCGGATAGGCGTCGGGTCCTCTCAGGACCCCCGTAGCCGCACCCCCTCCCCCTCAGGGGCTCCGGCCCCCTCCCCGTCTCACCCTTGGGGTCTCTCCCCCTCGTCTCTGCCCACAGTAGCTCCCGACCCCGACGCGACCCCCTCACCGACCCCAACCCCCTCGTGACACCGTTCCGACTCTTCGGGGACCCGGGACGTGGCGACCCGTCCCCTCGGGGCTCCGACTTCCTCCTCGACTCCTTCCCCGGGAAGAACACCCTCCCTGTCCCCTCTCTCTCTTCCTCTGGGAGGGGTGGGGTCCAGGGGTTGTCCTTCCTCCTCCTTCTCCTCCGTCACCGCACCCCTCCTCCCCGTGTCTAGGTCCGGGGTCCAGAGGGGTGGCGGGGTTGGCGGGGGACCAGGGGGGGGTCGGGTAAACGGAGTGGTAGTCCGGTCGCCGAAGAGGACTTTCGAGTCTTCCTACCCTCGACGACGGCAGAGGCGTCTCCCGACGCAACGACTCTCCCCTGAAACTGTTGATCCTGCTCACTGTTGTTGTCGAGCACTGAGTCATCCCCGCCCGGAGTCCGCAGGGTTGAGCGTCCGTGGTCGGGCTGGTGAACGTGGGGAAGGTCCCGTTGGACACCGGTTTGGAGAATCCCGAGGTGGAGGTGTGGACCGGCCCGTCCTCGACGTCTCCTGCCTTCCTCTAGGGGTGTCAGGGTGGAAGTCTGGAGGTCCCCTAAATTTCCACTCCGATCTCTCGTCGTCGGTTTCGTTTCCGCTTATCTTGGGATAACTTCTACGATCTCGGTACCCCGGTCCTGTTATGACATGTAGAAACCAAAGAATTTTGGATTAGAGTTTTGTTTTGTTTTGAAGAGAGAGGAGGGATGTATGTATGTGTGTCTCACTAGTTGTCTCTTTGTGAAACTTTGGTTTTTCTTTTCTTTTCGCACACGTACAAAACAACAATACTGCCATGATTTCTTCCCTTTTCCCCTCTGACTGAACCGTCAACCCAGCCTTCTTTGTCCTGTCCTCTCTTCACTTCTCTCCTCTCCCCCAAGAAAACCTATACTCTACCAAGAACCTCGAAAATGTCATCCTTTCGTGCCAAGAACTTCGAGGTAATACAAGTGACTAAGTAGGAGAACTTTGGGAGAGGTTCAAGACTAGGTCAAAGCCCCCGGGGGGACTCTTCGTAGTCCCGACTGGGTCGTCTCCCGTCGACTTCCAGACCTTAAACGTTCCCGTCCATTAAACCCACGGGACACTGACTCGACTCAAGGAACAACGGTGGAGTTCTCCCCCGCCTCCGGGTCTGTCGACCAAACCACCGAACAGGTTGCGGTAAGAACTCTAGGACTTAGTAATCCAAAGGATGACTTCGGGTAAGGACGTCACGACTGAGTTAGTGGACCCACAATTCCGGGGGTCCCGAATCCGGGTTCCCAACTACATTCCTGGTCAGGTCCTTTACCTCTCTCTCTCTTTGTCTCACGTAAGGTCTAACGGAAGACCTCCTTGAACCTCCTCCTTGGACACGAAGAAAGGACCCTCCCCTTCACAGTATTATCGAGTCCTGAACGTCTCAAAATAGGGTCTCGTCCTCCGTCTCGATACTTTTGTTCTGAAGCCCACAGGGGTTTACCTTGGAGTGTGACGTCTCCCCGGTTCTTTAAGGGTGCTAGAGAGACTCTACAGACGGGTTTACCCAAGACACCCCAAAGGAGACCAGAGAGGGGTTGGAGTGAGTGGGGTCAAAAGGTGGTATACGTTAAATCCTAGGAGAGTCTGTGGGAGACGTGGGTCGGATTGAAGTTTGATTAGGACCGTGTAAAAGGAGGGGTCAAAGTGAGGTCTAAGTAGTTACCTGTCGGAGGGATGGTGCTCGGGTTAAGTTCAATAATATTTCCCGTGAAAAGGAACGGTCCGCACCTCTTCCCTTTCTCCCCTGGGCACTGTCTCGGTGATAGGTTCTCCGTCAGTGTCGGACCATCCCTCCACCGATACGTTCGTTTATTAATGTGCCTTCTTTATTCGCTCTTTAACGTCCACATTCTCGACACGCCACCGTCGATGTCCGTTCGGTCGGACTGAAGCCATCCTTCCATAGATAGCTCCTCTGCCTAGACGTCAGCGCGGTCACCAAGATTTGATAACACATCGCGCTCGAACAGTCTTAGTGGTCCCCTCAAAAAGGGGTTTATATACACCACCGGTATCGCCCACCGCTCGATCACCATTTCTTAGACGGACGGTTACGTCCTCTGTCTACGTCCAAGCTAGGGACCCAGCCCTTCTAGGGGCCTCTTCTCGTGCCGCTGGGTGAGGTCACAAGAACGGACCTCTTAGGGTACCTGTCTCATCGGACCGCCCGACGTCAGGCATCTCAGCGCTTCTGAGCCTGTGCGGACTTCGCTAATTCGTTCGTGTGTGCAACAGGGGCCTCGAGACTGAGCGGATCCTCTCGCCCCACCTACCTTTACGTGCACGTGTATAAAACCCCCTTTTTTTTTTTTTGAGGTTTGCTAAAAACAGGGAACCAGAGGGTCTTGGTCGCAAGATGTGAGGGGCCTCTAAAGCCCAGTGGACCTTACGAGACTCTCGTGCGCATTCTCTGACTGGAGCGCCAGCCGCCGACTGCGCAATGATACCTATGGGCCGCCCCGCCCCCTCGCGTAAGCCGAGCGGGAGTCCTGCAGTGGAGTCTCGGCTGGGGCCTCCGCNCCCCCTTTTTTTTTTTTTTTTTTTTGAGGTTTGCTAAAAACAGGCAACCAGAGGGTCTTGGTCGCAAGATGTGAGGGGCCTCTAAAGCCCAGTGGACCTTACGAGACTCTCGTTCGCATTCTCTGACTGGAGCGCCAGCCGCCGACTGCGCAATGATACCTATGGGCCGCCCCGCCCCCTCGCGTAAGCCGAGCGGGAGTCCTGCAGTGGAGTCTCGGCTGGGGCCTCCGCCCGCCTTTTGTAACGGCGAAGGCCGAGCCGGGGCGGGTCTTGACCTGATCTCCCCCTGCCCGGTGTCCGCCGAGAGAGGTTAGTAGCAACTCCGCGCTTACTCCAAAGGAGGTTAGTGTCGAACGTTACTTTAACTACGAAGAAAGGCGGTTAGTCGCGGCGCAGCGCGCCCCCAACAGCCCTACGCCCGATCTCGGTTGTACCTCGGGAGTTACCCTAGTCCCACTTCGGCGACAACGGCCGACCAGGCCAAGATGGGTGTAGTACGACCACGTGAACAAAGCTCAGCCCTAAGCCCCACCGGGGCAGGGTCCGTTCGGCAACGATGGGGAGGCGAAGGTCTGTAAGAGCCGACAGTCCATTTTTCCCTGCTTTGGATTGACCCTCGCACCCTATGACTGGGCGGACTTCCCGCACCCCGGGCGGCCCTCTACCTCAGGGCCCGAGAGCGTTCCAGACGACCCTCGACATCCGGCAGGACCGGGCCCCCAGCTGACAGCAAGGGTACTGCCGGTCCACTGTCGTCCTCCGAGCCGCGCAGACACAGGCGCGCTTCCGACCTGCCTCCCCCCGCGAGACCCAGCCCCTGGTGCGACCCACACGAGAAGGGTGGTCCCCCGCGGCACGACGTGTCCACAGTAAAGACAAGTCAAGACAGCGAGTCGGCACAGACTGAGAAACGCTGGGGTCCCTGACGACGTGCGGTCCGGAGGGACAGGTAGTGGTTGAGGGCCTCGAATGAGTTTGAGTACAGGTAGCTCAGCCACTACGGTAGGTCGGTAGAGTAGGAGACAGCAGGAGAAGAGGGGGACGGAAGTTAGGAAGGGTCGTAGTCCCAAAAAAGTTTACTCAAGAAGAGTAATCCACCGGTTTCACAACCTCAAAGTCGTAGTCGTAGTCAGGAAGGTCACTTATAAGTCCTGACTAAAGGAAATCCTACTAGACCAACCTAGAGGAACGTCAGGTTCCCTGAGAGTTCACAGAAGAGGTTTTGGTGTCAAGTTTTCGTAGTCAAGAAGCCACGAGTCGAAAGAAATGTCAAGTTGAGAGTGTAGGTATGTACTGGTGACCTTTTTGGTATCGGAACCGATCTGCCTGAAAATAACCGTTTCATTACAGAGACGAAAAATTATACGATAGATCCAACCAGTATTGAAAAGAAGGTTCCTCGTTCACAGTAAATTAAAGTACCGACGTCAGCGGTAGACGTCACTAAAACCTCGGGGGGTTTTATTTCAGACAGTGACAAAGGGGTAGATAAACGGTACTTCACTACCATCACCTACGGTACCCGAATCAAAAGACTTACAACTCAAAATTCGGTTGAAAAAGGGGAAAGTAGTCCGGGGGGGAAAGACCGGAGTCAGGAGTAAGAACCTTAACCAGACCTCTACACCTGTTTTTAATTCACAGGTCTCTGTAAAACATACCGACAAGGGGTCTGAGTCACACTTAACTTGTTTTTACCAAGGATTTAGACATATGAAAGTCGTCTCTATCTTCTCATACATATACAACCACAAGTAAGCGAGACGTGTGCAACCATGGTTCTCTCTTTTTGTGTTTACCCCTTGCTTTTCCTGGGTCTCTGACCCTGAGGCAACATTTTCGAAATGTTCTTCGTTGACTAAGGAAAGATTAGGATCTCACTTTTGGGTTCTCGGTCCGTCCGTCGTCTAGTGTCCCAGCCCACCTACACCTGAACACAGAAAGTCCTTCGTGTAAACTGACTACCTCCCGTTCTCCCCGCCTCGACGTCGAATCTTCATGACCACGACCCTTCATTAACGGTCAAAACCCGTCACTGGTTCGTGACGAATCTGGAATCAAACCTCTTCTACTCTTTTCGACCTTTCACTGACACCATTTAATGATTTTCCGAACTTATGTCAGGAATCCTTTTCTCATTCCCACAACTACAATAAATTTGCTCTCGTGTTGGGGTCCTTTCTGTAGTTTAACACACGACCCTAAACACACAAGTATCACGTCACAAAAAGTCTGGACGTTCAGTGTTGCGTTATCTAGTCTTTCACTTAAATCACTCAGACCTGGGAAATCTTCCCTATATCCTGAAGGGACCACCATGTCACCTACCCTTAGGTGGACAGTTACGTCCTCTGGGTCCAAACTAGGGACCACGTCCTCCTAAGGTACACGGAGTCTCGTGGACACGGACACCCGGTGTTGACGACTCAGACGTGAGCTCCCGGATCGGTCGTACGGTGTTGAAGATTCGGGTGTGTGGATCTCGGACACGAAACGTCCTTCTCTTCGGTGGTGTTACTCCTCGGGGTCCCGTTGTGTCTTATCGGGGACGAGTGGTGTTGATTCCTCTCGGGCTCACGTGGTCGCTTCTGGGTCATGTCGGCATTTACTTAATTTAAAATTTCTTTCACTTATATTGTATTATGTGCAAATTCTTTGTTTAATCCCTCCCTGAACGGACCGCTAAGTCACCAATCTTGAACCCGGAAAGTGACGGTCCCGAGTATAAACTAGGGATCACCTCCTTGTTTCTAGGACGTTTGGAACTCCGGGTTTTTTTATTTTTTGATTCCTTTCATAACAAAACACTTCGTAAAGTCAAAAGACGTTGTATGTATGCAAGTGACACGAGTCAACATTTCATTTTATATAAAGCATGATAACAGATATCATTCAGATTTAGAAATGTTTGTAACGTCGTCACTTAGTCCAATGAACAACCAGTCAGTGATTCAGTACAGGTTGAGAAACACTGGGGTACCCGACGTCGTACGACCCGAAAGGTCAAGAAATGGTAAAGGATCCCAAACGAGATTGAGTACAGGTAACTCAGTTATTACGACAGGTCGATAGAGTAGGAGACGACAGGGGAAGAGGAGGACGGAAGTTAGAAAGGGTCGTAGTCCCAGAAAAGGTCACTCAGTCGAGAAGTGTAGTCCACCGGTTTCATAACCTCGAAGTCGTAGTCAGGAAGGTTACTTATAAGTCCCAACTAAAACAGTCTAAGAAGACGTAAAGACTACTCCCGTACGTGAGTTGTTTGTATTGGTAAACGACTTGAGACAAAACATGGTCTCGAGACGATTCACAAGACCCCTATGTCACCACTTATTCTAGAATGAAGGACGGTAGTTCCTTATATATATCAGACTACCCCTTCACCCCGTAAATGTCTCTCGTCCTGTTACTCGAAGAGACAAATATATAAAAAGGTAAATATAAAACCTATCTATACTTTATACGCCACCTTTTGTCCGTCCACCTACCACACCCCCCTCTACAGTGTATCTCCACCGTTCTTCGCGTCCGTCCGAAGTAACTTTGTCCCTTCCTACTCTGACTCACACATCAATCCTCCCAGACCTTTATCCTTTTTGGTGACAGTATTTCCTTTTGGGAGGGTAGGTAAACAAAAAATTTTCGGAGAGGGGTAGTCATTAGAATAAACGTAGAAACTAGTAGGAGGGTGGATGAGAACTGGTCCATTGTCTATAAAGATTGTCCGGAGGGATATCGACGAGGACAGGAAGAGGTCGAGTGAGGAGAGACGTTCCTAGAAATTTTACGTTAATACTAATACCAGAAGGAACGGGAGAGTTCAGGTGTACAAAATTTCCCTGTCATTACCCAGGGGGTGAGGGGTGGGAGTCGTTCGAAACAGCAATCGATAAAAACACAGGGGGGGTGGGGGCGGGATATGTAACAACAACAAGTCAGTGATTCAGTACAGGTTGAGAAACGGTAGGGAACCTGACGTCGTACGGTCGGAGGGGACAGGAAGTGGTAGAGGACCTCAAACGAGTTCAAGTGCAGGTAACTCAGCCACAACGATAGATTGGTAGAGTAGGAGACGGCGGGAGAAGAGGAAGACGGAAGTTAGAAAGGGTCGTAGTCCCGTACATACAGGTATGTGGGTACGATTTCGAATTGGTGGTGCTCCTGGCAATGCGCCAGACAGGACAACCGGAGAACGAGGGACCTGGAACCTCGTCTCGCGCCACGTGTCATCCGACCAGGGGGACGTAACGGTGGATGTCTATGGCTTTGACGTCCTATCCCCTGGAACCGGACACACTCTACTGCTCTATGTTCAATGAACCTAAAATAGCAGTGGGAAAAGAAGGTACGGAACAGACAGTGCAATCGGTTCCGGGCCCTCCCTTGTCCTACTACCCCATATTATTCGAAGGCTGGTTACCCGTCTCAGAACCCTAGTGAGGACCAGCGTGGTGTACATTGACACTCGAGTAGTGTGAGTCAGGACTCGGACCTAAGACCTCAGTCTGTCGTCCCGAGGGTGGAACAGGGTCAAGACGACGAACAGACATTCCCCTCGTGGCAGGTCGAGACTACTGGGCAGTAAGAAGACTTTCTCGTCCCCAACCTCCACCAACGACTAATCCCGGTCGGTAGGGTTTCTACTCGACCCCCGTTTGTGGAAACTCTGAACTACTGAAAGGTGACCCACACAAACAGAGTCTTTACCTCCAACGGATTCTCGGTGGGACTCTACCGGTCCCTCTCGACAGTGTCTCTTCGGAGACAGGGGGTCTCACGACTCGGTTTCCGGCTCTCGGCCCGCGGCGTGACGAGTCGACTTCCGGTCGGTCCGGGTACTCGGCAGTAACTGTAAGAGAGACGTCCAGGAGGCTACCGGCGGGGTCGCGGACGGAGGAGCCCCGGCACCGGGCCGACGCGAGTGTCGAGGCCCGGGCGGAGGGAGTTCGTGGGGGCCGAGGGTAGGCCTCGGGGAGACGGACCGTGACCCAGCCCCCTTAGGAGGACCCGGGGGACCAAGACTCATTCACGGGGGCGGAGCCGGAACACCGTGACACACTCGGTCTTCTCCGGGGGGGCCGGGCGAGGTCTGGGGCACAGGACCTCGGGGCGAAATTGACCTGCGAGAAGACCGTCAAAGACGCGGGGGTGGACGACCAGGACCCCCGTCGGCAGTACCACTCCAGAAGAGGGCGGGGGGGGCTGGTTGTGGTCCCTTCCCTTCCTATGTCGGGGGCAAACGTCTTCGGGGGTCGGTCCCGACGCGCCTCTGTCGAAAGGACGGACGGACTCAGAGTCTCCTCTGGACCTCGGCGACCGTACCCCTGTACCGGCTCCCAGGGAACCTCCTGGACGTGTCCCACCGACCCCCTGTCCCTGGTTCCCAGGGGTCCCCGACCGCCGGCCCAAAAGGAGAGACTCTCTGTGTCCTTGGGGGTGTCGTTCCCCGTCGTCACTCTCTCCTTCCAAGTCCTTGCCCCATCTCCACCAGGGGGAGACTGGCCGACGGGGGCGGGGGTTCGACCGGGACCCGCGTCGGAACCACTTGCACGTCTAGGGGGACGAGGACCCCGTCGACCACCTCTAGCACCGATTCATGTGCTCCCTGGTGCACCCGTCGAAGGACTTCCTCAGGGCCTCGGAGTCGTGGGTGGACGAAGAGGAGATGCCGGAGGTCCATGGTGTCCTCCCTCCCGACCCCCCGGGTGGCGAGGGGGCTCCTCGGGGCCCGAGGGGACTCTCGGCCCGGACAGAGCGTCCCGGACGACTGGAAGCCCATGGACCACGACGACAGCCCGTAGCCGCTCGCGTACCGGCACCTGGACGCCTCCCGCGAAAAGACGTTGGACGAGGCCATCCCCCACCCCGGGACACCGGACCCCCGCACAGACCCCGCCCCGGAGTAGGACTCCCGCACAGAGGGAGGAAGGGAGGTAGACGCCGCCGGTGGTCGGTTCTGTAGCTCAAGAAGCTACGATTCTTCTGTCCCGTCGACCACTCGGCTGACTGCTGCCTGCACGTCCTCAAATTTAGGAGGAAGTTTGAGCAGTAGAGGGTCCAGTCACGGGGTCCACCTCCCCTGGACTGGACCCCGTGACAATTCTCAGTGTGTGTGTAAACGTGTGTGAGAGCGTCCGGTCGAGACGGGGTGAGAACCCAGAGGAGTGGGAGTCGAGTGTGGTTTCGTTCTCCGGACGGGAGACCACTCCTACACCCACTCCCATGTCCCTGCAAGTGTCCACCCTCCACGGGGTCGGCACACAGATTCCAGTCCTATCCGAGAAAGAGAGGACTCCACTTTAGGCTGGAGGGGGCCTTTTGGGAAGGCTTCTTGAGTCTGTTCTCGGAAACGGTCGGGACGAACGGTTCTCGTAGCAGTACCGGACCGGGGCCGCACGGACCGGGTGACTGTCCTCTCGGTCGCTGTCGAGACGACTTAAGGACTACAGGAGAGAGGTAGGGGACGAGGGGTACAACAGTGACTGGGGGGTCGTCCGGGACCCGCCGTAGAGGTCCACCAGGAAAAAAACCAAGTCAAAGACCTCGTCTTCTCCCGTCACCGTAATCTTCCTCCTCCTCCTCCTCCGGAACCAGGCATCAAAGAGTGGGGACGACCAGTCCTCTCCCAATGTCAGACACTGGTCACCGGAGGGCCCCCAGTCTGTACACCGGAATGGGACACTCACCTCACCCCTCGACCGAGATCGGTACGCTACGAACCACTCAGGGTGTAGGATAACGACTGTGGAGTGTCCGAAGGACAGGTGACGGGTCCCCAACGCCTCGACGTGCGTCCACCGGCCGACGGACCACAGGGACAGGTACGAGAGGTGTGCGGAGTGCGACGACGACTACCACCGGTGTGGACGGGACTACCCTCAACCGTGGGACTACCCGAGTCGAGAGTCTTTTGACAGAGCGGTCACAGTCCTCGTCCATAGCCTTAAGGGCGGGCGTGGGGGGACGTGAGGGGAGGAGACGCGGGACACGAGGAGTCAGTGGGAGGGGTAGACGTAGGGTCGAAGGATTGAGGACCCAGGGAGCGTCCAGCGGTCCCGTTGCCCACACCGTCTACTCCGGGACCCGTTGCACGCCTGGCACGCTCGGAAGCGGTACCTCGTCGCCCTCCTCCTCACTCAGGACTCACCCCCGTCTCGCGTCTCGACCCCCTACGAGGGGTTTCCGGGGAGGTAGGCGAGACCCGGGGTGGAATGGTCGAAGGACTCCCGGCCCGAACCGGAGATAGGGGTCTGCGATGCCTCGCCTCGACCTCCCCAGGGCGACATTCCGCCTCCTCGACCCGTCTCCCTAGCGGAACAAGGTCCCCGAGAGGTTGTAGCGGAAGTTGACACGCACTCGTCCCCGGGGGCCCCCTCATACCCGCGTTGAGCCCCACTCGAGTCTTCTCGGTCCCGTCGGGAGACGGACGAACCGCCGGTCACAGTGGGGTTACGACCCTTCGACCAGACGATTGCTCCCCTCTTCCGACGGTCGAGTCCGTCCCTCACCCGTACGTCCGGGTCCCAGTGTAGACTCGGTACCCGTCTCGACGCCGCCTCCTTCGTCACTCCACGGGGGTTAGGAGAGTAGCGGTTTCCTCCTTGATTCCGTCTCTGGTAAGCGCACTGAACGGCCTTGCGGTAAGCCCCTCGTACCGTCCCTGGCCGCGATCCTGGTCGTGTCCCCGGTCCGAGACGGGGGCGGGAGGAGGGACTGGTGGAGAGGAGCGGGGAGCGTCCGTACCAGAACCCGTGGGACAAACAACCCCCGAGGGAGCACCGGCCCGTCGTCGACTGCCCCCCTCTGGAGTACAGGAAGGACCACCGGAGGGTCTGACACGTCTCCACTCACACCCGGCAAGAGAAGGGCTCCCTGGGTCGACCCCGTCCCCCGTGGTCAGACGACACCCATGCCACTGGTCGAGGGGGTCGCTTCAAGTCCAGACCCCTCCCCCGGGGGACGGAGGGTCGTCACGGGTGAGTCCCGAGGGGAGTTGGAGTAAGTGACATGGGAGTCTTTGTGTCGACAGTCGAAGTTGAAGGGTCGTTGAGTTTTCAAACGAACTATTCGGCAAAAACAAATTAAAACTATTTTACGTGCATTGTTTTAAATGACAGAATTACGTAAATTCATGTCAAGTGATCGCTCGCAGTGCATCGCGAGTACAACACACTGGTAGTGGTTGTAGGCAGGAGTCTTACAGAAATGAAACGTTTTGGTTTTACGACAGGGATCTGCTGGGGGGCTGGGGGGGGGGGGGGNGGTAGGACGACAGATAGAGACACTCAGACAGGCGAAGTCCAGGAGCACATCCACCCGAGTATGCCCCAGACAGGGACCACTCCCGCAGAAAGACACTCGCGTTGAAGAGGGTCCAAGTAGGTGTAACCCGGTCCACAGTCTTGACGGAAGCGAAAATTCCGACTCATTCTGAGACACACCAGAAGGGACCACCGAGTCTGCCAGTTCCCAGACGGACGTCACGCCCTCTGGACCCAAGTTAGGGACCCACCCCTTCCAGGGGACCGCCTCCTTTACCGTTGGGGGAGGTCATAGGAACGGACCCTTTAAGGTACCTGTCTCTTCGGACCGTCCGATGTCAGGGACCCCCAGAGGTTTCTCGACCTGCACTGACTCGCTGAAGTGGAAGAAAGAAATTCTCAGGTTCTTGTCATCCGGCAGAAACTACGCGAGAGATTCTCGACCGGAGGACGGGAGGCGGACTGGAAGGGGACGTACAGGGTGGTTCGACCGAGCGGCACAGGCACCGAGGCGGCCGGGAGACAGGGGTGGTCGAGACGGTACTCTCCTGGGTCTCGCCCGCCGGAGGAAGGGAGGGGACGGGGAAGGTTCGACTCAAGGACCGTCGAGGAAGGCGACTAAGGTGAAGGGGAGCGAAACAGAAGAGGGAGTACATGGTATATGTGGCTTTGTGTATGTCACATTTATCTACTATCTATTTATCTCGTTTACACTTTATTGTTCATTGACGTCTCACTTCTGGGCACAATGGTGGTTGACACACCTCTTTTGTCGTAGTCGGGGCTGCGGGGGGACCCAGGGGGGCGGAGTGGGGCTAAGGGGGCCAGGAACGCAGAACGAGACGAGGCCCAGAGTGGGGGTGCTCGTACCCCCGGTAAAGAAGGTCTCAGGAAATGGTAATCGGAACAATGGTAAGCCCCGTCTCCCGCGAGTGGGACTCCGTCCCGTCCATCTGTCTCAGGTGGAAAAGGTCGGGGTCCGGTCACAGGGTGTTTCTGGTCCTAGACGGGTAAAGACGAGTCACGACGGATCAGCCCGGGGAAGTGTGGGAGAGACCCGGACCCGTGGGGGGAGGAGGGAGCACCGGAACCCTGTGTCCAGACTCCCAAGGTCTCAGCCTTGAGCCCGGCGGGGGCCGACGGGGAGGGCACCACGACTGGACGTACCGGGAGGGGGGCCGAGGGACGTACCCCAGCCAGAAGGAGGGAGCCTGAGCGGAAGGCGACCCGGGGGAGCGCGACACCGGACCCGTGCCTGGACGAGGAAGGGAGGGGCGGTCCGGGATCGACGTGCCGGACCGTCCGATCGTCTGATGGCAATGTCTGAGTCCTTTCGGCGAGTGTCCGACGATCCACCCCGGTGAGCGACCCGGGAACCGGGTCGGTAAACCCCCGGGGAGTCGGGTCGGTAAACCCCCGGGGAGCGGTTCCTGTCCCCCGAAGGGACCCCTGAGTCCACCGTTTCGCAGACGGGTGTTACACCCTCTGCGTCCAAGCTAGGGTGTCCTTCTGAGGTGACCTCTTCCTTTACCGTTGGGTGAGGTCATGAGAACGGACCCTTTAGGGTACCTACCTCCTCGGACCACCCGATGTCAGGTACCCCAGTGTTTCTCAGTCTGTGTTGACTCACTGATTGTGTGTGCGCGCGTGTGTGTGTGTGTGTGTGTGTGTGTGTGTATATATATATATGGTGTACCTCTCGGAAGTGGTGTGCAGACTCACTGATTGTGTGTGTGTGTATATCGTGTACCTTTCGGAAATGGTGGGTGGAACCTCCTTGACCCACAATCATTTCTTCAACCACAAAGGAGGACCCCAGATCGGGTCCCCCTCCGTCCCTCCGTCCGGACGGGCCTCAAGTTCGTCGGAGTTAGAAACCTGGGGTGGACTCCCCAAGAGTCACCACCGGGACCCCAGGACCTTCCCTGCCCCTCCACGGGTCTACCTGGTCCCAGTGCCGGTCCGCAGGCCCAGACCCAGGGGGAGCCTTCCCGGGTCGGTGGAGAGACGGGACGCCCCGGGGGTCCCTCCCGCTCCAGACGGAGAGCGTGGTAGGGGCGCTCGTCCCAGTGCGCGTCGACCGAAAGTCACCAGCGTACCGTGGGGCGGTCCGGGATCACCGAAGGTCCAGAGACCATCTGCCACGAGAGGGGTGTAACCGGCTCTCGTGGGGCAGGGCCGAGGAGAGGCACGGAGAGCGGGCGAGGTCGTTCGCGAGACTCGGGGCAGGGGGGCTGGGGGTCGGGGGTGGACCCACGACCCTGTTCATACTGGGACCCCTCCGTCAGAACGAAGATCTTTTTGGGCGTGTATGGTACCGTCTGTGTGTCAGTGCCCACCGGTCCGGTCGGACCGTGACACTGATTCGCCACTGAGTGGGGGGAGGTCGGGGCACACTGTCTCCGTCGGCGGGTGACAGACCCACGTCGACGTTACTCTATTGTAGAAGTCCCTTAAAAGAGAACCCCAGGGGGTCGGTGGGGGACTGGACGCCAGGTCACAGAAGACAAAGGAAGACCGACACCTTCCTCATTGTAGGAAAAAAGGTGAAGGAATCTGGAACGAAGGGGCCCACACCTGTCGGGATCTAGGGTGACGGACCCACCCGGAGTGGGACGTCCGAAGCCCGTCGGACTTCGGGTTCGGGGACGGGCGGTGGGCGGAAGGGCCGGCAAAGGAGGGACCTCGGACCGGGAGTCCCTCAGGAGTCGACAGTCGGGGGAGACCCGGTCCTCTCTTGCGTCAAGACTTCCCTCCTCGCTGAACAGGGTCCTGACCCACCAGACGGGTCCCAACGGTCCGGGGTCCAAAACCCTCTTAGGAGAGCCAAACCGGAATCCGACGGGCCAAGGGGTGGAGTGAGTCGTGCGGGCGGGGGAGTTTGGACGGGGAGGCGGAGGTCCGGCGGAAGAGAGTCGGAGAGTGACAACGGGCGAAAGTCGGGTGCAGAAGAGGAACGTCCAGGTACCGGTTGGAGAGGTAGGACAAGCCAGTCCACTCGACGTCTCTTCCCAGACCCCCACGTCCGGACCTTAAACCCGACCTCAGGGCGTCGGTGGGTGCACTGAACGTACGAACGTACCCGTAGGTCGCTTCCCCTGTGGCACTCGGGAAGGGTGGGCCCACCCCCTCGGGTCCTCTACGACGGGGAAGGGAGTCTGGGTCCGGAGGGAGTGGGGTCTGAGTTTGGGGAGGGGTCCACCACGCCCCCGAGTCGCGTCCGCGGGCGCAGAAACTCATGTACTGGGACTCGGGGCCGTAGGGTGAGTCGCCCCCGACGTCGGACGGGGCCCTCGCGGACGTGCCGAGGTAGCGGAAAGTGTTGCAGAGGAAGTCCAGCCACAGTCGGAGGAGGAGAGGAAAGGTCCGACTCCCGTCCCCTCCCCCTCCGGACCCCTGGAAACCCTGTCACACCGGGAGACTTATTCGGGGGGAGGCCCCGAGTCCCTCTGAACTCTCAAGTCCTCCCTGGTCCCGCTGTTCCCAGACTCTTGGACCACGCTGGACTCCTAGAGAGCGGAGGGCGGTCGATGGGGACGGCGGGGCCGAAGGGACACGAGTCTCTGAAGTCGGAGTGCGACGGGGGTCCGTTCTAGCACCGGGACCACCCGGTCAGGCCCCCTCCATTCTCTCCGGGCGGTGGTGGTGGGGGTAGACGTTGAGGCGGGGGACCTTGATGGGTCACACCGTCCTCCCCGGGGCGAGAGGGGCTTATACGAGACCTTTGGGTACGGGGCGAGGGGAGGGGCTGGGGGTCCTTTCTGGTGGCACCGGAGAGACGAGCTCGCGAAGATGCTGGGGTGCCGCCCGTACCACTGTGACCTACCCGTCCTGGACGCGTGGGAGCTGGGAAGGACCGAGGCCCCGGTCCAGTAGCCGAAGTAGTCGGTCCACTTCGAACGAAGAGTCAGGACGCCGGGAGCGCCCCCACCCCCGTTCACCCGACAGAAGCGACCAGGACCACAAGTAAGTGGTCCCAGGGTTGGCGACGTCGAGACGGAAACCTGAAACAAGGAGTTAAATTCTCTAGGGTGACCCGCCGGGAAAATCCTAGGGACTGTCGGGCACCGTAGGTCTTCCAGTTTAACATTATTATTTTAGAAGGAAAGGTCAGTGGGGTTTCGTCCCACGGGACGGGCCGGTCGACCAGAACGAGAGGATCGGCGGAAGGGAGTGGGGAAGGGTTCCCTGGGGCACAGGACGTCGCTCTAGTCGGAGAGGGGTGAGACTACCCAGAGAGAGACTGGTCATTGAGACTTGGAGGGGTGGACGGGAGGTGCTCCAGGACAACACCGGTCTTGAGAGGACTAATGTGGGGAGTCCCCAAACCCCGTCTTAGTTCTACAACGGACACCAAGGGGGGTGGAGGGTGGGGGTCCTCGGGCAGGACAAACCTTGGTGTTAGTACCTCTTGTAAGCAAAGCCCTTCCATCTGCGGAGGCTGCTTCTCCAAAAGCGTCGGCGGGCCCTTCGGTTGCGTGTGCTCAAGTAGTAGTCGAAGGGTCTCCCGATGTTGTGGTAGCACCCACTCAAGTCCGTGCCGCGGGGTGTGCCCGGACCCCCGGGTGCACCCGACCCCACGTCACCCCGTCCTTGTGCCAGTACCGGAGTCCCTTCTGGTCTGGCCCTGACACCGGAGCCCCCTGTCTCCGCCGAAAGGCCCCTGTCTCAGGTACGACCCACCAAGTCCGTGTTCGGCCGACGTCCCTTTCCTCGTACTACCCCTGTGTGCACTAGGCGCGGCACCCCTGAGAAGTCTCGAGTGGTACAGTCGAAGGCTCTGGACTGGTCTTCGAGTCCCATAACTAGAGAAAGAGAGAGACCGAAAATAGGAACTTACTTTCCACAAAGGTGAGAACCATAGGTATCCCTACCCAAACCAACCCGTTTAGAGACAAGACTGAATGGGTCTTCTCCCGAGACCACCAAGATCTTGTAATCTTACAACGTCGTAGTGTACTCTTAGAAGTATAACTGCGAACGCCGAAGTGCACAAGGAGAGTCTCCGGGAAAGAAGTTGGAAACCCGAGGACAGGCAATAGAACCGAGACGACGTCTTATAAGGTCGTACAGAGCACCAGGACCTGCACAGGCTGAGAAACACTGAGACACCTGACATCGGACGATCCGAGGAAACAGGTACCCTATGGGGTCCGTTCTTGTGACCTCACCCAACGGTACAGGAGGGAGGTCCACGAGAAGGGGTGGGTCCCTAATTTGGGTCCAGAGGACGTAGAGGACTTAACCGTCCACCTAAGGAATGGTGACGCGGCGGACCCTTCAGGAGAGTACCACGTCCGTATAGGTTTCAAGAGTTCAGAGAAAAAAACCGGTGTGGAACGAAGTACGTCCTGAAATCAAGAGACTGGTCCCTAGGTCGGTCCCACGGGACGTCACCTTCGTGTCTCAGCATTGGGGACCCGGTGACCCCTTCAGGGAGAGTTGGAAGAACAGTGAATCCAGTCCCGAAGGGCCCACCGAGTCTACCATTTCTTAGGCGGACGTTACGTCCTCCGGGTCCAAACTAGGGACCCGGTCCTTCTAGAGGACCTCTTCCCTTTCCGATGGGCGAAGTCATAAGAACGGACCTCTTAGGGTACCTGTCTCCTGGGACCACCCGATGTCAGGCGTCCCAGTGTCTCAACCTGTCCTGACTCACTGACTGTGTCAATCCGGAGCCAGACGACTCGAATCGGACGGGGTAGTACGTCGGGAGGAAGCTCCAGGCACAAAGAACGACGACTCTGAGACGAGGAACCTGCGACGGGACGGACCTCCTCGGCCGGGAGGGACAGGGAGGCCGAGGACGAGACACTGACAGCAGTGGACCTCCGAGAAGAACCGTGATTCGGACGGTGGAGACGACAAGAGACACCCGTAAAACCTGGGGTGTACACCAGAAGGGTCTTACAGGCCCCCATCCCACCTGAGGGCGGTAAGACGGTGGGGGTTAGGTCCTCGGTGCAGACTCAGGTCGTCTCTGGGTCCTCCGGTCCTCTTCCACCGATCTCGAAGTCCCGGCCCCGTCCACCCGGGCCAGGACAGCGTCGAGACTCTACATGGGACCACGCCCCACCTCGGACCGGATGAGCCCACAGTGACGCGGGGCGACACACGTGTCCCCACTCCCCGGCCCCACGACGGTCCGCAGTGCGCACGGGAGAGGGGTGGAACACGGGGGGTCCACTCGCCCCATGTTGGGACAGACCGCCGGTCTTCGTCGCGGACCGGTAGCGGGCTCGCGAGTAGTTCGTCGGACGGCACGACTAGAACCTGCTCCGCTGGTCGCGCGACCTGAGCCTCAGGCTCTCTCAGCACGTCCTCCGGGACCTGGCGCGGTCGCGGCCCGCGTGGCACGACCAGTAGCGGGTGGCCGAGTCGTGGCACGCGCGCCGGGTGGTCTAGCAGCAGTACCGGGTGCCGGCCCAGACGCTCCAACCGGTCCCGGGACCCCGTGCCAGCCACCCGACCCTACCTGTGTCCCTCCACCCACCGAGTCGACTCGACACCCTCCCAGACCGAACTGGGACCCCCGACCCCCAATACCAGACCATCATCGTGGGCACACCTAAGTCCTCAAGAACGGGAAGTCATTCGGGACCGGAGAGACCCGGGGACAAAGAAGGGCTCCCCCACCCACTCGTCACTCGTCTCGCCGTCACTCTGGGGGTCACAGTGTCCCCTCTCAAGAGTCTTCGTGTGTCACGACCCCCTCCCGGGGTCCCTCTGGGACTACCCCCGGGTCACCCTCGTCGTGGGGTTCCGACCCAGACGTCGCCCTGAGCCTCCGACATACCCCGGGCCGAGTGTCGGGGGGTCGGCGGACGTGACCCGCTCCCCGCGGCCCGGGACATTCCTCCTGTCTCCCTGGGTCTCCGAGAACGTGTTACGTCGAGTCGATTGTTCACGTCTACGCGGTCGGCGCTGGACACTGGGTGTCACGACACAGGAGCCCTCCCAGAGACCGAATCCACCTCCGGTCGGGTTCCTCGACCAGGAGGATCCCGACACTCGAGACCCGGCCCGGCCCCCACTGGTAGACGGGGGCGAAGGAGAGACGTCTACCCCTGGGTACTCCTCGAGGATTTCTTCCCGCCCGAGATGAGCCTCGAGTAGGCCTCTGTCCGGGACCTATGGGGCGGAGGCCTCCGCGGGGTTCAGGAGCCCGTGGCCGTGAGGTTCAGGACTCTCCAGACCAGTGGCGGTCCGCAGACACCGCTTCCGGTTTCGAGTCGAGTCCCCCTGGAGGACGTCTGGGGCGGGGGTCCTCCTCTCGGTCGTACGACCCACCCCGCCGAGGGGGACGAGTCTTATTTTGGGGGCCCGGTCCGTGACCAGACCCTCCTCCGACCCGGGTCGACAGGAGGACGACGGTCCGACGGGCGGAGGACGACCTCGGCTCTCAGGAACCCGACCGGCGGGTCCCCTCCCCCACCCGAGGGTCCGGGGCGCGCCCAGGGGAGGGAAACGGGTCGGGAGGACTGGGGAGACGGGTGGGACGACGCGGAGTGGAGATCCGTGGACTGTCGAATTGCCACATGTCTGACGGCGACGTTCCTGAGAAGTGTTCAGTCGCGACCCCCTCCCGTCACCCCTGAGTGGGGTCGTAAAGAGGGTGTGGGTTCGGTCAAGGAGGTGCCTGAGAATTGAACGGAGAGTCTGGGACCCTCTTCGCCTGGTCGGAGACTTGGTTGGGAAGTTTGGGTGTCAGGGCAGGACGCGTGTCGAAGGGAAGAGGACGGGACATTGTGTCAGGAAATCTGCAGCGGGGGGGGTAGGGGGTGATGGCAGACTTACCCTGTCCACGGACCGCCCGGGGGACCGGGTCCCCGCCCCCCAGTCCCCACCGACATTAGACAGTGGACCACTCTTGCACCTGGGGGCGGGAGATCCACCCCTGTGGATCGAGACTGTCACTGTCTTCCCCCTGTGTACGGGGTCGGGGGTGGGTGCCCCCTGTCAGTCACGATTGCGGGGGGTCTCGGGTGGTACCTCGTCGACTGCGGTTCGAGGAACCCGACTACTCTGTCTTTTAGTCCGGTTGCTACTCGCCGGTGACGGTCGAAGGGACCCTACCAGTCTCCTCCAGGGTCCACGTCCAGACTGGTCTCGACGGAGAACTTTCTCCTGTCCGGTCGACGGGTCACCGTACTCGGACGCTGGGGTTTCGACACTCACCCCACCCCACAGTCGAAGGCTCCCGGGAGCCTCGTCGGGCCCAAAGGGAGGTCGGGACCAGCGGGGTCTTGACCAGTGGGGAGGAGGGACTCAAGACGAGTGCCGTGAAGGGAGGTCCTTCGAATGGGGTGAAGTGTCGGGGCATGGCCGACTGCTGGGGCGACTCAGAGCGGGACCCCACTCCTTCGTCCAACGGGGTCACTCGGGTAAACCTATATAGGGTGCCGTATCTTCCCACTGGCCCCCGCCGACGCCGACCTCCGGTCGGACCCCGTCGAACGTGTCGAGGTCACACGTACGCCGTCGGTCCCGAGTCAGGGGGGCATCGGAGGCACCTACACCAGGCCCTCGTCTACGATGGCAACCCGGTGCTGGTCGGACGAACCTACGGGACGAAAGAACGACTACTCTCCAGCTGAGGGACCCGTCCGTCCGGACCGGACCGAGGTCGAACGAGACGGTGATTTGGGGAGGGACCCCTCCCGTCGGTTCCCGTCCAGAGTCGAAGGGCGGGACCAGGTGTGACCGGCCGACCCGGGGAGGGTCGGGACCGGTCGAGGACAAGGTGGTCGTCGGAGGTCTGCAGAGGACTGTGGTCTAGCGTCCAGAAAGGAATGGAGACGTCCCACCGGAGAGGCTTAGGACGGGGGAGGATGGGGTGGGGGAAATCCCTTCATCACTCTGGTGTCTTCGGGGACACCAGTCGGCGGGTGAGCATCAGAATTGGGGCTGGAGTCGAGGACGTCGGTAAGGCGTACCCAGTATTTGGGTCGACATGAAGATCAACTCTCGAACAAAAATTCTCAAATTAATCTTACTAGACACCATTCCATGAACCCCGACGTCGGAGTCTGCGACCAATGTAGACACGTCATTTGCCACAATGAGGAAGTTCTACACACAAGTAATTCGCGTACGACACCCGGCGTTTCGGGTGTTGCCCCCCTGCCCCTCCGGGGACGGGTGACGTCAGAGTGACCCTCCTGCCCGCTAGCGTCACGTCACACCGACACAAGCCAACCGTGTGAAGGGGAGCGACGGTTCTCGGGTGCAGAGCACCTCGGAGCGGCGTCTCCGAGACACCTTCCTGTGCCTCGTCTTTACTTGCGTCAGCTGTTTGATCGCCTCTAGTTGGGGTCGTACAGAGTCCGACCGTCACGGAGGGCGTCGGCGCCCGTCTGGTCGCCGATTGGCTTGGGTCCCAGACCGTCGGGTCGTCCGGGAGGGGTCGATCCGGGGGAGTCGTCGACGGAGGAAGGACAGGGGACATGAAGCCCAGTCGTTCTATGGCCTTGGGGTGCTCCGGTCGCCCGGACGTCGAGTCGAGAGACAAAAGGTCGGCGGTCCTCGAGAGGAGGTGGGCTGGGTAGACACCTTGTAGGTTCCGTAGTAAGTTCCCGGGGCTGAGACGGGACTCTGCCGGTCACAATGGTGGGGCACGACCCGGGACACCGGGTCTTGAGAGGTCGACCGGGTCTCCGGTGCATCGAGGAGGAAATCTTTTCACGGGGGGCGGAGGGTGGGTGGGAACCTTCTGTCTGTGTACGGGCACAAGGACTACCCTCGCGGGTGGTACCCCTTAAAGTACCACAGCTAGTCCAAGGGGCACGTCAATGGAGAAGAACTGGGCCGCCGAGATAAAGACCCTCAAAGGTAAACACGTCGCAATGACTCTCACGGTAACAAACGGCGCTTTCTGACCTTTGGGGGTTATAGGTAGTTGTCTCCACTCCGACACGGTCATGTCTGCTACCACGTAGGCGTGTCTACTTTACCACACGCCGGCAAATTTTGGTATTTTCCAAAGGCCCATGACCTATGGTGTTCCGGAGGTCCCACACAGCAATTCACTTTTCTCCACACTTCAAGTGTCTCGTAGACATGATGGGTCCTCCCGCCGGGCACCCGTGGATACAGGGTGGACTTCCCACTGCCCACTCGGGTGGTAGTGACGCCGTCTCCGGTCGGGGGGGGGTGGTGGGTCTGTCCTCCCGGACGCGTACCCCTCCACCCTCTCCTAGCGACCTCTACCTGGCGGAGACCTGCACCCCGGTCTCTTCGAGGGTCGTGGGTCTCAGCAGACCCTGTGACCCCCGGACCTTCCTTTTCGAGTGACTACGGTCGAGGGGTAGTGAAAGGTCGGACCACCTCTCGGTCGAGGCGACAAACGCTTTCTCGTCTACTTGGTCCCACTCCAACGCCCCCCGCCCCCCCTCGTTCCCGACCCGGTTCCCAGTCGCCGACGGGGAGTCCGGGTTGTGAGTCCCCGACGTCGACCCTTGGACCCCAGGTAGGTCTCGTGGGGGTCGGGGTTAAATAGAGGCCCGAGGGGGAGGAGTTCGGACTAGGTCCTTACGACACCAAAGGACGACCGCGGAGACCATCAGAGGTGACGGTTGGGGGAGGGGATGGGGGGGGTGGTGCGACGTGATTACCGAGTCGGACCCCGGGGTCCCTGGAGGGGCGGGGGGGGGTCTGACGAGACGGTCGGGGGAACGGGGGAGTGGCGACTTTGGGTTAGGAGACGTCGTCGAGGCCGAGTCGGTTCGTCGGAGGTCGTCTCGACGGGACGAACGGTGTAGCCGACGTGGGATGGACCAGAGACGGTGCCTCGTTGGGGGCGTGGGACTCCGGGTAGTGACACGGGTCGCCCCGGTGGTGGACCCCGGTCTCCTCCGGTTCCCCTGGGAGGAAGCCTGTCCTGTCGGGTAGAGGGGTCCGGTCACGGAGACGGAGCGGAGACGGGAGGAACTGCGTGGGGACGTACTGGGAAGGGTTGGGAACTGACTGGGAGAGCGGACGGGGGGACGTGGGGACGTGGAGGTGGGGCCCCCGACGTCGGTACTTCGGGGGGTGCCCGGGCCTCCTCCGGGTCGACGGGCGGAGTCTGTAGGCGCGCAAGCGGTCGTCGACGTGGTACGTGCCCGACCCGGTGCAGAAGCCGGGCCCCCGGGGTGGCCGCGCGGCTCCCGACACCCGGCGGCGGCACGAGGACCGGGACCGGTGGAAGGACATGGTCCACCGTCCCGCCCACGCGATGATACCGCTCAAGGTGGTGCTCTGCCGGGACCTCCTCGCACTCTCGGCGTCCGAGTGGAAGGGTCGACAGTGGGACACGTTACAGTTGGGTGACGCCGCAAGTGCGGAGTGCGGGTTACTGGACGTGACCCGACCCGGGCGCGACGACCCGGACCTCGGACGGCTCGTACGGCGGATGGACGCGCGGGACCCGGCCGGGGGGCGCGGGGGGCCGAAGTACGGGTCGGGGTGGAAACTGCACCGGGCCGAGATACGGGCCCGACCCGTGTGGGAGCTCCTGTACGACGACCTGACAGCGATGGCTCCGACCGGAACACCCGGGCTCTTGAAGTGGTGCCACTCGACAGACGCGGTTGGAGGGGGTCTCGGTCCCCAGGACCTGTCGGCACGGTACGGTCCCCGGTCCCGAGGGGAGGGGAACGGAGTTGTCACGGAAAGACAAGTCGGGGGTTTAGCCAGGAAGAGTCGGGGGAGGGTTGGGAGTCGACCTGGCGTCTCCCGTTCCAGTGTGACCCCCGCGACCCCCGGGAGTGGGTCCGACCGAGACCCGGGTCCAGACCAGACCCCTTTCGGACGAGGATCCCTCAACCCCCACAGACCACACGACCCGGTCCCGGGGGACGAAGAGACGGTCGTCCCTCCCCCGAACCAAAGGGAGACGGAGAAGACGGTCTGGACTTCCTCCCGTCGACCCTGGGAGAAGGAAAATAAGGTCAGAGGTTTCTTTGTGAACAGGACGCCCGACACGAGTTCCGGACGCCACTCCCACTCCGTACCCCCACTACCCTCGACTACTCCCAGGTTCGGGTACACGGCCACCTCCCTCCCAGACCTCCGTACTCCGAAGGGACCACCGAGTCGATAGTCCGTTTCTTAGACAGACCTCACGTCCTCTGGGTCCAAGCTAGGGACCCAGTCCTTCTAGGGGACCTTCTCCTCTACCAGATGGGTGAGGTTTTAAGAACCCGAAGGGACCACCGAGTCGACCGTTTCTTAGGTGGACGTTACGTCCTCTGGACCCAAAGTAGGGACCCAGCCCTTCTGGGGGACCTCCTTCCGTACGTTGGGTGAGGTGATAAGACCCGACCTCTTAGGGTACCTGTCTCCTCGGGCCGCCCGATATATGCCAGGTACCCCAGCGTCTCAGCCTGTGTTGACTTCGCTGAATAGTGTGTGTAACCCCCGTACTTTTACGCCCGAAGTCACAAGTTTCTCTCGCGGTCTATCTCCGGTCCCTCCCAGGAGCACGACCGGAGCTCTTTCCCGGCCGACCGGGGCCCTCTGTGGACAGGAGACGGGAAGGGGGTCTAGAAGTGCGCCTACCCGGTCACGATGTGGAAATTGAGACCGCGACTACCTCGGCTCGACGACTCGTGGGGGTTCCCACCGTACCCGTTGCCCGACCTCCAATACGACCTGCACGTCGTCCTCCTCATGGACGGGCACACCTCCCTGCACCCATGCCCCTCCCCTCGCACGCCCCCCGTAGGGCCCTCACCCGGGTGCACCTCGGTCCGGACAGGAAAGGACACCCTTCCCCACCTCAATCGACCAGTGTCAGGACCTCTCTCCCCCGACGTCGTCCCCCCGGGGACCCTGGACCCGGAGTCCTGAGTCCCAGGGAGAGAAGGACGTCTCCTCTGGGGCAAACTCCATCCTCAAGCTCACGTCTAGGTGTGGGTCCTCCTCGGCGGTGAGTAGCTGGTCGACCCGAAGCCCCGTCGGGGACCGATGGTCTGAAAGCACAGGACGGTCTTCGTCGTTCGTAGGAGGGACTACGGGGGTGGGGTGGGGGGGGTCTGGGGTAGGGTCGAGGAGTGTGGACGGGGTCCCTGGAGTGACGGGGGGTCCCTCGGAGGAATTGGGCGGTGGAGGTCGACTCGAAGGACGGCGGCGGGACCCCGCTGACGTCGAGACAGAGAGACCTGGGACTGAAACTCGGTCTTCGCGGACCAGGAGACCCATGGGGGTCGGGCCCGGAGTCGGGAGGCATATCAGATCACCCCACAGCGGACCGGACGGTCTCGGCGATACACCGGGCTTTCACGCCGACGTCTTACCACGTGTACGGCCCACTCTCCGACCCCCGGAGTCTCCTCCCCCATGTCCCTTCGTCCCCAGGACCCCCGGCGAGGACTTCGACAGGGGACGGGGGCGGCACGTCCGTCACGGGGTCACACGTCGGGGGTCGTCATGTTCCTGACACGGGTGGGCCGCGACCCATTCCCCGCTCGAAGGGGGCGTGGGGCCGGGGTGGGGGTGGGGCCGAGACGGCCGCTGGGCCTAGGGCCGCGGCCGGGGCGCTTCGCCCTCCGGGACTGGGCCCGCGGACACCGGCCGTCTACGGGACGACGTCTTCCTGCGCACGGTGACGGGGTTGGGCACGCGGTCATGAGCGATGCGGTTCCTCGAGAGGTACCACGCCTACGGGTCGGCGCGGCGGCGGGCGATGGACCGGGCCTTTGTGTTGGCGTCGCTCCGGATGTAGCGCACTCGGCCCGCCCCGGGACCTCCGCCCCGCCCGGGGGGCGGAGGCCCGTCTTGGAGGCACACGTGGGTCCCGACCCTTTGGGCCGATGGGTTGCGAGGGGCCGAGGCCCCCGAGACCCGTTCGCGGAGTTGGAAGGACGGTCGTCGGCCGTGATCCCCACAGGTCGTTTGTGAGAGGAGGAGGTCCCTCTTGCACGACCACGACCTGTAGAAGAAGCTTCGGGAGTTGATACTCTGTCACCTCGTCTTCTTCCGGATGCTTTACAGGCTCAACGAGCCACACAGACGCGGACACACGTGGACCGCGGGACGCCGGGCCCCCCTCCGCACCCGTCCCGTCTGTCGACACCCGACTGGCCCACTGGGGCGGAGGTGTCCACTGTAACCCCCGGTCTACCCTGACAAGTAGCCCCGGTCGGACGAGTGGTAGGACCTCTAGGACCTGATGGAGACACTCCACCCACCCGGACCCGGGGTCGATCCCCTCCCCCTCAGTTCGGTGTCGTAGCGTCACACCCCAGGTGGAGGTCGCGACGAACAGGGGTCCACAAGACCCTGTCTCAGGACCCAGCAGCGAAGACCTTGGCTTTCGCGGGGGTCTCCGGGAGGTCACGGTTAGACCATTGTCGGGGGCTTAGGGGTGAGGACGGTAGCGGTGACACCCACGAGTCGGGGGAGGATTCATATCTTGTGGTAGGGATGGGTCGACTTTCTGTCCCCTCCCGTCACTAGGACCGACCAGGGACCACCCCCCTCTGGGGAGGTAGGGGCGGGGGTGGAGACTGGGAGAGGGAGGAGAGTCGAAGTCCTTCCCGGCCCGTCGGTAGCCTGGGTTCAAGGGGTGGAGTCGGGTCCGGGGTCCATTGTTCTTTGCCGGAGGACTCCAGTCCTTCCTCCCGTCTCGAATCCAGACCCTCCTGTCCCCGGTCCGTCCTGGGTCGCGACGCCAGACAGAGGGGTCCGGAGGGTGGGGGACGAGGCGACAACGGTTCTGGGAGAGACGGAGGGTGGCGTGCACGATGGAGCAGTGGGCGGAGATCTGCGTCCCCACCCCCACGCCAGACGTGGGACTGTGGGACCTACACTGGCTGGGTGGACGTAGAAACGGCGGAAGTGGGGTTTATTTCAAGATCTCGTAGTCGGAGGCGACGGCAAGGAGAATGTCCGGCTGACCGGACCGGTGGGAGTCGGGATGAGTCGGGGTTCTTCCGGGAACGGGTGGTAGTGGGTCGTCTGTGCCACAGGTTTTACAATTGGGGGGTCTTTAGATACTCTCTTCGCGCGACCCTCCCGTCCCCAGTGACGCGGAGGTACACTCACTCAAAACAGTTTGGCTGTAGAGTCTCCGTCCGTCTGGGCTCCGTCGTGATCCTGCGTGGGGACCCCAGGACAGTCCCTTCCCGCCCGCCCTCCGAGAATAGACCTCGGGGGGCTCTTCACCCCCTTGTCCGCCACCCTTCGGTCTCCCCGTCGGACGAGGATCCTTGGTCTGACGACAGGACAAACTCCACCAGTACTGAAAAAGAGTGTAATCCCTGACTCACGACTATACCGAGGGGTAGAGGTCCCCTTGGAGAGAAACGAAGGGGTCGGAGGACGTTCTCGGTTTCCGGGGTCGAACCCCAACCCCCGGCCCCCCCTAGAGGAAGGGTGGGGACGGTTCTTCGTGTGTGGGTCTGGACGAAAGGGACGTGGAAGAGACATGGGATTCACAACCTTTTCCTGTCTAATCCCTCGTCCCGACCCCCCCAAGGGTTGGTGCCGACACCCAGAGAGGGCCGGGTCGGACGTCCGGATCCACACCCCCTACTTCTGCCTTCTTCTCCCCGCCCATGTGTTCCCTGGTTTCTTGGTAGTTCTTTCCGGGCGGGAGACGAGGGGTAAAGACCACCAACGAGGGGTAAAGACCACCAACGAGGGGTAAAGACCACCTTCGGGTAGGAACGGAAGCCTGTGACCGTCGGAGTGAGGGGTCCTGGTCGGGGAGGACCCGTCTCCTCCTTCCCTGTCCCTGCTCTCGAGTGTTTGGTGACGCGCGTGTGTGCACGTCTGCGTCGTAACGGAGGGCGGGGGTCGTATCTATGTACCCCACTCGCAGTGTCGGAGATTCGGGGTCGGAGACCGGTGAATGTCATCGTCTCGTTCCCGCCCTGTCAATCCGTCGACCCCGACCTTCGTCCCACTGTCTCCCACTAGGTCGCTTCGTCTCCGAGAGGGGGGTCGTGACGGCGCGGGGTGGGGTCTCGGCGCAGTGGTGGTGTAGTCGGTCTGCCACCCTTTCCTCGGTTAAATACTTTAATTTATTTCAGGTACCTTCCTCACTTCTGGTGCCCACTCCCGTGGAGGTGGGACCGACCGGGTCGTGTCGACCTCGAGCCGTGTGCCGCGTAGGGACGGAAAGTGGGGGAGGGGTCTCCCCCGCAGTTCACCCGGTCCGGGGGTCGGGACCTCGGATCCCCCCCGTCTTCAGCCTCTTCATCCCCACGACGTCCCGGAGGAGGCGGCTCTACGCGACCTGACCCAATGTGAACTCGTCCAAGACCTACTGTCCTCCTCCGCTCTACCCAAGTCTGGACCTCCGGAACCCGATGGGGTCAGGTGTGGTCGGGGTTGTTCACACGACCGGCGGGGGGGTGCGACGGGAAGTAGTGGACGTCGTCCAGGGAGGGACACCGTAACTCGAACCCGTGCTGCAAGTGGTCCCTTCAACACCGACCCATGTAACCCATCCCGACACCCCCCCCGTCCCTCTCAGTCTGGTCCCCACGTCCTCGTACCTCTGACGGTCCCGGTCTGTGAGCCCCCCTTGGTGCGTACTAGGGGCGGGGGACGGGGGGAGCGGGGTAGTGTGGAATATCAGACCGTCGAACCAGTACCGCCCGGTGACGAGGAGCCAACCGCACGGGTCCTCACACAGGTGCCCCAGTTCCCGGTGAGTCCCCCTCCTTTTCCCACTCCCCAAGAGAGGGGCCCTTTCCCTCCAAGACGGATGCGTGGGGGTGGGGTCGGGAGGAGTGAGGTAGGGGATCAAGTGCTGTGTTCGTCTGGGGGTCGGGTGCGGTGGGAGTACGCGTCGGAGTCGACACACGACAAGATCGTCTGGTCTATGAACTGTCGGCACTAATTGATGAAACTGACTTCGGGACTCCAGGCACCGGGGTCCCTCCGCCAGTGGAAGGGGGAGATAGTGAAAGGACGAGGAAAGACGAGTGAGTGGGATTCTTAAGTCGAGAGTCGACCCCTCCTCGTTCGGGAGAGACGGATGGTCGGTGTGATCGATCGTCGTGTGTGGACGGGGAACTGGAGGTCCCACGAGTGGTGGGAGACGGGAGTCTTGTTCGGGCCTCCACGGGGGTCAGGACCGGGGCGGGGAGCGACGGGAGGGACGGACGTGAGACTCGGGGCCCCCGCGAAGGTCTAGGGGAGGGTCCCCGACCCTCCGCCGCACTCCACTTCCCTCTACCTTCCTATAGCCTTCTAGGAGAAGTCGACCAGTAGATGCAGTAATGGTCCCTTCTCCCCGGCGGGTCGCAACCGGTCGAGACCCCCTCTCCGCCCCCGTTATACTCTTCTTCGGGAGTGGGGACACGGGGGGTGGGGGTGGCGTCCCCGGGGTGTGGGAAGGGTCCTCTCATGGGAGGTGAGGTTACCCTCTCGCGGAGGCGTCTTGGATCTTTGTAGTGGACGCTTCTACGTCGGCCGACTGGTGTACAGCTACCTGCACCTCATGTCGAACCGGGGTTTCTCCTGCAGCCCACCCGCCATGGTGTCGCACTGGTGGACCTCTTCTTCTGGGGCGGGTGCCCTTGGGGGTCAATCTCTACCTCCTCTCACGGGTCTGTCCTCAAGACCTCCTCCTCGACTCGCTACGAGCAACCCCTGGGGGAGGGAGCGAGGGGTGTAGGGTGGGAGTGGGGGTGTCGAGTGGAGTCGACTCATTGTCGCTTGCCCCTAGGGTTTCCGCGCTCGGTTTGGTTTTAGTCGGTCAAAGTCGAGGGGTAAGACCCCTAGCCTCCCCCCTCTGTCCGTACCTCTCCCCGAGAAGTGTCAGACTCCCTTCCGGGGGACGAGGGTGGAAGGACGGACCGAAGGGAGTGGGACGGGGCCGGAGGGTCTGCGGGACGGGGGAGGGGTCTCCATGGGACAACTACTCGTCCAAGACTCCGAAGTCCAGGGACACGTCGTGTAAAGCCGACACTGTCTTCGGGTCCGGAAAGTCGTCGACCTTCTCCTTACTGACCCCCTCCCCGTCCCTCCTCCAGTAGTCTGGGAGACCTACCCTGCACGTGGGACGCCCCTTAGTACCCGGGACTTTGGGGTCGGCAGAAAGTCGTGGTTCGAGTCCCGTTGAGTGGGGAAGTGATGACTCCTGGAAGAAACATGAGACGACCCATGAGTTTTACTTGCGGCTTACCCCCTCGGGACCAGGGGTAGAAAGACCTTGACCGTCGAACCACCCCGAAGGACGGAAGGGTAGGGTGTGACGACAGACAGGGGATGGACCGGAGTTGACTTGTACCTGTAGTATTGGTAGGTACACATATAACACGACACAATAGCAAATAGTAAGAATTCTCAGGGAACCTGTCGTTCCTCTAGTTTGGTCAGGTAGGATTTCCTTTAGTTGGGACTTATCAGTGACCTTCCTGACTCGGACTTCAAGGTTATGAGACCGGTGGACTACGTTTCTCGGTTGAGTAACCTTTTCTGGGACTACGACCCTTTCTACCTCCCGTCCTCCTCTTCCCCTACTGTCTCCTACTCTCCCAACCTACCGTAGTGACTGAGTTACCTTACTCAAACTCATTTGAGGTCCTCTATCACTTTCTGCCCCTTCGGACCACACGACGTCAACTACCCCAACGTCTCTCAGTCTGTCCTGACTCGTCGACTTGTTGTTGTCAGTAGTTCGTGAATAAAAGGAACCTTTGAACCTTCCCGTGAGCCCGGATCTTGTCACGGACCGTGTGTCGTAAGTTATTCTTAGACACCCTAATTACTTAAAGAGAACCTTGGAGTAAAAGGGTGGAGAGTTTACATTTAGGATAGTGACTGTAGTCTGAAGGAAAGTCCAATTTCGCCAGCGTACTTTTACTAGTGATTCTGCCTCCGAGGATCTTCGTCTTTGTCCCAAAAGAGGAGGGGAGCAAGGGTCTCACAGAGGTACACCCCGGACCCTTGTACAAGTGACTTATGTCTCAGGTTGAGGTCGGAGTTGCTCGAGGGTCCTTTGGCCAAAGGAATGGAAGTGTTAAAGTCCTAGATCCAGTGGTAACGTCGACAGCTTTATGAAGAATTCCAGGACTTTTTCCTTACCCCCACCCCCTACCCTGTCTCTACTTGGAGTCGACCCCAGGGACATAGGAGGGTTCCGATGACCGGGAGGTCGGGGGGAAAGTGGACCAGCGTCTTGAGTTTTTGGTTTCAGTCGAAGAACAGCGACACGTCCTGCAGTACCTCGGACCCCTCTTCGCTCCCGAACCCGTCCGTCCCGGTGTCGGGCGTGGATTCTCGGGTTATAGTCGGGTCGTGTAGAGACTTCGGGGGTGGAGGAGACTGGGTCGGGTGGGTGTGTGGACTGCTACAAGAACACGAAGTCGAGGAACTCATCCGTCTAGAGGGCTTCCCGTCTTGAGCCGTGCGGGATGTGCAACCTCCCCGGTCCACCGGTGTCAGTGTAGGGTGGGCCGGGTTCGGGGGTCGGGGAGGGACCGGGACCGCGGGTTCAGAATGGAGCAGTAGCAGTAGGTCGGAGTGGGCAAAGTCTCGGTGCTAGAGTACTCAGAGGGCCAAAAACCGGAACTTGTGACAAGGCATCCACGGATCTTCTTCCTCCCCTCCGCATCCCTTTCCTACCCCGTGTGAAAGGGTTGAGTCCTTCGGGGACGGCCCTGTCGTTCGTCGTACCCTCACACAATAACGACTATGACCTCCTCGTTCCCTTCTCTACACCCCATTTCCAACCCGTGCCGTCTCTCGAGACACACACCACTACACCGTTTCTCCACGGACGTCTACCGAGTTCCCACAGAGGTTGTCCGTCTCCGACGTCCCCGGTCCACTCCTCCAGATAGTGTTTCCGGCTCGAAGACCCCAGACTTTTATCCCTCGTCCCCAGACCCTCTCCTTATTCCCGGCCGTCCTTGCGTCTCCAACCTCCAGACGTCTCTCTTGACTCCGACCTCCACCCACTCCAACACGTTCTCCACGACTCCTACCTCTCCTTTACGTCCTGCACACCTCCAGCCCTCCACCCAGTGACCCTGACGATTCCACCCCTCCGTCCGCAGGTACCCTTTGCGATCGTCCCCCTCCTGACGACAGACGTGCCTCACAACTCGAGTCCCCGGTCCCGACGTCGGTCACGACTCCAGCCTTAGACACCCATAACGACTGCCATCTCCTTGGTCCCGACGTTCCTTACGACTTCCCAGACGTCTTCTTCTAAAACGTCCTCGTAGAGCGCCAGGGTAATGGAAGGGGTTAGAAGAGGTCAAAGAGCATAAAGACGTAGGGCCGTCGGCGCGCTCCTGGGAACGCCCGGGACCCAAGATTCTGAGGCCCGGGCCGCAACGTCTCCTCCGCCATGGGGTCGGAGGCCCGGGACGGGGCGGGAGGGCGGACGCGTACCCGAAGACCCCGAACATCAGGATCCTGCGGTCCACAGGTTCATCGCGGTCCCCGGCATCCGTTGTTCTTCTGATGTTAGGGGTCGTCCGACGCGAGCCCGAGCGACGTCGAGGACGGAGGGCCCCTGAGGCCAAGGTGGCGCCTCCGGTGGGAACCTGAAGTTCAAGGTCCTTCGAGACGCACAGGCGAAAGGGCCGAGGAGTGTCAGCGCGCGCCGAGGGTCCTACGGGGCGAGCCCATAGGGAAAGTCACTAATGAGCGAAGAAAGCCTTTTCTCAGAGAGGCCCTGATGTACAAGGTCTTACGTCGTCCCCACCCCCGCCACCACCCCACACCACCTCCCCGCGAAAGGTCTCAGACCCGAAACCGTCGGACGGAGGGCTCGGGTCCACCGGGACCGAGACGGACCCAACTACCACAACTCGAAGGTTCTGGAGGACTGTGAGGGTATTGGCCAAGCTCGGAGAGGGACCCGGCAGGACACTCGAGTCCTAACGGACCCCCTACCGAGACTCGGTATAGAACGGCTACTACTGAAGTGTCCCCGGTCGACGGGCGTTCCGACCTTTCTCTCTGTCCACACGGAGTGACCTCCAACCTAAGTGGTATGCGGTCTCTGGAGAGAGAGGGGAAAACACCAGAGCCTTGGGTGGGCTGAGGTCGTCAAGCGAGGTGGGACTATAAGGCTCTGTTCGACCGCGTGACCCCTTCACATGGGTGGGAGAGGGTGGGGTGGAATGTATCGGGGCCGGGTGGCCTCAGCCGGTTCCCACACCGGGCTCTCGACCGTCCAACCAATGGCGGGAGTTGTCTGTCTTGTCTGTCTTCGATGTGAACTTCGCCGGAACTGGAGTAGGGAATTCCTCAACTAATATCTAAATAGAACACCGAAGAGAGATTAACAGAGTACTAACGTAAGAACTCCCGACACTTGACCTACTTTTGACGGGAGTTTGTCGTGAGGAGCCGCGGCGGCCTTGGCTGCAACCCCGAATTTGTCAAACAATTAATTGAGCAAATACAGACTTGCAAAAGACGCATGTGTTACGACAGGAAGGGAGCCACCGTCTGAGAGTCTTCGCTTTGTCTAAGCGAATAGACCTTCTGAAATATTAAACTCTTTTGTTCTTTATCTAGAAATTTACTGTCCACTACTGATACTTATCCCAAGCTCTTCCCTCCCGTGCCGTCCCTTAGAGAGGCTCCGTCTTCAGGGGGCCAAGCCTTTCTGAATTTGAGTCGTGTCTCATTACCCATAGGTGGGGCGCGGCGGTAGTGGCGAGAAGCTGGGGTGGGGGCAGGAGGACCGTTTCTATCCCCGAAAGAACCTCCGTGACCCCTGTTCATCCCCACCTTCCGTCCCCGACGGACGCCCGCGTCTCCCTGAGAACTGGGGGCTACGTAACTATAAAGTTAAAGGAGGCTTAACGGACTATCGAACCACGGAGAAAATAAAAAGGACGGACCCTAGGGATCCTACTCCGCCCGAAGGAAAGGCGGATGTCCCCGGTTTACTTCGAGCCTCTGCCGCAGAGGTCCGTGGGCTCGAGCAACGCCCCTTCGCGACCCGCCGGCGGAGTGCGGCGCGACTCCCAGTTTGGTCCCCGCCGGAGGAGCCGAGACCCTAGGGCCGCGGCGCGTTCCGAACCGTCGCGCGGAGGCGGGGGACCCAGAGCCGGGGTGAGGGGCGGAGGACCGGACGGCGCGGCCCCGGCGCGTGCCACGCCGCCCCGCGCGCGTGCATCCCCCGACCGGACGGGCGCTGCGCCCCCTTTCAACTCAAGCCTCTTCAACCCTCGCCGCCCCCCGTGCGGGGCTCCACCCGGGTCCCCTTCGGCAGCCCTCGCGCGCTCCCGAGGTCTCGGCCGCCCCTCTCTCTGGGGCTCTGGGGACCTCGCGGTCCAGGTCTCCTTCGCCCATTCGACCCTCCACCGCCGCCCCCTCCCGGCCCCGGCGGCTCTCTCCTTCCCTCCCCCTTCCTTTCCCCCCTTGAGCCTCGCCCCTCCCTCACCTTCACGTCCTTTCCCGCCTCTGACCCCGCGCCCATGCGCTCGAAAACCCCCTCTTCCTACCCCTCCGCTCGCCTCACTAACGCCCAGCCTTCGCCCCACATCTCAGGCGAAGAAGCTCAAGGGATTTCGCTCCCACGGCGCGGGGGACGGTGGCCCTCCCCCATGAGAGACCCTCCGCGGCGGCCGGGAGGGCTTGGGCACGTCATGAGGTCTGCTGTGGGAAGGGCACGGTGGGGGATGAGATCGGAATTCCGGGCAGGTCCCGCGGGGACGGATTCTCAACGGGGCTCGAAGTCGGAGACGGGGGGGTTAGAGCCCGAACCCTTCGCCTCGGTCCTTACCCCCACCGCTCAGTCCAGCCCTGTTCCCCAGTCCGGCCTCTTCCTCGTCGACCCACCCCTACCCTTTCTGCTCGGGCCCTCTCACGCTGGATTGAGGACCGCCCTTACCCTCCTCCCCGCGACCGACCGGGCCCACCCCTCGAGACACAACCCACACCCCTGTGCCGCGACTGGACGTGAGGTCCCACGTGAAAGAGGAGGAGGGATTCGAGGGGTCAGGGCGGTCGGGGTGCAGTCCTCTCGCCACCTTACACACTCAGGTGAATTCCCCCCTTGCCGCCACCACTAATTACGGGTACACCCCCAGGCCTCACGATTAGGAGGCCCGGCCAGCCCCGACCAGGGACCTTACACGGGGGTGGCGCCTAATAGCTGTGGCTACGAGACCTGTCTTCGTCGAAACACAAGACACCTGCCGCGCCACCCCCAACCCCCTCCATCTCCCTCCTCCTGCCCCCTCCTGCCTCCTCGTGTGGCTCTCGGGTCGGACCTTCACCCTCGCCCCGTGGCCGTCCACGGTCCGTGAGGGAGGGTCTGGCCCAACAGAGGAGGTCACGGCCCGCGGGGCTGTCGTCTGAACGGGACCGAGTCTCGGACGATTCCCCCCTCGACTTCTCTCGTGAGTCGACTCGACCTTACGGGGCGATCCCCGTACACACCGAGGTCCGAGGGGTGGGGCCTGGCTGGATATAACAAACTGGGATGTGACTGGACACAGTGGGGACTCAACCGGGATTTAGGCCATTGGGACTGGTGGTGGCGGGGGGGGGAGTGGTCGCTGTGTGGCCCCTCGAGTCAAGAGAACGGTAGTGTCTCGTTGGGGGATGATCCTTGCCCAAGGGGGGTCATACGACCAGTCGAAGGGATTGGCGTCGGGAAGACGACCGGAGGAAGGCGCGGGCCGCGGGAGGGGTCTGCGGGGATGTCAGTGTCAGTCCTCCCGCAGTCGGACCGGCGAGTCTAAAAGGACCGCCGCCCAAACCCCTCCCCTTCGTGACTCTGACGGGGGTCCCGTCTTGGAGCCCTAAAGACACGGGGGAGGAGGGGCCCGCAGTGCACGGGGAGGGGGTCATATTTCGTGACGGCCCGGTCACGGCGGGCGGGCGGGAGGGTGACGATCTCACCTCGACCCGAGGGCGGGNCGAGTCTAAAAGGACCGCCGCCCAAACCCCTCCCCTTCGTGACTCTGACGGGGGTCCGTCTTGGAGCCCTAAAGACACGGGGGAGGAGGGGCCCGCAGTGCACGGGGAGGGGGTCATATTTCGTGACGGCCCGGTCACGGCGGGCGGGCGGGAGGGTGACGATCTCACCTCGACCCGAGGGCGGGGAGGGGGCCCTCGGAGGAGGAGGGGGTGAAGCCCCGACCCGAAAAAAAAAAAAAAAGGCCTCCTCCCCCCGTGTCCTGTCGTCGGGGGAAACGCCCGACGAGACCCGAGAGAGGTCCCGAGACAGACGGAAGGAAGTAGGGGGGAACGGGACCGGCCCGGACCCAGAGTGGGGGCTGGGGGTATGTGGGGAGAGCCCAGAGTCGGGGGAGACGGTCGACACTGGTCGGGGGAGGTGGGGATAACGTGAAGACCGACCCGGACAGGAGGGAGAAGGAGATAGAGGGGTGTGACTAGAGACGACGACAGAGAGGTCCAGACCCGGACTGCGGAAGGACGAGGGGGTCGGGGCCCCCAGAGGGTGGGAGACGAGAGAGGGAGACGGAGGCGAGTCAGGGACCCGGACGACCCGGAGGTAGGAGCGAAGCCAAGAAACAAGGAGAGAAAAGAAGGATATTGAAAGAGACGAGGGGGAAGGTGGACGGGTCTTAGTCCGCGGTTCCGGGAACCCTCGGATCCTCCTAGCACACCTTCGTCCTCCGAGGGGGTGGGGGCGCCCCGGGACGGGAGCGGACCCGACCAGACCCGACCCCCTCGACACACTACACCCCCACGGGGGCGACCGGACCCCGGAGAGAGTGGACCACTAGCCACGGGAGGGGGTCCAATACGGCGGTGGAGTAGACGGACTTTCGGCGTCGATGTCGCTCTTCCCGATTCCAAACCGGTACTCGTCGCCGGGGGCCGCGGGGTGCAGCCCGCGTCTATGGAAGGCGTGCCACTCATAACGGGTGACGAGGACACGTGGTGGTAACGACCCCGACACCGACTCCCACACACGTACACACTCACTCACTTCTCCGGTGGTGACCCCGAGACCGGTTCCCACTTCCACACACACACACTCACTTCTCCGGTGGTGACCCCGACACCCGTTCCCACTCCCAGACACAGTTTGTCCTCACACTCACACACACATACACGTGTACACTTTTCCGGGCTCTCTCCTCGGACCTACCTGAACCCTTCCCGTGACGGTACGGAGAGGCCCGGAACGTGCCCGGTGGCCCAGACCCTGTCCATGACCACCACTGCCAGTCTACCGAAGGTCGGGACCCCTCCCAGAACGCCAAGACAAGGGACTTCGGGACCCTCCAACAAATAGGAGGAGTCGCCCTCTCCTCCTTGAAACCCTTAGGACCCAGAGATTGGTCGTTTTCGGGGGAGGGGGCGGGACCCAGAACCTCCGACACGGACGGCCCGGACGACGTGCCCCGCAGACCCGTCTGGCGGGGCGGGGGGCCGGGGTGCACGGTGGGTCCGGGCCGGGGAGGGTCGGGGGTGCACCGGTGGCGGGGTGCACAGGGGGAAGGTCACAAGGACCCTTCCCGTTACTAATTGGGGTCGCGGCCGTATTAGGCGCGCAGTAACCAGTGAACCCGGGTGCCCCCGTGCACTGACCCCGCTCCACGGCCGGCCAGGGGAGGGGGAGGTGGGGGTCAAGTGGGGTCGGGCGTCGGTACCTGAAGGAGGACGCCGGAGTCCACGCTCCCCGAGAGACGGGAGGAGGGGGGTGGGACCCGATCGGGGGAAGACGAGCGACCGAAGTCGACGGGGTGAGGTGGCGGAAGGAGGGCCACGACAAAGACCACTCTCACCCCGGGGCACGGACCCCCATCAACCCCCTCTTCGGTCCGAGCTCGCCGTCTCTACCCGACTGGTCCCAATCCCACCCCCCACGTTCGAGGACCGGGACCGGAGATCATAAGTCACACAGGGGGTGGCGGTGGGTCGCCGAGGACTGGGGTGGAGGGTCCGAGACGTTCCGGGCGGGAGGAAGGGTCGGGTGGAGGGAGGCGAGAAAGAACGAGCCCATGGGGACGGGAACCTCTAGAGCTACAGGAAGTTCAGGTCTTCGAGAGCGAACTCATTTATAAACCACCACGGACCTCGACTCTGGTCGCCGTCCCCCACCACCACCAAACTCCCCTCACGACCTGGTTTCGGCGTCTCACCGCCGACGGACGTGATGTCCCGACTCGAGAGGTTTCGCGGTGGCGCCAGGACCCGAGGGCGTCTTACTGAGTCCACGTCCCCCTCGCCCCACCCCGCCCCGGAGTCGGACCCCGCGACCGAGGGAGGCCACCCGAGGGTCAACTGAGTCTGGTTCGGGCCAACCAACCAATCGAGTCCGTGGGGTGGCTCCTCAATGAAGAGTCCGAGTTACCCTGAACAGGCCCAGAGTAAGTGCTGGCTGGCAGTCGCAGTCGGTACACTTGCCGGGTCCAGTGTGGAGGCTGGAACTGAAGACCCCACCTGTGTGTCCTGAAGAAGCCTCCGGAAGTCCCGACTACGAAGGGTGGACGGGGTCTTGGCTGTCCTTACCCGGGTCGGTCCCACGACTACCGGGTCCTGGGCCCACCCCCCGCCCTGTCCGACGGTCCCCATCCCACGACTCAGGAGCCGAAAACCCCATGGTCCCCTCGACCCCCCTGTCCATGACCTAAAGACGACGATCCGCCCGTCCCCCACACGACCCTGTGGGGGGTGGGGGTGAGGGGTTCTCAGGAGTGCCGGGGAAGAAGGAACGTCGGTCTCGGACTCTCGGACCCGGGGCACTGCCATGGGCCGAAACGTCGACTCGTTCTCCTCCTACTTGAGGTGGCGTGGGACCCGCACCTCGCCAAGCTCCTCTAGGAAGTCCTCCGCCCCAGGGCTCCTCCCCTCCTCGAGCCGGCGTCGATACCCCTCCTTCTGAAACTTACACTCCCCCAGCCCCCTTCGCTCAACCCCCGACCGTACCACGACGAGGCCCGACCCCCGGATCCCCGCCCCTCTCCGACCCCCGGCCGGTCGACCTCGCCCCCTCCGGTCTGGGTAACCGTCGGTCACGTGGACAGGGACGTCTGGTAGCGGTCAGAAGGGTAGTGTAGGTGGTGGGCGACAGGTGGGTGGACGGAGGGCTGTGGGCCGCGGCTTTCTGTGGGGTCCCGGGTCCCGCCTTCGGGGCGTCCGCGGGACCTCGGAGGGGCTGGCCTCTCTGGGGGTGGTAGCTCCTCCCGCTCCTTCTCCTCCTACTCCGGTCACTCCGGCTCCCCAGGGCCCGGGAGTCGGTCGGCAGTGGACGGAGGTGTGGGAGAAGGCACGTCCACTCGCCCCGTCCCGGGGGGTCCCCATCCCCGTGGCAGACGTCCTAGAGACCGGGCCGGAGGGGACGAGTGTGTCGAAGGGACAAGATCAAGAAGGAGGTCCTCCTACTTCCACGGCTGGCCTTCCGTCTTTGGTGGTCAGGGAGAGGCGGAGGTGGGGTCGGGGTGGTCCTCCGTCGAGGGGCCCGGTGGTTTCACCGGGTCTGACCCATTCCCAGGGGTGTGTCTCTGGGGGGGGTGTGGTCGTAGCCAGTCCACCCCACCCCTCTGTTTCGTCCTCGGAACTTTCCGAGTCCAACCCCAAGTTTGGGTCAGTACGACGATCCTAAACTGAGACCTGCTCTTGGCTACAGAGACTCAGGCAAAGGAGCAGACATTTGGTTCGCATTATTCTGAAAAGGGTGTTCCACCATCATCCAAACTTCCCACCACACTTACTTTCAAAATTTATACCAAATCGGTGGAGAAGGGTACGGACGGTAGAGGGGCGGCCGGAACCGAAGTCCCCTCGTTACAGTTTGTGTCTAGTCCCTGACCTGTCCACTGGAGGAGTGTGGGGGTCCTGGGGTTCCCCCACTCTCCTTATCCTCCGGGGGGAGAACGAAAACCCCTCGACGGTCAGGTGGGACCGACACCAGAGCACTTCATCGTCTGTCATGTTCAATGACGCGGTCTGCTGATCCAAGTCCGCCTTGTAGCTATGGTTGTCCACTAATACCTCAAACCCCTGCATTCGGTCCCTTCCGAAGGACCTTCTTTGGTGAAACTTGTTCCAGAGTTCCAGTGATGATAGCGGAGGGACAACAAAAGGCCCACGGTCCGTCACACTTCCCCGCCCCCCTTCACTTCCCGTTCAACGGGGAAGCCCGCCGTGTCTGAGCGACCCCTCTGTCCGACACACCTACCTTGGCCCAAGTGGAGCCGGCAGACGTGCCCCGTGCGTCCGGACGCCCGGCGGTCTACCGGTCCTCCGTCCCCTCGGACTCTCTCTCGTACCGTAGCCTGTCCCCGTAGTCTAAACACCCGTCCTCATGTTTGTCTTGGAGCCCGTGTCTTCCACCCACGTCCGCCTCTCTCGGACCGAGTCCCCCACGATCAGTGCCCGCGCCCTGTCCCCGAACTTCGGCACCCCCACGACCAGTGGTCCCCTTGTCACATGTTTCCACACCGTCCCTGTCCCGGGAGACCCCCTCCACCCCTCTTTCTTTTGGGGAGGGGTGGGGGGTCAAACCCTCGATTCTCGTCTTCGGTCTTAGGATTCCCTGTCCACGAGTATGGGAGGAGTGACGGCACCCCACCCCCGTCCGCAGAGGTCGAGTTTCCGGGTAAAGGTGCAGGAATTGTGTTCGGGGATACTCGGGACTCAGGTAACGATCGCCAGGGTTGGACCCGTGAAATGGCTACAGTGACCGGGCGGAGTCGGAGGGAAACCACCGAACTCAAAGTCCCGTCGAGCCCCCTAACGACCCCTCCTTCCTCGACCCAAATTTGTGGCGGGAGACGAAGGTCTTGGGAACGACGCGAAGGTGTAGGGGTGGATGGTTCCGCACACCCCTCCCTCCGCCCCAACCCTGGCCGACCTCAGGGGATAGGGTCTCCCGGAGGGTACACCGGGGACCGGCTCGTCCTCCCCGGTCGGAAGGGACCGAACGAGTGCCGGCGGGACAGACACGTCCCGGGTCCACCTCCTCCACCACGGGCACCGGTCGCCGTGTCGCCCTCCACTACTACCCCCACGGAGACCCGCGGAGGACTGGTTCCGCGTCGGGCCCGTGGCGTCGATGTTGGACGTCCTCTCCTCTGCGTAGCCTTCGTACTGTCCCCGACTCGTCCGTGACGACGGGGCCCAGGGGTGCCTGCTCTCGCTCCGCGTCTGCGACCGGTGCCGGCTGGACCTGGAGTACTTCTCACGCACGGCCCGGACCCGTTCGGACCTCGACCACCCCGTCCCCCCACCCCCATTCTCTATCCCTGGAAACTGGGAGAGGGGTGGTGGTGACGTCCAGTGGCCAAACTCCTGCAAGGACCCCATGCCGCTGTGAACCACGCCTTCTTACGGTTTCGCAGACGAGTCTCACCGGCCCTTCCCGCTCTCGGACCGGGGTGCGGAGCCCGGGCCGGGGCCCGGCGGGTGTTCGGGGTACTCCATTCAAGCGGCGACGTGCCAGAAGGTAGTAGAGGGACACCTAGACGACAGGTGTCGGGGGTGGCGAAGAGTCTGGTCGTCACTAGTGCTCGGGGCCCACCGGTACCTACCAAAAGTTCCAACGCGTGACGTGTTCTCACGTTAGAAGTTGTCACAACTAAAAAAAAATTAACTGTATATCAACTATTGTGTTATAATACAATTGGAGTCCACGGGGTGTATTGGTTAGTTGCAAATTTGTTGTAGTATCTTATAAGTGATGCCAATTCAGGTCATCGGCAGACAGGGGTTTGGCAATAATGTCACAATTGACTCGACGACAACAAGCACACCGGCAATGTCAAGACCAGGTGTAAGATCTGTGCAACTGAAGAGAGTACCGGCAAAAGACCGTCGACCGTCACTCCACAGACTCCCACCGAAGTGTGTCGTCGTGCGAAGTACAGAGTTTCAGACCAGTGGAGGGGTGAGCTCAGGAGGACGTAGGACAGTCCCACTGTCTCCGTCACTGGCCGGTTCCGGCGAGCCCATGAATCACTTTCAGCGAGTCAGCACAGGTTGAGAAACGCTGAGGTGCTTGATATGTCAGGTACCTTAAGAGGTCCGGTCTCATGATCTCACCCCGCGGCAAAGGGAGAGGTCCCCTAGAAGGATTGGGTCCCTAACTTGGGTCCAAAGGGTGTGACGACCGTCTACCAAATGGTCGACTCGGTGTTCCCTCCGGGTCAGGAATCCCTAAGGATTCCCTAAGATTCTAAGGTCATGAGACCAGAACTCGGGATTGGGACGGTCACCCAAAAAGACCCATTGGAAAACTGGCGCTAGGTTGTGTCATTTTCGTGTGAGTCCACTTCACGTGTCGAGGCACTGTGAAACGTGCACACTTGGGCTCGGTTTGGCTGGAGCTATGTCCTGTCGGGGTGTAGGTCTCAGGGAAGTCCGGAGACGGAGAAGCCGTGGGAGTCTTCACTGGCGACACCGGGAGAAGTCAAAACGGTCGAGATCGTTACGCACGTTTACGTAGGACGGTTCAAGGACACACACACAAATCACTGGTAAACAGTTTGTGAAGGAGACTCAGTACATGGTACGGTTCACAAGACACAGAAAAAAGAAAATAGGGGGTAATACGGGGGGTAAAAAATTTAATGTCAAATAAATATTACACCACGACCAAAGTCCACATACCGTTTCACCAAGTCAACATGTGTGGATATGTATGGTACAAAAGTCTAAGAAAAGGGAATATCTAATAATGTCTGATAACTCATAAATCGAGAAACACGACGTGTTATTCACCCAGGAAGAACCGGGTGATCTCCGGAAACTCCACCCACCGTAGCGAGAATAAAGTGTCTGTTCCCTCTCGACGTTTCACCCAGTTATTGAGCGGACCCGAGGCCTGGACGCGGGATACGGGGTGCCCCAGTGTCGGAGGCAGGGTGGTGCGGAAGAGGACAGTGGGGTTCCACAAACACCTCGACTTACTCGACGACGACCTGTTTTTGGTCCTCGGAGTCACCGCCCTCTGTCGCGCGACCTAGTTTAAGCTCCTCCTACACCTCCTCCTCTGCCTCGCGACCCCCTTCGGGGTGCACCGGAGGGACAGCAAGGCGTCGGAGAACCTCGACGCGGCCTGGGACCGGGTGCCATTGCGCGCGGGTGGACAGGAGTGGGGCCCTTAACGGAAACGGGCTCGGGTAAGAGGCTCCTGGTTTGTCAGGGTGTGTAAACAGAACTCGTTGTCCCACACATTACAGTGGTCTCGGGTCTTCCCTCGTAGAGAACAGTACTGCAGTGGAGAGTGCTCAGGACGGCAAGGAGCCCGAGACAGCAACCCACTGACGTCCCGTCCGGACTGGGAGAAGAGACCAGACCGTAGAAGTCGTTCGTCGAAGAGATTCACTATAAAAGTCTATTTGACTTCGACCATACAAAACCTACGACGTCACAACAATTTGTCAAAACCACCTTACGAAAGACTCTAGGGTCTGTAAGACCCGTCGCACTGGATTCGACATCCCGCCACACCCGAGGGTCGTCGCACCGGATTGGACATCCCGCCACACCCGAGGGTCGTCGCACCGGATTGGACATCCCACCACACCGGAGATGACGTACTCGTGTCCACGAGTGCAGACTACAAGACGAGAACCGAACTAAGGAGGAAGGACCACCCCTTGGCGAGGGTGAACGACAGTCGTCGGTTCCTGAGTCTTCGGACGACAGTCCTGACATGGGTCGATCCTCAACGATCCGAGACTCACTCCGAACTCCCGAAACCCACTCCACGGTCTTACGTCCCGACCTAGCGGTCCGACACGACAGACCGAAAACCGACGAGCCCCCCGGAAACCAAAACAAACAAGGCACAGGGACACTTAACAGGAACTATCCTTTTACTGAACCACTGAAAATTCTCCTGGAAGTAGAGAGGCCCTTTACCGTCGAGTCTCGTTCCTGTCCGACCCATAGGAACTCGTCGACGACCTGAACCCCTGCGACTCCTCAGGTCCCAAGCCCCCCCCTGAGAAGCCTACCAAGACCCCGACGGTGCTGACCGACCCAGTACGAGGTCTCCCGTCTTGACCCGGGAGTTCACCTGCCGTCTCCGTCGTCCAGTCAGGCCTCCTTCAATGGCCGTCACTTCCCGTCAGGTCGGGTGCACCCACCGGACCCTACGAAGGACGACGCACGAAGGGTCTTCTCCACAGATCGGTCCACCGGAGAGACTCTCGACGCCAAAGGACCGGAGACGACTCGTAGTGTAAGGGCTTCCCTCTCTCCCGAACCCCTGAACCCGGAGTCCGCCTCGACCCGGGGCGAGTGGCCAAAGTCCCGACGTGTCACGGAGGGACGGACAGGGGGGTAAGGGTCGGGACGGGGGGCAAGGGTCGGGACGGGGGGCAAAGAACCGACCCCTGCTCCGGGGAGACACAGCAGGAACAAGGTCCCCGACACGAGAACCTGGACCTAGTCGTCTGGGACGGACCGCACCGGGTGGTCCACCACCTCGTCTACCAGTAGAGTCTGGTCTAGTTCCGGCTCCTGTCTCGGTTGCACGACTCCCGGGACGACGACTTCGTGTCCACTCGGGGTGCGAGATGTGGGACGGACGGACAGGGCCGGCGGTCGGGCGGAGTGGAGGGACGGACGGACCGGGGCCGGCGGTCGGGCGGAGTGGCGGGACGGACGGCGGGGCGTCGGTGGGGTCGCTGCTCTTCCTGAAGAGGAAGGGGGCGTTGTAGAGTCGGCCGAGGGACCCGAGTGACGACCCCGTAGTGGTGCCGGTCCCGCGACTCTCGCTGGGGGTGCAGTGGCTCGGGGAGTAGCCTCCGCAGGGACTCTGGGCCGACCTCCACCTTGCTCTCCACTCTCCCTCTTCCGTCGGGGCGACCCCACTCCAGGTCGGTGGGGTCTCCGACGTCCTGGTGCTCGCTCGCCCCGCCTCCGTCCGTCCCCGTCCCGCCGGGTCGACTCGGGGCCGGAGGACGGAGGGGTCGCGCTTGGCGGAGGAGGTCGAGGAGGCCGGCCGTAGTGAGCGAGGTTCAGGTTCGTGCTCGACTTCGACGACCTCTTCTAGGGACTCTTGCGGCTCCGGTGTCACCAGGAACACCCATGCGCCCCGCCCCTGACCCCTACCCCATCCCGACCCCGCCCCCGACCTCCGGTGGGAGTGACCCGAGAGTGGGTGCTACCGGCGTGTGGGCGTCCGACGCACCTCAAGGACCGGGCGGGGTGGTACCGGAAGCACGCCGACGCCCTCCGTCACCTCGACCTGCGCCACGACCTAGGACGAGCCGATGCAGGGGGAACAACAACTTCGGCGTCACAGCGGAACTCGTCTGGTGCAGGTCGAGCCGGTCCCGGACCAACAGCCAGAGGGCGTCCATGCAGGGGTCGCTCGGCGGCAGGTCCAGGAGGAAGGCGCACTTGTGATCCTGCCACGCCCGGTCCTGCGGGCGGGGCGTGTGGAGGAGCTCCGCGGACCGGTGGGCGACCAGGAGGAGCCACTTCGCCGGCTCGACTCAGTGGTCCTCGTGGTGCACGCCGGGACCGGTCCTTGTCCACGGTCGGAGCGGTTACGGGACTCGTCAGGGGGCACCGCGGAGGGTCGCCCTGTCCTACAGTCCCCACAGCTACTGGACGTCGAGGGAGGGGCGGGTGCGCGCCGCGGGGAGGACCTTCCGGACCCAGTGGCCCGCTCGCGACTCGAACCTGAGCTTGTGAGAGGAGGGTTCCTACGACAAAGGGCACCGCGAAAAGGGCGAGGGTCTAAAAGGGTGGTCCTACTCGGAGTCGCAGACGCCCCAAGGAAGTAGGGGGTTGTCGGGACTTTCGTAGTTCTCTTCCTCCCCCCGGCACCAATCTCGGGCAGGGGGCGAAATCGGAGTGGCCCCGGTCTGCCAGGACCACGTCCGTCCTGTTTCCTTCGGGTCGGAGACGTAGACTCTATACGGGATCCAAGTGTCCGAAAGGAAGGAAAAGAAAAAAGACTCAAAAAAAAACCCCTTTTATTCCATCTTTTATGTATTGTATTTTACATGACAAACGTGGTATAAATCCACATCGGAAGGTATGTAAGTGTAACGACCCGTCAGTAGTGAACTTGTAGAGTTCTTGAAAGGTACAAGGGTTTACTGTGGGACAGGGGTAATTTGTGATTGAGGGGTAAGAAGGAGGGGTGGTGGACTACAGGTGACGAGAAAGACAGAGGTACACAAACTGACAAGATTCCTGGAGTGTAATGACCTTAGTCCGTTAAAAACGGGACGACACTGACCTAATAAGTGAAACGTATTATACAAGTTCGAAGTAAGTACAACCTCGTTCACAGTCTTAACGGAAGGAAAAATTCCGACTTATTATAAGGAAACTGACACACCTAGTGTTATTTGACACCTTTTAAGACTCTCTCAACCCTTATGGTCTGGTGGACTGGACGGAGAACGCTTTAGACATACGTCCGGTCCTTCGTTGTCAATCTTGACCTGTACCTTGTTGTCTGACCAAGGTTTATCCTTTTCCTCATGCAGTTCCTACATATAACAGTGGGACGAATATATTGAAGATACGTCTCATGTAGTACTCTTTGCGACCTGATCTTCTTTGTGTTCGACCTTAGTTCTAATGCCCCTCTTTATAGTTATTGGAGTCTATGCGTCTACTGTGGTGGGAATGCCGTCTTTCACTTCTCCTTGATTTTTCCGAGAACTACTTTCACTTTCACCTCTCACTTTTTCAACCGAATTTCGAGTTGTAAGTCTTTTACTTCTAGTACCGTAGGTCAGGGTAGTGAAGTACCCTTTATCTACCCCTTTGTCACCTTTGTCACAGTCTGAAATAAAACCCCCCGAGATTTTAGTGGTGTCTACCGCTGACGTCGGTACTTTAATTTTCTGTAAATGAGGAACCTTCTTTTCAATACTCGTTGGATCTATCGTATAACTTTTCGTCTCTGTAATGAAACGCTTGATTCCAGCCAAATCAGTTCCGATACCAAAAAGGACCCCAGTACATACCTACACTCTCAACCTGACACTTCTTCCGACTCGCGGCTTCTTAACTACGAAAACTTCACACCACAACCTCTTCTGAGATCTCTCAGGGAACCTGACGTTCCTCTAGGTTGGTCAAGTAAGACTTCCTCTAGTCGGGACCCTAAAGAAACCTTCCTTACTACGATTTCGACTTTGAGGTCATGAAACCGGTGGACTACGCTTCTCAACCGAGTAACCTTTTCTGAGACTACGACCCTCCCTGACCCCCGTCCTCCTCTTCCCCTGCTGTCTCCTACTCTACCGACCTACCGTAGTGACTGAGCTACCTGCACTCAGACTCACTTCAGGCCCTCAACCACTACCTGTCCCTCCGGACCGCACGACGTTAAGTACCCCAGGTTTCTCAGCCTGTGCTGACTCGTTGACTTGACTTGACTTATAAGGTGACATCCACATCCACATATATACTAAGGTATAAGTCTTCATATACCTCAACCCCCCCAACAAAGGTGAAAAACGATAACACTTATTACGTCGATACATGGAGTCGTGTGAATATAAGTTATAAACAAAGTTGACATACCCCATATAAGGGGTCTTCACCTTAACACCCTAGTATACCATCTTACGGTGCAAAGTACGAAGACAAAACTTTGAAGAAGAGTCTGGTGGATAAGGGTGGTCCACCCTAGTAGGGGAGTACTTGACCCTCGGACTCGAAGAGCTCGTGGAGACCAACCTCTGGGAAAGGTCCTTCTACCACTTCAACCTTCGTGTGTCGGAGACACAGACAGCAGAGGGACGGCACTACCTTGTGAGGTGTAATGGAAGTGAAAAGGGTTGTTCCTCACAACACTCCCACCCCCGGAAAGTCGGTCTGGGGGTCGAGGTGTCGTGTCGAGTGTGACCCCAGTGTCAGGATTCGAGGTGGTCACTTCAAACCCGACCTAAAAGAGTGGGTCCTCTTATAGTCTTGGTAGTCGACGTTCATCCACAAAGTACGGGTAGATTATGACTCCTGGGGTTCAGGTCTAAAATCTTTACTGGGACCGACCTCCCGTACTTCCCTTAAGGGAAGAGGACCGGAACGTCCAGGGTCCTGGGTGTCGTGTATCTCTTCGTGGTTTGGCATCGATCAAAGGTCAGACAAGGGTCCCTTCTGTGACGACACAGAGTCACGTCTCGGGAGTCGGAGAACTCCGGTCCTAACCGTGGCAGAAGAAGGTCGAGAGGGGTCGTCCCCACACAAAGAGGACGGAAAGACGGAACTACCCGACAGGGTGGGTGGTTGAGGTTGACATTCTATAGCGGAGGGAGGTCGAAGACGTCCACTGGACTCACTTACGGACCCTCTAGGTGTCTTCGTTCCTTCCCGTTGTAGGTAGACATGAGTTTACGTTTCGACCTCCTTCTGTCACCAAGGGGTAGACCCGTTCGGACCTCTGTGAGTACGGTGTGGAAACCTGAATTTTCACTTTATGTAACTCGTGTCTCCCTTAAAATTTCATTATGAATTGGGGTTAACGACGTTTTTCCCATTTAGTCCACACTTGTGACCCTAACAACGAAAGGATACGTCGAATTATAATACCCAAAAAGGGTTACCGAGTCCGGTGACTTCAAGAAGATTATTTTTGTATCCACGTACCTTGACGTATTATTTAACGGTTAGTTAAGGAAACAGGTCCTTTCACTGCCTAAAGGTCGTAAGGATTTAAGGATTCAAGACAGAGAGGTCCAATCTACCTTTCAACTCGGGTACTTTCACTTCGGGGACTGTGACTACTTTGTCGAAAACCCCCCTCCCTCGGGGAACCCTTCTGTCTCGGGTCTGTACTCCCGGGAACTAACGTAGGATACACAAGTGATCACGAAACGTCGGGGGCACCAGGACTCTCAGAGTGTCGTGTCGGTCGCGCTGTGGGTGGTCCCCGGCCCCCGCTCGGCAGACAGTGTGGGTGCTTGTGTAGGAAGGACTGTGAGTCACTTCCCCGTCACTGACACCAGACAGTGGGGGAAACTGGGTGCCGTGGTAGTCCCACGGAAGGGAAGACAGACCGACCCCACTTCCCACCGGGTTAGGTTTGCGGGTCACTACCGGTGAGGCCACCCGCTTAGAGACTGTCCCCCCTGAGGGCGACGGGGAGGGTTGTGTAGTGGACGGGGAGTCCGGGATCGGTGGGGGAGAGTTCAAGTACAGACGATCTTTCAACAAAATGGAGGACTGGGCAGACCTCTTCCTAGGACTCTACGTGGAAGAAGTCCAAGGAGGCCCTTTTCCTAAAGCTTAAGAAGAAGGAGGTAGATCCTTTTTTTATTTTGCACAGAATGACTACAAAGGAGACTCGAAAGTCCCCGAAGACTGAAAACGGAAAGAGAACGGGTACCTTCGACAAACGTAACCAAGCAACCGTACCCTGACCCACTCCCCTACAGACTCTATAGGGGGAGATAGAGGAAATTCCTGGGACAAAGGGGGAAGGAAGGGGACGTGAACAAGAGGTGAACTCCTCGTCCCCCTAAGACACTACCCCTCTTTACTGGTCTCTGCGCAGGACTGTCTGTGACAGGGCCCCCGTCACCGGTCACACGGCCCACTGTACTCGTCCTGTAACAACCTCTCCGACCACTCCCCGAGTACCCCAGTCTTACTAGACACCCCACTCGGACCGTCACTCCCGGCGTCTCCGGCTCGCGACCCACCACTCCTCCCGTCGTCTGTACGTGTCCGAGGGAGAGGTACACCCCACGTCAGGACGGCCCTCCGGTCCCAGGAGCCGTGAGTCGTGGTCCGGTGGCTGAGCCCACCAGTGTGACGGCCCCGGAGGCACAGGGACCTCTACACCTACGACTCAGGTTTGATTTGTAAGGACTCTAGGACAGGGGGACCTTCTAAGGTCCTGTAAAATGCTACAAAAGATCTCGTTAAGGGTCAGGAGAAACGGTTCCTCCCGTAACAGCGGGTGGTCCTCGAGGACAGTAGGTGAGAGTTCAGGTCTCTCGACAGACGGGTCGGGGGTCGGCGGAGTGGGGTCTGGGACGGGCTACCCCGTAGTGGTGTGTACCCGGTGCACGGTCACAAACAGAGGTTGTACCTCGTCTAGACAGTGGAACACTCCAAAGAGTCCTCTTTTCACTCTGAGTGTCTCACAGGACGGGTTCCAATTCGCCTCTCACGGTCCGTCTCGGGTTTCCGACGTTCCAGGACTAAGGGGACCGAGGAGGGTAACGAGGACTTTGTCCGTGTGTGTGTGTCTATGAGAGTGTTTGTGTGTGAGTGTTTGTATGTTTGTTTTCTATGTGTGTTTGTGTCGTGTATGTGATGAATGTGTGTATGTGTATTTTTTCATGTTTGTATCGTGTGTGTATGTTGTGTACTTGTGAGTAAATGAGTGTTTGTATACTTGTATGTATACGTCGTGTGTTTGTGTTTGTATTCTGTGTCTCTGTGCATTCTGTGTGTGTATATAAGTGTTGTTGGGTATGTGTCTTTGTGTTGTGTGCGGTAAGTGTGTATACGAGTGTTTGTATGTTTGTGTACATATTTGTATGTATGTTGTGTATGTTTGTATTGTGTGTAAGTAGATATGTGTTTATCTGAGTGAGTTGTGTCTCTATGTGTGGTTGTATTGTGTGTGTGTATATGTATGTTTGTATATGTGTGTTTGTATGATACGTGTCGTAGGGGTGTTGTGTGAGAGTCCGTTTTATGCGTGTGTGTGTGTCTGAGTGTGTGTCCGTCCCAGTGGTGCCGGAATCTGAATGGCGGGACGACAGGCACCCCGTCCTCCTTACGGGTACAGAACGCAGAGGACCCCGACACACGAGAGGACTTGAGAGGCACAGAGGAAACTCTCGATTGTGTGACGTCCGACTCGCCTCCTTTAGTCTCTGTCACGGGTTTGCATGTGTGTGTATCTCCTGAACCGCCTATAAAAAAGTCATTATGCACTAGGCCTTCGAGTCGAGTTCTTGACGCGAACTCTCACGTCGGCAGTCGGGACTCTTCTCCCTTCTCCTTCACCCGACTCGAGAGGTCGTTCCCGGGGGTCCGGCTTTCGAGAAGTCCGACGTGGACAGACGTCGGAACCACCGTTAGAGGAGGTCATAAGAGTGGACCTCTTGGGGCACCTGTCTCCTCGGACCGTCCGACGTCAGGTACCCCAACGTCTCTCACCCTGTGCTGACTCACTGAAGTGACCATTGTAGTTGTCCCCTTTGTCCTTGTGCTTACAACAATAATGAAAATAGGACTTAATCCTGTTCACCTTGAGTCTCCGAATTTGGTTTCGTCGTCTAGAAAGTCTTTTGCACGACGGTCGTCTCACGAAAAAAGGACTAAAGGAGGGAAAAACTCTTAGGGGGAAGGACGTCTGCAGGAGACAGAGAGGTAGTACTGCGCATGAGGGACTGAGAGAAGGAGGGGGTCGAGGAGGAAGTCGACGAGGTAACCGAGGTCCCAGTGGTCAAACGACTGGGATCTAGAACTCTGAGCAGTGGAGGTATTGGGGTACTCGGAGTGGCCAGTTACGAAATGTTGTTCACAGAGAGATACGAACCCATATAGGTGTGTGTAAGACACGGACTTGTAAGGTTCTAGACACAGTGTAGTCTCAGACCCAGATTCCAAACGAAAGACACAAAAGAGGACGGAAATCGTGTAGGACATTACAACGACTTTCAGCCTGTACTATTATAGTCTATGCTCCTTAATTCCACTTATCCGGACACCACACTCTAAAATACAACTGGACCGACCCTCGACCCGACACAAATTGCAAACGACCTCGAAGTAAGAGGAGACCACGGGAACAAACAGAGGGGTCAACAGACACCCAAAGGGATTTTGGGGAAGAATTTATCTTGAACATAGAACGACAAGTGAGCAGAAATAAGTGACAAAAGTAGGACACAGGACACTACACCCCTCCTCACTCCTTCCTTCGTAATGAACCCCTAACTCAGAATGAGAGAGTCACCCAGACACAAGGATCCGACACCCATAGTGTTAAAAAGAAAAAAAAAAAAAAAAAAAATCGAAAAGGAGGAGAAGAGGGGGAAATCCACTATGACCGGTTCATAATCAGTGAAGACTGAAAAAGGAGTAGCAAAAGAGTCTCCTAGAAAGAAAATAAACTACGAACCTGGAACTTCTTGAAAAAGTCAATGAACTTACGGTGTAAGGGTAGACATAAGAGACCTTGACGAAATTTCTCGACTTTGGTTTTATAAAGAGTCCCTCACATGAGATAATTATTTTTCAAAAGTTATTTATAAAACCTCCAAATTCCTACATACCTCCTAAGTTTACAAGTTATAATTGTGATAAAATTAAAAAAAGATCTCCTTTATATATGACAGCCGTTATAAAGAAGATCTGTTTCTTTGACGTACATATTTTACATTTCCACCTACACTTTAATAGTAATAAACATCTGTTAAACAAATATTCAGACCCCTTTTAATTGTTTCCTTCGACTATTTGATAATACTTGTTATCCTCTTAAATCATTTGACTACCTACGTTTTCATTTATTTTTGGTATTTTTAACAGATGGTACGTTTGTTGACAGTTAATCTAGACTGTACTAAAAATTTCGTTACTGTTGTTATTTTTATTTTTTTATTTTTCATACTCTTATTTGAAAATTTAACGTATTTTTAGATTACTTCTTTTGAGACTCTTTGAAAGTTCCTACACTTCGTTTGTCTTGAAAGGGTGCGAATCACTTTTACACATAATCATCTTGGTGAAACCCTTTACGAGACATCATAGAGTCTTTGGACTTATAATGTGTATCAGTTGTAAGGGGTAAGATGGGGTTCCACGTTTCGTTGTCTTTACACACGAACGGTTGTTTTCCATTATATGTGTTATAAATATCGTTCTATAGGTCTTATCGTTTGGTGACCTGTATCATAGTTAGGAGAGTGGTGTTTTTTGTCTTTCTTTCTTTTTACCATTGATACACTCCACTATCTATACAATTGACCGAACTAACACCACTGATAAAGTGTTTGATACATAGTTTAGTAGTCCAACATACATGGAATTTGTATATATTAATATTAAACAACAAATATGGAGGTTATTTCGACCGAATTTCGATTTTTTTAAAAAAAAATTAAAAAATTGATTATAGTACCGTAGGTCGACGTAATGAAGTACCGTTTATTTTCCCCTTTTCCACCTTCATTACTGTCTAAAGGAGAAGAACTCGAGATTTTAGTGACGACTACCACTGACGTCGGTACTTTAGTCTTCTGGTAACGAAGAACTGTCCTTTCGATACTGTTTGGGTCTCTCACACAACTTTTCGTCTCTGTAATGAGACGGCTGTTTTCAGGTATATCAGTCCCGACACGAGAAGGGTCGCCAGTGTATGTCAATACTTTCGACCTGGCATTTCTTCCGTCTCACGGTTTCGTAACTACGGAAACTTGACACCACGACCTCTTCTGAGGACTTTCAGGGAATCTGTCGTTCCTCTAGTTTGTTGAGTTAGTTGGGACTTATGAACAACTTTGCTGACTACGACTTCAACTTCGAGGTCTTAAAACCAGTAGACTACGTTTGTAGTCTGAGTAACTTTTTAAGAGACTATGACCCTTTCTAACTCCCGTCCTCCTCTTCTCTCACAGTCTCCTACTCTACCGACCTACCGCAGTGACTAAGTTACTTGTACTTAAACCCGTTTGAGACCTCTACTACTCCCTGTCCCTCCGGATCACACGACGTCAGGTACCCTAACATTTCACAACGTGTGCTGACCCACTGACTTGTTGGTGTTTCGGTCCTCTTATTTCATCGACTAGGATTAATTACCCCAATAGATTTAATATAAAAATATAATATTTAATACCCCGGAGGGGTCCCCGAGTCGCCATTTCTTAGGGGGACGGTCACCTCCTCTGTGTTCTTTGAGTCCGAGTTATGGACCCAACCCTTCTAGGGGACCTCTTCCTTTACCGTTGGGTGAGGTCACAAGAACGGACCTCTTAGGTCACCTGTCTCCTCGGACCGTCCGATGTCAAGTGTCCCAGCGTTTCTCAACCTATGCTGACTCTTGTGTGTGTAATATTTAATATCACCCAAAATAAGTATGTTACCTTATCATGTATCGTTACTTTGACGTACTAAAAAACGATGTATATTGTTGCACCTACGTAGAGTTTTGTATTACCATTCTTTTTTCTTTTCCGTCTATGTTGTCTTATGGATGACTTTCTAAAGTAAACATTTTCCATGTTCTTGTCGATTTCGATTAGATACGATAGTGTTCAAGTCACTCTCCAGTGGGGATCTTACATATTGACCCCGGAAATTAAACGGTCGTTGTAAGGCACAGAACTTGACACACGAACAATGAACCCATACAAGGTAAATACTGTTGACTTTTAAGTCACTGGACATTTGAATATACTCGGGAAAGGAGATACTTGTGGTATGAAGAGTGTGTGTGTGTGTGTGTGTGTGTGTGTGTGTGTGTTAGTTTTGACTTTTGTTTGTTTGTTTTTTCTTTCACTGATTACTTGTGTGTGTGTGTGTTTCACGTACCTGGTTTTTTACGTTGTACGGACTTTTTTTTTTTTAGTACTTTGAGGGGTATATGGAAGGATCCATATGATTACGTAAATTAAGTTTCGACTAAAAAAATTCCGGAGACATTGAAACCAAAACATATGATCTATCCCCGTAACCAAGACTTCATACTTTCATGTGAACATTCCTATCGGTAGAAGGTCTTCCTGATTTTATTAGAGTTTCCTACGTCGGTGGTCTTTTACGGGGCTCGGGATGTAGGGTGGTGTCTCAGGTGTTGTCCCAGGCGTCCTACGATTCAACCCGGGACGGAGGGGTTAAGAAGGGGCGAAGGGCGAGTTGATCCCCTCCTTCTAGTGTGGCACACGAACCTGTCCACAGTGACGGACTCAAGTGGTCCTCGTCTAAGACTCTAATTTTACGACGTCCGTACTTGAAAGAAATCCTCTCGAGAACCCTACCTTTGGACACTCTGGGATTTCCTACATCCTGTCCCACCTTCCTCTGCGACCCGACACTACTCAGTGTCGTTCCGGCGTCGACGTAGTGGACCGTACCTCGACCCCCGCCCCATCCCCCCCCTCCGCTCCCCCGTCCCGTCTAAGCAGGGTTTGACCACAGGAACACGGAGACGTCTCTGGTCAGGACTTTACACTCACGGGACCCTCACCACCCCTCCTGGTAGAGTCTTCTTTCCTTAGAGAAGTCGACTCTTATTAGGACTCCCCTACGGAATTCCCCTACGGATACCCTACCGTAGTGGGGCCGGGTACTCTTTTTCTGGGTCTAACGGGGTGTCAGTCAGAGAGGGTAGTCCCTCGAAGGTGTTCGGAGGATAGGAGTAGGTAGTCTCCCCTCTGTCTTACTTTTCGTGTTAGTGTCTTTTGATTGGTTTGAGTAGTGTACTTAGTGTCGGAACAGATTGAGTTACTTTGATACTCGGAGCGGTACGTCCCGGTGGGTTCTTCCGGACCAGTACAACCTCTCAAGACTTTTTTGTACCAGGTGACCTCTTGCCTTACCGTTTGATGAAGTCATAAGGGCTGAACTCTTAGGGTACTTGTCATACTTTTCCGTTTCTCACTGACTTGACTTGTGAGGACAGTCGTCCCTCTGACCCCCGAAGTCAAGATTTTGACACCACCTCCACCTAGAGTCACCGTCTAGTATCGTCTATGATATGACTCGGTTTAAATCCGGTAAAGTGGTAGAGGTTTTTACGTTTATGGTCTCTCCCACACCTTGTTTCCCTGGGGAAGATGTGACGACCACCCTTACATTTAACCATGTCGGTGCTACCTTTTGTGATACCTCCAAGAAATTTTTTTTGATCTTTTCCCTAACGGTATATTAGGATATTAGGGTGAGGACCTGTATATAGACTTTTTCTGTTTTTGGGTTTAAACTTTTGTAAGTACGTAGGTCACAAATAACGTCGTGATCAATGTTATTGTTTCTGTACATTCATTGGATTTACAAGTAATATATGTATATATATATGTGTGTGTGTGTGCGTGTATATTACCTGACGACCGGTATTTTTTCTTATTGTATTACAGTAAACGTCCTTGCACCTACCTCGATCTCCAATAGTATCATTCACTTCATTCAGTCTCTTTCTTTTTATAAAGTATTATAGTGAACGTACACCTGAGATTTTATGTTTACTCGAATAAACGTTTTGTCTTTATCTGAGTGTCTGTATCTTTTGTCTCAATGGTCTCCCCTACCACCCCTCCCTATTTAATCCCCAAACTCTAATCGTCTATGTTTGATGACATATATTTTGTCTATTTGTTCCTGGATGACATAACGTGTCCCTCGATATATGTTATCGAATTGGATATTACCAATAATATATATTAGAATCGGATATATATTGGTATATATATATTTCAATTTCGCAATCAGTGAGTCAGTACAGACTGAAAAACGTTGGGGTACTTGACATCGGGTGATCCGAGACGACAAGTACCCTAAAAGGTCTGTTTTTATGACCTCACCCAACGGTACGGAACGAGGTCCCCTAGAAGGGTTAGGTGTCTAGTTTGGACCCAGAGGACATATACGTCCGTCTGAGAAATGACAGACTCGGTGGTCCCTTCGGGATATATATAGTTAAAGAACATGTGGACTTTGTTTTGTAATACTTCGTTCAAATCAACAGGAAAACTTTTAGCCCCGGTGAAGTTACCTAAAAGACTTCGGTTGTGATATTAGGTTTCGTTACTAAGTCTAAAACCTTAGAACCATCAAGTCATCCATGTACCTTCACTTCCAGGGACGCTCCGTTGTGGTTTCGTGGTTAGTGTAATGACCCTTTACGAAAGAAAAAGATAAACTGATGGAGAAGTAGTGGGGTGGGTTGGAGTCGAAGGACGTCAGTCTCTGACGTCTCCCTTACTTGTGTGAAAAGAAGTTTACTTTCGTTTATGGTCAAGACCATCGAAAGGACCTCTCCTCGACTCTAGAGTGGTCAAGACGTTCTCTTCCACTCTGACCGGTTCTGCTCCCGTTGCCTCGAACACTCTCCCGATACCCTCCCCCCGATGTCCTCCCCCGTCTCCCTTCTCCTTATCTACCCCCGGGTGTACCCTCACCTTTCTAATATCCTCCCCTTCGACTCCCTAAATAAGTACACTACAGGTGTGTAGAGTATAAATTGGTCTGTCCACAAACCAAAAAAACAAAACAAAACAAAACAAACGAATGTTTTCAAAATCAACAAGAGTTTTCAGAAATACTATATTACAATCCATATTCATAGTACTATATTTTAGTAATTACGCAATGGAAACCTTTTGTTCTGTATTGTTTTTCTTCCTTTCTACAAGCATACTTTATCGGAGATTAAACCCTCATCTTGATATATATTAAAAATAAATAAGAGAAACGTCTGACGAGAGATAAAGTGACTCAAAAGTTTTTACGTGGGTATAAAATCACTACTTGTAAATAGTGTTTTACGTGTGTTTCCCAATCACAAAAATCTTGTAAATGGTGAATTTAAAAAAAAAAAAGGGGACGTACTATATGTGTTTAAAGACTGAGACCTCGTTCTCATGTGTTCGATGGGAGGTATCCGGCATATGTCGGACGGTGGAGAAACACTTATTTCAATGTCACATTGTCTCGATGGATTAGGTAAATGATCAAATGACACTAGACCCCGGTGAAAACACAAGGTTGGTCTCAACTGACCGACACTGATGTTTCAGATTTTATAACATAAATGACGACCAGGAAAAGTTCAAACGGTTGGGGACATCTTCTCATTGTTTACGTTAGGATTATTTACTTAAGTATGACACTACGGTAAAAGAAAGAGAACTTTTATACGGGTTAAAGAGTACACATAAGACCCTCGTTTACGTTGAGTTTTCGTTGTCCTGTTCGATCTCCAGTAGGAATCAAACATTGTACGTACGCAAGGATAAGTCTCGGACTGGGACCAGGAACTATTCGACTACTAAAATAAATAAGGTCTTTCTAGAAAGTCCTGATTTTTGAATACGTTTTATGGATCACCAAAGGAAAATCTGTAATCTGTCACTTTTTTGACGTCTGTAAAAAATTGGAGGAAAGAGGTTGGAGAATCATAAACGATACATAATAATAATACATAATAGAAATGTAAAAGATCCTTAGTATTGTAAGACAATACTTTGGTGACAAAGATGACAAAGACACAACGAACATCTTTTAACACTGCGGTTGGGTTGGGAGGATAATAAATGAAAAAAGGAACTCATTGAATTCTTAAGGAAGAAACACGAACCTTACACCATACGGTATAGTTTACTCTTAAGTGACAATTTATAGAATGTAGTTGAAAGGTCCCTTACTTTACATCAGAAGAAAAAGGATTTCTCAATCTAAAAACTCCCCCAATAAAAAGGGTAAAGTCTCTTTGATGACCTAATACGAAGGATCCAAAATAAATAACTAAACAACTGAAGTCGTTGTAGTTAGGAAAATTCATCCTAAACGACAACGAGGATGAGTGTAAAATCAACAAGAGATTGACAACTTAGAAGAGTCTAAAAGTAAACAACACAAAGAATGATTTCGAAAGGATAATTATTCTGTAAATGAAGACTCAATATTGAAAAGACTGGAGAAACGAAGATTTAGTAAATACCCAGGATTTTCCTAATGTGAAAAATAGAAGTGAAACAAAGAAACTCAGACGTAAAAGAAGAGTAAGAAGTAAGATTGTTGAGGAGAATCCTTAAAACAAAAACCTAAACATAAGATTAATATCACAAAGTATCAGATTTCGTGTACTCCCTTATAAGAAATGTAACCCAATACAAGAGGACGCCAAACTAAGGTAAAAATACATAGTATAAGTAAATACACATCTCTTTATCACACGTTTGTAAAAACAAATTGAAGAAGGAAAGAGTAAAAAACTCACCACAAACGGGTCGACTACGTAACCCAACAAACAAACAAACAAAAAACTATTGAAAGACAAAAGATTAATATATCATAACACGAGACAAGGGGGAGAGTCAGGATACCAGGATATAAGTAACGATATTGATGGTGTAATGAGTATCAAAATTAAAAAAATTGAAATAAAATAATACCATTCTTGTGAATTCTACTCGAGATTGGTATTTTCAGACCTCCACAGAGTTTTTTACTTTTTATCTCCATGATTTACTAGGATGTTAAAGTGAAGACCCGTAACTAAGTTTTTTAACTTTAGTCTTAGAACTTCTTTGTGATCGTAAAGGTGTAAATAATCTCGTGATAAAGGCCATAAGTTCTCCACCTTTGTCGGACTTATAGGTAGTTGTCTACTCATCTAAATTTTTTACGTATGGCACCTTATAATAAGTTGCAATTTTTTCCCTTTAGCACGGTATACTCTGGTATGTTTACTTTACACTCTTGTCATACGATTGACTTTACTCGGTCAGTGTCTTTCTGTCTATGACACACTAAGGTAAATATATGTTTCATCAGTTTCAGTATCTTAGTCCCTCACCTTACGACCTACGGTCTCCGACCTTGTATCCATTATATAATATGTGAATGAGAAAACAAGTCACCCCGACTCGAACAGAAGTATCACATGAAAAATCGGTCACATACAACACTATTACAATGGACCTTTGGACAACAAAAGGAAGTTATGTCCAATCACTGAGGTTCCGTCTGGAAGTCTTGACCTTTCGGTAAACCTGTCGTAAGGTAATTTGGATGAGATTAAGAGGAATAAGTGACTTTTCTCTTGGTTTATGGTTTCTTGACCACTGAGACGTTCCGAGTTTCTCCAACTGTTCTCCACTCTTGGAACGGATGACTGAAGAGTAGATCTAAGGGTGTGAAGTGATCTTCCACCGACGTTTACAAAATCCTACGTATCTTTATCTTTCTAATAAAAGATTTTTTATATTAGTGTTATAGTTTCCATCGTATTTAAAAATTAAAATATTTTATCGGAAAGTAATCTAAAGTACCTAATAGAGTATTAAATAAATATCAAATCAAACAAACGTAGTCCTACGTTTTTTTTTTTTTTTCAGGTTATTTTACTAGGTTCCAGTAAACCTAGTAAACGTAAAGGACGGAGTCTAAAATTTAGTCAGTAAAGAGGTTCTCTAGGACCAAATAAACTCGTCTTTGACTAGGACTTCTGATATTAGACCCGACCAGATTAATCGAGTAGGTTCCGTAAGAAGAAAAGACAATGTGATAAAAACTAACGTTTGTAAATAAAAACCAAGAATCCTAAAGTATAGAGACGAATGTACCGGGTAGACAAGAATGTAATCTCGGGATCTTATAAGTAGAATCAACAAAACTTAAGGACCAGATTAGTAAGGTTCTAGGGACCCACCTGTTTATTTGGAACGGACGGTAAAGTTATTCATTACTTACAACGGGTGATAGTTCAGTAGTCGTAAAGTCGGGGTCTGTCACACGGGGCTCCCCTTAAATCTAACATCTTTTTGTCCTATGACCGGGATTTATCGATTCTACGTATAGTTTCCTTACCAAAGTTACTCGGGTCTGAGAACGTAGAAGGGTATACATCTTTTCGTGATATTAGTAATTAAACTCACAGACCGAAAAACACTAATCTTCATTAGAAAACTACAAACTGGTATGTAAAACAAAAGAAAACAAAAGTTGTTTCTAAGGATGTATAGGACAGAGGAGGTGATGGAGAAACCTTGCCAAGAAGTCTCGGTAGACTCTCTCACAGAGGGTTTGATATCAGAAGTCATGAAGGAGTTTATGTTGTAGTAAGAGTCGAAAATCCAACACGTAAAAACAAGCCGGCTGAGGACGGTACAGATCAAGACTACGAACGAGACAGAAACGTTTAATATAAAAAACGAGAAATCATACAGACCATTAAAAAGAGTAGTTGACCTGTACTACAGGACCCATTTGTCTTGACGACGACGTTTCTTCTGAAATCATGACACCACGATCCCACTCTCTCCCCTGTATCAGATAATAGGGTGTTCGTGTAGAGACAAGATCACTCGGAAACGGAGACCTGACCCTCGGAGTGTTCGCAAAAAGAGGGGGTAGGACCCAAGCTCGCAAGCTCACCTGACCTTCACCGATAAAGGGAAAAGGATACACTTGCCGAATCTTGACTGACATCATCATATAAAAAGAAAGAGATTCACTCAATCCGAGACTATTTTGGGGTCGTTACAGTCCGAGACCAATTGACGAAAGGAGACTCCCGTCCGAAACAACTTTTCTTGTTCTACGAAACGGGACAAAGCTTTACTAAATAAAAGGGGAGGGAACGTCCTTCGTGGTCCCCTAAAAAACCTATAAATGATAGTCTTGAACCACCCCGAGGGTCTTCATTTTGAGTGTTTTCACACCCCAGCGAGTTGCTGTCCTAGGAGGACCTTAAAATTCAGGTGCAACTGGTAGCTCGTTGACCAGTTAGTGTCAAAACGACGGGGTCGTGACCACGGGTGCGACTCAGAGACGAGAGGACTCGGTACTGAGGGACATAAAGGGACAGACAAGAGGTCAGAACCCCCGTCGTGGAACGGGTCAGAGGAGTTTCGTTGGAGACTTCATAAGCTCTTTTCAACTAAAAAGTCAGGTAAGTTGAAAGTGAATAAGAATCCTACCTCATCACTGAAGGTTCGAAGACTGTACATTGGTCTTTGACTTTCAGTTTAAATAGTTAACCTAAGGTATAACATAGACATAAACCCCGAGTCAAATCTTTATAAAAGGAGTGAGAGTACAAAACTTTTTTAAACAAACGAAAGAAGGTTATCTTATATCAAAAATTGTTTATGAATTACTTAAACTCTATGAAGAACGTAACCATACTCCTTACTTAGGTTAAAATACGAAAAAGTTTACCAATAAGTCGATAAAGTTGAGAAGAGTAATGTTATAGGTAGAAGAGAGGTGACTATACCTTACAACGGAAATAATATATGACTTAAAGGGATACGTTTACTCGTAAACATCTCTAAAAGACAACAAGACGTGGTGGTGGGGGTGTGACCGGATAAACACGTGGTTATGAGATTCTCCGAGTTACTACAATAAATGTTAGACCGGAGAGGAAAAAAGAAAAAGATTAAGAGTAAGGATATTAGTGAAAGAGAAGACAAACGTAACTACCTATAGTGTCTTTGGTAACCTTTCACTCCACCTTACTAATATCAAAATCACTCTTTCATAAAGAAGTAATTCACTCGACGACCGAAAGTCCTACTCATCTCTTTATCTATTCTTTCATACACAGTTAAGTATAAAATACTTTACAAAAATGATACTTTCCGATACATTTATATCATTAAAAGGAGAATATCTCGGAGGGGGGAGCAAGATCACAAGGTCTCATTTAGGGTGAATCAATACTATATTGGGAAAAATTTTACAACAGTCTAAGACTCCTACAGGGACCACCAAGTGTGAGGGTTACATACCCGGGGTCTAAGTAAAACCACTCCCTTTATGTGGAGTGTATAGTGTTAATCCTCAAGTTGACGTTATTGATTTCTAGGATGTATGACGTAAATTTTTTATACAGTGTTACTTCTAACTTCTAGGTACACGACCACACCGGTTTATCTATTTATGTATAAATTTTATTAAAAAATTTACAGTCTAAGACAAAAACAATTATGAAATAATCCTAAAAACATAACTATAAGTATGTACTCTAAGTAGAGATCGAAAGACAAACTATTTTGGAAACAGTTAAAACACCAAGTTTCAATGTAAATGAAGAATCTTAAAATTCCAAATGGAATAAAAGGATATAAGACCTTATTAAATTCATTTTAACCCTAAGAGTCCTTAGTTCACGGGTACTAACGACTCCCAAAGTACCTTAAGAGGACACTTTGGTACACTCTCGACTACGATAGAACGCTCCTCGAAAAGGTGATGAAAGAGATAAGAAGGAAGGTACTTAGGACAAGATGAAGTCACAATACAGAGACTAGAAACAAAAATCTTATGACTCAAAATTTGGTCAAAAAGGTGACAGGAGAAAGTGGGAGTAGTTCTCCGAGAAATCAAATAGAAGTGAAAGACAGTAATTTCACCGTAGTAGACGTATAGACTCCAACAACTACAAAGAGAGTCGTTAGAACTAAGGTCGAACACTAAGTAAGTCGGGTCGTAAAGTGTACTACTTGAGATGTGTCTTCAATTTATTTATCTCACCGTTACATGTCGGAACTCCATGAGGAAAGGGTGAAAACTTGGTCAGGTAACAAGGTACAGACTAAGATTAACAACGGAGAACTGGTCAATCTTGGTCTTTGCACATTCCACCGGAACATAAGGATAGAGAAATTCTCAAAAGGTCAAACAACACTAGGTGTAAGTTTCCGAAATGAGATCAGTTACTTCGTCGTCATCTACAAAAAGACCTTAAGAGAACGAAAAAGATACTAGGTCGTAACAACCGTTAAACTAGGGACCAAAGAGACGGAAAAGATTTAGGTCGAACATGTAGACCTTAAAGAACGAAGTACATGATAACTTCGGATCGAACTTCCTAAAACTCGCAATAGAACGATCGTACACTTTATCCGTGTCAGCATTCATCAAACTTGTAAGAAACCGTAACGGAAAGAAACCCTGACCCTACTTGTGCAAAAGCTGAGGACACCGATCACGACTCAAAGGTTTTAAACGACCATATAACTCGTGTCCTGAAATTGTCGTAGTATAAAATCTTAAAATTTATCGAGTCGACTTTAAGGTAGTGGAGGTGATCAAGACAAGTATCATTAAGAAGGATTCCGGGTGAACTCAAGTGTGAGGTCCTACAGACCGAGATCCATTGACTGGGGGACACTAATAGACCCAGTAATTCTGGAAAATACATATCAAGAAGACACATAAGAACAGTGGAAAAGAATTAGAGAAGACAAGACAATCTAGGAACGGTAAAGAAGGGAAATAAAAAGGTAAGAAACGTACTTTATAAGGGAACACTCACTTTCAGTCAGTCAGTACAGGTTGAGAAACGTTGGGGTCCTGACGTCAGGTGACATCGGGTGGTCCGAGGAGACGAGTATCTTAAGAGGTCCATTCTTGTGACCTCACCCATCGGTAAAGGAAAAGGTCCTTTAGAAGGACTGGGTCCCTAGTTTAGGACCAGAGGACTTAACGTCTGTCCAAGAAATGACAGACTCGGTGGTCCCTTCGGGTCAATAGAACTTCTCTAGAGATCAGAAGGGGAAAGATGACAAAAGGAGATAAAGAAACGTAACAAGTGAATTCTTCCGAAAGAAGAGTGAGGAACAATAAGAGACCTTGAGACGTAAGTCAACCCACATATAAAGGGAAAGAGGAAACGGAAAACCGAGAGATGAAAAGAATAGATAAACATTCCTGAGGAGTCTGTTGGTGAAACGGAAGAATGTAAAGAAAAAGGTCCCCTACCAAAACCAATATGGAGTACATGTCGCAACGCTTACAGACGGTATCAAGAAGTCCGTGAGACACATGGCTTAGATTAGGGAACTTAGATTAGTAGTGGAGGTGACATATTAGTGTTCCCTAAATTAAATACAGTTTGGACTTACCAGATCACTAAAAGGGATGAAAGAAGTTGAATTCGGACTTAAAACGTTATTCCTCGCAGTCCAGAATAAAAAGGACTGACATATCTCGAAGAGGTAGAAGGTGACATTTCTTATATTAGTTAGACTAAAGTCATGACTGGTAGACCATTCCCAGTTATAACTATGGGTGTTATCTACATACATTAAATTTTAAAATCGTAATCGTCTAGACAAAAGAGTCAGTGACGTCCTACTAACAGAGTTGATACATCGGACTACCTCTTCCGTTACCGTTAGGTGAGGTCATGAGAACAGACCTTTTAGGGTACCTGCCTCCTCGGACCATCCGACGTCCGGTACCCCAGCGATCCTCAGTCTGTGCTGACTCGCTGAAGTGAAAGTGAAAAGTGAGAGTATGTAACCTCTTCCTCTACCGTTGGGTGAGGTCACGAGAACAGACCTCTTAGGGTCCCCGTCCCCTCGGACCTCCCGACGGCAGACATCCCAGTGTGTCTCAGTCTGTGCTGATTTCGCTGAATCGTCGTCGTCGTATATCGGGCTACTGGTAGTTTGGGTGAAGTTTGTAAAATACAATACTATTTAGTATTCCGTGGGTAATAACGAAGATTTATAATCTCATGAAAATGTTATTCTTGTAGTTTAAATAGAAGGAAGCACGTTGAACTGTTTATTCTGATCCAATCGAGATACACCGTACACGTTTAAAGTCCTGTCAAAAGTGTACAGAGTGGTACACCAACAAAAGGAAGGTATAACTCTCAGAGGTACACCCTGATAACACAGAGGAGGTAAGTACGAAAGAAAGACAAACTCAGACCTAAGAATCACGAAAAATTACTCGTGAGAAAGTATCCTATCCTATGATTGATGACGGGGGTCCTAAGGAGTTTAAGTTAAAAATTTGGACCTCAAAAAGTTTTTGTTTTAATATATAATAAAACAATTTACCTTTTTTTTTAATGCCATTTTTTTTCAAAATTTGTACGTTTACGATGAAAGTAGTGTCGTTGTGTCCTCTCCCTAAACCACCCTTAATCCTATTATTTATCTTCTATGGTTTCTTGTTTAGGAGGCACTTTTATGAAGTGGACCGAATCTTCTGAACCTTACTAACTATATAAGTCATCTCATTCTTTAGTCCCAACCCTTACCAAAGTTGAATTAGAGTTGTGAAAAAAAGAAAAGAAACATTTGATATCGACTGAACGGATGTGAGGTGTCGGAGACTACACCTGTACCGACGACGGGTCCTGTAGTCAGACTCCTAGCACGACCAGTCCTTCTGGCGTTCACCTTTTTCACACTGACGTTTGTGGTAGGAGCCCCTTTTTCATAAACTGAGATCCTAAAGACGACTTTGACAATGGTTTTGAACAGTCTTTCGTAGGGCCTTTACCTTCCCCTCTCTAGAAGAGTAACAACTGTGGGGTCCCGAGAAACTGTGGTTCCTCTGAGACTTGTGGTGGACGTCCCTTTAGTCAGTTACACAGGAGCGGAGGACAGGACCCGGAGTGCGGTAGCAGAACCAGGACTCCGACCCGGTGATGTGTCTCCTTCTCGTCGTTTGGTACCTCAACCAGTTTCTAGACAAACCCCTTCGTCGGTACTTCATATACTAGTAGAACAAGTAAGTGTTTCTCCTCGACCTCCTGGTCTCGGACTCGATGAAATACTTCCTACGCCTACATTTGGATGCTTCGGAGTAGTTCCTCACACCTCTCACGATGACACGGTAGTCATTGTCGTCTTTGTGTCTCGTCCGACTCTTCCTTCGAGTCCACGTCCTCGACCACCTCGACTATCTGTTCTACCACGTCTTGTTGGTTCCCCGAATGAAAAGACTGGGGTAAATGTTTCCGTGTAATCTTTTGGACTCTTTCGACCTCCTTTAGAACTTTTTTTCAATACGACTAGTTAATTATTATCTTTAGGTTTTTCACCTTTTCCTCATACGAGTTCGTACTCTCTAATACGTCCTTTTTCTCCCCTTTTAATTTAACGATTTATACCTTATACTTCTTTTTGATTCTTTGTAATCCTTCCTCCGAGTTCTGTTATATAAATCGGTACATAAACTACTTTAATCCTTCGACGAAAAATCTTATAAAGGAAACAAGTTCTTCATTGATAACAAAACTGTCAATTGATACCAATCGTTTCGTAGAGAGGTCGAGTGAGGGATAACGAGAAGTACGGAGAGAGGGGAGGTTGTTTATGGTTGATGTTTTAACGAATCAAACTCGAGACCAAGCAACCTGTACCAAGTTTCCGAGTTTACTTTCCTTAATGTTCCGACTTTACGTAGAACGTAACTCGTAATCGTGATGGACACTTTGTGTAATGTGTCCGAGGAACACTTATAACACATTTATAGTCGTTTCGAAGGTCACGGGGCGGGGGGGGGGGGGGGGGGGNCACTCTCTATTCTACTATTTACAAACAACAAAAATCGGTGATTCAAAACCCATTAAACAATGTGTCGTCATCTATTGATCATGTTCCGTATTACATACAAATACGTATATATGTTTTATAAAGAAATTTATAACCGGTGAGACGAACAGTGCCCCCTTTCCTTAAAATCTAAGACCCTGAGTCCCCACCCTTCTTTGAATGAAAACTGATATCTGGGAAATTAGATAAAGTCATACATAAAATAGGTTGTTTACTTGTTTCTCTGTTTATTATGGTAAACATTACCGGAGTTTATTTGTTATTAAAGTTGCCGGGTAAAGTTTTTGTCAACAGAATAAACAGAGACGAAAGGAAAAGATCCACGACCGAATTTCAAGAAGACGGATATTTAAGTCTAGTGAGACACGGTCTTACAAGGCAAAGGGGGACGTCTAGATGAGAGAAGGTAAAATCCAGAAACTGGGACGGTCCTTGCTGTAGGACCCCACGTTACAAGAGACTGAGAGAGAGTCTGTGGTGGTCACTCCTCCGGTTGTCTCCTAGGTACCCTCGGTCTCTTAATCTACTCCTGTAAACAGAGGATCTAGGAAGAGACGGGTCAGTATAAACTGGTCGACAGTGGAGGTTGGTTTCCAGGTCGGTGTCCGTGACCCCCGAGAGTCTAGACTGGTCATTACATGTGGACACATCCTCAGGACAGGACGGTTCGGATACCACACAGACTTCGTTTTGAGGACTGACAAAGGTCCCTAGTGTCGAACTGGGACTCTCACTTAAAATTAAAAGTTTTTACGGGTCAGACCACTAATTCCATTTACCATTTCGACATTCTCCATCGGTATTTTATTTTTCCGATTAAGATAAAATCCTAGGGATTGAGATTTCAGTTACAAAGACCTTTTCAAAGTTTACACAATACTCTTCACCTTTCTCCCAATCTTGTGTCCGATATCGAGGTGTCCCTGCTCAAACTCCCTACCATTATTAAACTGTTTTTGTTTTCTGTCGAAACAAAATTTTTTCATTAACAACGTTTACTTACGTATTAGAGATCATACAAAGAATTGTGTTACCAGAACAAATGGTAAACAAATAGATCTAAAGATCTTTTTGAATTTTCTTAGTCTATAAATTTCCTATGTTAAACCTTTTATAGTTCTTTCATAAAGAAGGGTACGTTAATTATTACTGTAACGAAAACGATGGACTTTAAGATATCGAACAAATAGAAAAAATTAATAGTAGATAAGTAAATATAAAAGTTTAAATAACGGTATTTTTAAATACCGTGTCTTAAGAGAAATTTTTACAAAATTAGAGGAACTTATATATCGACGTTAGGAAAAATATTACGAATCATAAAAATAACACAAGTGACAGGAAAAATAAAGTTAGTCATAATCGTCTTGAAACAGTCAGCAAGGTTTCTTAATTGAAATCAAAAGTTTAAAACTCTACGAATAAACACGACAGAATATAAAGTAATTAAAGACAAGGAAAGAAATAATATAGGAAAGAAGATTCAAGTAACCAAAATGAGACGAGAAGAAAAAATAACGGAAGAATATAAGTTCATATGTATAACTTCTAATACTTAAAAGTAGATTTATGACGACAACAACAACAAGTCAACGGTTGAGTACAGGTTGAGAAGCTCTGAGGTACCTGTCGTCGTGGAGTTCGAAGAGACAGGGAGTGGTAGTGAGTATCGAACGGGTTCAAGTGTAGGTGCCACAGCCCCTGTGGTAGGTTGGTAGAGTAGGAGACAACGGGAGAAGAGGAAGACGGAGTCAGAAAGGATCGTAGTCCCAGAAAAGGTTACTCAACCGAGAAGTGCGGTCCACCGGTTTCATAACTCGAACTCGAAGTCGAAGTCGTAGTCAGGAAGGTTGCTCATAAGTCTTAACTAAAGGAAATCCTAACTGACCAAACTAAAAGAACGAAAGGTTTCCTGAGAGTTCTCAGAAGAGGTTGTGGTGTCAAGTTTTCATAGTTAATAAACCGTGAGACGGAAGAAATACCAGGTTGAGAGTGTCGACATACACTGATGACCTTTCTGGTATCGGAATTGATATGTCTAGGAACAGTCGTTTCTCTATAGAAACGAAAAATTGTGTGACAGACATTGAATCAGGTTTTCAAAATAGAGTAACAATAAGTCAAGGGGTACATCAAAGTAAGTAATTCTCTTAATCTTTGACGAGACTAAAGATTATTTTGTATAAGGGAGATGAGGTAAAAGTGAATGTAGAAATTTTAAAGTCACTCTTCACATAGTGACTCGTCGTCTATATTTCCATCAAATTCCTGTATGTGTCCCCTACTTCCTCCGTCCGTGTCTTACCCCACCCTCGGGACCAAATAGGTGTGTGCTGTAACTGAACTTGAAGTGTGGACAAGATTGACCCACCAGAAGGAAGTCGGAAGGGACGTCCCGGTCCCGTCCAACTACACGTCTCTTCGTCTTTTCCGACCACCCCACCCTAAGTTCAGAGTCTAAGAGTCTTGGGAGTCGTCCCGGGATGGGGGACTTCTTGATAGTCGACGGAAAAGTGGAGCGGTCAGGGGTATTGTGTCCGGCCGAAGGACGACGGAGGGGATCGGGGACTGAAGACAAAGTACGTAAGACCCAGGGTGTGTTTAGCGACGAAACAAAATGGGAGATACCGGACACGACTCTGAGATAGGAGCTGATCCGACTCTAGAGGAGAATATTTGTGGTGACGGGTCTCGACTGGTGTATCTTCCACACGTCACTTATGACCACACTTCCTTACACTAATTTACCTTGTTTTACCTTTCTCCTCCCTTCCCACCTTACCTGTCTCGAACAGGTCAGGTACTCGTCTCCGTCCTGAAAGGTAGCTGAGGACGTCCCTTGGGGAACGAGTACTCCTGAAAACACGCCTGTGATACGGGAGGTACAGGGAATACTCTATATTTGAACGACTGTTTATCATCGGTACCCGTTTTTTTTTTTACACACTTTACGAGCAGAACACACACCAGGACAAGAAACCCGACGGGGGTGACGTGGGTGTGGGGTAGGAAGGAATGTCAGATTGGTCCTGGGGAAGGGACTGTCTGTAGGGGACCCGGAGGAGAGGAGAGTGACGAAGTCCAGGGGTCCCGAAAAACTCGACTCCAAACTCACTACGTAACTCCAGGGAAGAACAGGAGTCGTAGGTCCAAAAAGACCGGTTTTGGAGTCCTGGAGGACTGGTCCGAGGGAGACAGAAGGTCTCGGTCTAGTAGATCTTCCCGATGGACTCCACACGGTTCTTCTGTGGTCGTTACCAAAGGTGCGGGAGAGAGAAACTCTTGGTTCTGTGGTTTTCCCTCGAACACTCGAGACGCAAAGGTCCCCACTTCTGACCCTCTACTCCGTAACGAGAGTCCTTATCTTAGAGTGTCTCCTTCTACATTTCTATTCGGTCTACAGGATCTTTCGAGAGGTTAACGTAAAAGACCAGTGTCCGGTTCTATACCCACAAGAGTAGTGTCTTGGTATGTTTCGCAAAATGTCACAAGACGAGATACCAGTTACCATAAGACAAAGGATTTTTAAAGTAGTTTGAACCTAATGAAAGAGACGTGAAACCCTAGGTGTTTCATGGTACAACGTCCTCTACTAGTACTACCGTTACTGATAGTAGGAGAAATAGTGAAAGAATGAATAGGAAGAGGTACTTCGTCAAATATAAAAACTTTTACGAGAATAAAAGTAATAAAATTCAAAAGAAGATGTTAGGGACACTATACCAGGTTAATCTATAATGCTAAGGACAATTGTATAATCCTTGTACTTAAGTTTACGATATAATTCTATTGTGTCAATCGATACCTCAACTGTAGATTAGGTCCGAAGATAAAAAGTATACAAGAGGAAGTTGGTCAGTCAAGTCAGCGAGTCAACACAGGTTAAGAAACGATGGGGTACCGACGTCGTGCGGGACGAAGGGACAGGTAGTGGTTGAGGGACTCGAACTAGTTTAAGTGCAGGTAGCTCAGTCACTACGGTAAGTTGATAGAGTAGGAGACAACGGGGGAAGAGGAGGACGGTAGTTAGAAAAGATTCCTCAGTTGAGAAGCGTCCTCCACCGGTTTCATAACCTCAAAGTCGTATTCGTAGTCAGGAAGGTTACATATAAATCCTGACTAAAGGAAATCCTACCTGACCAAACTAGAGGAATGTCAGGTTCCCTGAGAGTTCTCAGAAGAGGTTGTGGTGTCAAGTTTTCGTAGTTAAGAAACCACGAGTCAAAAGAAATACCAGGTTGAGAGTGTAGGTACGTGATAATGGTCATTTCGTTGTCGATACTGATCCACTTGTAAAAAACCGTTTCATCACAGAGACGAAAAATTATACGACAGATCCAACCAGTATCGAAAAGAAGGTTCCTCGTTCACAGAAAATTAAAGTACCGACGTCGGTACTATTATCACTAAAACCTTGGGTTCTTCTCTTTCAGACATTGACAAAGGTAACAAAGGGGTAGATAAATTGTACTTCACTACCCTGGTCTACGGTACTAGAAGTAAAAAACTTACAACGTAAAATTCGGTCGAATAAGTGAGAGGTGAAAGTGAAAGTAGTTCTCCGACAAATTAAGGAGAAGCGAAAGACGGTACTCCCAACACAGTAGACGTATAGACTTCAAGAACTATAAAGAGGACCGTTAGAACTAACGTCGAACACGAAGTATGTCGGGCCGTAAAGTGTACTACGTGAGACGTATATTCGATTTATTTGTCGTACTGTTATATGTCGGAACTGTATGAGGAAAGGGTCAAATATTGGTCAAACAACAAGGTACAGGTCAAGATTGACAAAGAAGAGCTGGACGTGTGTCTAAAGAGTCCTCCGTCCACTCCACCAGATCATAGGGGTAGAGAACTTCTTAAAAGGTGGCAAACAACACTAGGTGTGTCAGTTTTCGACACCGTATCAGTCATTTCGTCTTCATCCATAAAAAGACCTTGAGAGAACAAAAAAGATACTAGGTTACTTACAACCGTTTTAACTAAAGACCAAGGAGACGGAAAAGTTTTAGGTCGAACTTGTAAACCTACAAGAGTCAAGTACCTGACAATTTCGAAGTGAACCTCTTAAAACTCGTATTGAAACGATCACATACTCTACTCACGTTAACACGTCATCAAACTCGTAAGAAACCGTAATTGAAAGAAACCCAAATCTTACTTTTGACTGGGAAAGGTCAGGACACCGGTGACGACTCAAAAGGTTTAAACGACCGTATGACTCACGTCGTGAAGGTGTCGTAGTAGAAAATCCTAAACTTTATCGAGTCGACCTTAAGGTAGTGGAGGTGATCGTTACGAAGGATTTCGGGTGAATTGAAACGTGAGGTCCTACAGACCAAGATCCACTCACTAGTGTAGTAGTACCAATAAACCCAGTACTTCTATAAAAAACATGTCAAGAAGACACATAAGAACGGTGGAGAAGAATTATAGAAGACGAAGACAATCCAGGAAGTAAAGACAGGAAATAACACGGGTAGAAACGTACTTTAAAAGGGAGCCATAGAGACTAAAAGAACTTCTCTAGAGATCAGAAAGCGTAAGATAACAAAAGGAGATAAAGAAACGTAATTAGTGACTTCTTCCGGAAGAATAGAGAGGAACGATAAGAAACCTTAAGACGTAAATTTACTCATATAGAAAGGAAATAGAGAAACGGAAATCGAAGAGAAGAAAAGAGTCGATAAACATTACGGAGGAGTCTGTTGGTAAAACGGAAAAACATAAATAAAAAGACAAGAGAAAGTAAGGGGTCTTTTGTTGATAATAAGATTTATTATAAACGTTGTTCTGTAGGAATCCGGACCTTACTTTCACTATAACTCTTCAATCTTGGGGCGTGACTTTCGTCGATTTATTAATAAAACTTTTAAGAATTTACTATAGAGAAGTTTTTATTTAAATTTCTTGTCTGACCTCCACAATGTTTATTCTATAAAAGTGATATATTATTAGATTTTTAAAAGACACTCGATTGTGACTTTTACCCGATCACGAAAGTAGTTCTGGAGGGACCACTACGTCACCTACCTTTAGATGGACGGTTACGTCCCCTGTACCCAAACCAGGGACCAGACCCTTCTAAGGTGTACTGTGTCTTGTTGATTCAGACAAGTGGTGTTGATGACTCGGACGTACGGTGTTGATGACTTTGGACACACGGATCTCGGACACGAGACGTAGTCCTCTTCGGTACCGTTATTCTTCGGGTGTGTGGTGTTGTTTCTCATCGAGAACGAGTGGTGTTGATCTCTTCGGACATGTTTAGTTGTTTCTGGGTCACATCAGTTTTTTATTTATTGAATTTCAGAAAGTAGTTTTTTATTCGGGAAATTGGGTCTGAAATAAAAAAATAAATGAAAATTAACTTCATATTAACGAAATGTCTTAAAACGACAAAAAACAGTTTGGAGTTGTACTTAGGCGGTATTTCACATGTATATAGGGGAGGGAAAACTTGGAGGAAGGGTAGAAGGAGGGGTAGGGTGGGGAGATCCAACTATGTCTCAGGGACAAACTCAAAAGACTCTGTGTGTCCTTTAAGGACAACCGACTCACGACTTCTTAACTACGAAAACTTGACACTACAACCGCTTCTGAGAACTCTCAGGGAACCTGACGTTCCTCTAGGTTGGTCAGGTAAGATTTCCTCTAGTCGGGACCCACAAGTAACCTTCCTGACTACAACTTCGACTTTGAGGTCATGAAACCGGTGGAGTACGCTTCTCAACTGAGTAACCTTTTCTGAGACTACAACCCTCCCTAACCCCCGTCCTCCTCTTCCCCTGTTGTCTCCTACTCTATCGACCTACTGTAGTGACTGAGCTACCTGTACTCAGACTCAGTTGAGGTCCTCAACCACTACCTGTCCCTCCGGACCGTACGACGCTAAGTACCCAAGTGTTTCTCAGTCTGTGCTGACTCGTTGACTTGACTTGACTTGACTTATAAGGCAATACATATACATGGTGTTGGAGGAGTAGGTAAGTAGAGAGTTACTTGTAGATCCAACGAAGGTACAAGATCGATAACATTTATCAAGACGTTGCTTGTTATCCTATGTACACAGAAAAAGTTAAAACCAAAGGAGTCCCATATACGGATCCTCACTCTAACGACCCAGCATAGCACCAAAATAAGGATCGAAAAATTCCTTAGAGACATGACAGAAGGTATCACTGATATAGTTAAATGTAAGGGTGGTTGTCACGTTCTCATAAGGGAAAAGAAGTGTTGGAGAGGTCGTAAATAAGAAACAGATGAAAAAGTACTACCGGTAAGACTGACCACACTCTACTATAGAGTAACATCAAAACTAAACGTAAAGACATTATTACTCACTACAACTTGTAGAAAAGAACACAAACAATCGGTAGACGTACAGAAGAAACCTCTTTACAGACAAATTCAGAAAAAGAGTGAAAAACTAACCCAACAAACAAAAAGACCATAACTCAACATACTCGATGAACATATAAAATCTTTATTTAGGAAACAGTCAAGAAAGTAAACGATAATAAAAGAGGGTAAGACTCCCAACACAAAAGTGGCACGAATATCAAAGGAAACGAAACGTTTTCGTGAATTCAAATTAGTCCAGGGTGAACAAATGAAAACAAAAATAAAGACAATGAGATCCTCCAACCAGTATCTCCTAGAACGAAACTAAATACAATAGCTCACATCACGGATACAAAAGGAGATTCTCAAAATATCAAAGAGTAGAATGAAAATCCAGAAATTAGATAAAACTCAAATAGAAACACATACCACAATCCTTCACAAGATTAAAGTAAGAAATGTGTATCTACAGGTCAAAAGGTTCGTGGCAAATAACTTCTCCGACACAAACGGGGTAACATATAAGAACGGAAGAAACATTTTTTTTATTCCATGGGTATCCACATACCCAAATAAAGACTTGAAAGATAGAACAAGGTAACCAGATATAAAGATAAAAACACGGTCATGGTATGACAGAACTACTGACATTGAAACATGATATTAGACTTCAGTCCTCCGAACTAAGGAGGTCGACGTAAGAAAGAGTTCTGACGAAACCAATAAGTCCCAGAAAACACAAAGGTATACTTAACACTTTAAAAAACAAGATCAAGACATTTTTTTACAGTAACCATTAAATTATCCCTAGTGTAACTTAGACATCTACCGTAAACTATTATATCAGTAAAAATGTTATAACTAAGAAGGATGGGTCCTTGTACCTTATAGAGAGGCAGACAAATACAGTATAAACTAAAGAAAGTAATCACAGAATATTAAAAGACACATGTCAACAAAACAGAGGAATCCATTCAAATAAGAATCTATAAATTAAGAAACACAACGTTACCACTTACCCTAACTAAGGAATTAAAGAGAAAGACTGAAAAGTAACAATCATATATCTTTACGTTCACTAAAGACACATAACTAAAACATAGGATGTTGAAACGATTTAAGTGACTAAGTGAGATCATTAAAAGACTATGATAGAAATCCTAAAAGATACATGTCATCGTACAGTAGACGTTTGTCACTCTCGAAATGAAGAAAAGACTAGACCTAAGGAAAATAAAGAAAAAGAAGAGACTAACGACATCGATCCTGAAGGTCTTGATACAACTCATTATCATCACTTTCACCTGTGGGAACAGAACAAGGACTAGAATCTCCCTTACGAAAGTCAAAAAGTGGTAACTCTTATTACAAACGACATTCAAATAGTATATACCGGAAATGATACAACTCCATTCAAGGAAGATACGGGTAAAAAACTTCACAAAATTTAATATTCACCTACGATTTAAAACAGTTTCCGAAAAAGACGTAGATAACTCTACTAGTATACCAAAAATAGAAAGTTAAACAATTATACCACATAGTGTAACTAACTAAAGGTATATAACTTCTGAGGAACGTAGGGACCTTATTTGGTTTGAACTAGTACCACATACTCGAAAAACTACACAACGACTTAAGACCACCGATTTTAAAACAAGTCCTAAAAACGTAGATACAAGTAGTCACTATAACCGGACATCCAAAGAAAAAAACACACAACAGAAACAGACCAAACCATAGTCCCACAAACACCGGAGTATCTTACTCAAACCTTCACAAGGAAGGAGACGTTAAAAAACTTTGTCAAAATCTTCCTATCCGTAATTGAGAAAAGATTTACAAACTATCTTAAGAGGACACGTTGGTATACCAGTATCCGAAAACAAGAAACTCTCTAAAAACTAGTGTCGAAGTTAAAGTCACGAACATTAACCCAACAAGTATTAAAGATAAAGACGGAACAAGTCAGAACCTTCTAACTTGAAAAGATTCTTAGACAGGTAAAGAAGGTCTAATAGGAAAAATAACGGTATATCAACAAGTATTATCGGAGAATATTAGAACATAAAGACGTGACATATAACATTGGAGAGGAAAAAGTAAAGATTAAAACAACTAAACTAAGAAAAGAGAAAAGAGAAATACAGTTAAAACAAATAGAAGAGTTTTTTGGTCGAAAATCGAAATAATTAGAAATGATAACATGTAGTTCCGACATATAACAGTGAGACGAATAAATTGAATATCCGTCTCTCGTAGTACTCTTTACGACCCGACCTCCTTTGTGTTCGACCTTAATTCTAACGACCCTCTTTATAGTTATTGAAGTCTATACGTCTACTGTGGTGGGAATAACGTCTTTTACTCCTTCTTGATTTCTCCGAGAACTACTTTCCCTTTCTCCTTTCACCTTTTCAACTGAATTTCGAGTTGTAAGTCTTTTGATTCTAGTACCGTAGACCAGGGTAGTGAAGTACCGTTTATCTACCCCTTTGTCACCTTTGTCACCGACTGAAATAAAAAGACCCGAGGTTTTAGTGACGCTACCACTAACGTCGGTACTTTAATTTTCTGTGAATGAGGAACCTTCCTTTCAATACTCGTTGGATCTGTCGTATAATTTTTCGTCTCTGTAGAGAAACGGTTGTTTCCAGGTAGATCAGTTCCGATACCGAAAAGGTCACCAGTACATACCTACACGACCTGTCAACCTGACACTTCTTTCGACTCACGGCTTCTTAACTACGAAAACTTGACTCCACAACCGTTCTGAGGACTCTCAGGGAACCTGACGTTCCTTTAGGTTGGTCAGGTAAGATTTCCTCTAGTCAAGACCCACAAGTAACCTCCCGGACTACAACTTCGACTTTGAGGTTATGAAACCGGTGGATTACACTTCTCGACTGAGTAACCTTTTCTGAGACTACTACCCTTTCTACCTCCCGTCCTCCTCTTCCCCTACTGTTTCCTACTCTACCAACCTACCGTAGTGGCTGTGTTACCTGTACCCGAACCCACCTGAGGTCCTCAACCACTATCTGTCCCTTCCGGACCGTACGACGTCTAGTACCCCAGAGTTTCTCAGCCTGTGCGGACTCACTGACTTGACTTGACTTGACTTGACTAACAAAGAAAGTAAAGAAAAAGTAAATAAAGACGAACCTAGAAATACTAAAGAAAAGAAGATGATTGAAACTCCCCAAAAAAACAAGAAGAAAAAGGTCAACAAAATCCACTTTTCAATCCAACAGATAAACTACAAAAAGAACAAAGAACTCATCCTAACATGACGATATTTAAAGGGAGTATATTGACGAAAACGACGTAGGGTATCCCTACGTACAAAATGACAGTAAACAAAGATCTTTAAAAGACTAAAGGGGTAAACTAAAGAAGTCATTGGACAACCAATATATCTTTACATAACAAATTAGAGGTACACAAACACAAAAAATGTAAAAAAAAGAACATTAACTATAGATCATAGTCTTGTAACACCAAGTTTTTCTACAAACTATACTAAAGTTAAAAGAATTTAAATGACTCCAAACCAAACACTACGTTCTACACCAGGTAGGACCTCTTACAAGGTGTACGTGAACTCTTCTTTCACATAAGAAGACGTAAACCTACCTTACAAGACTTCTATAGTTACTCTAGGTAGAGTAGATTACATAGTAAATTCTGAACACAAAGGAATAATTAAAAGACAAAACTACTAGACAGGTAACCACACTCACCCCACGATTTAAGAGGATGATAATAACACAATGACAGTTAAAGAGGAAAATACAGACAATCACAAACAGAATATATGACTCAAGGAGGATACAACCCACGTATCTGTAAATGTTAACAATATAGAAAGAGAACCTCAAATAGGGAACTAGTAATACGTCACATAAAGGAATAGAGAAGTCAAGTCAGTCAAGTCAGAGAGTCAGTACAGGTTGAGAAACACTGGGGTACTTGACGTCGTACGGTCCGGAGGGACAGGTAGTGGTTGAGGGCCTCAAGAGAGTCTGAGTGGAGGTAGCTCAATCACTACGGTAGGTCGGTAGAGTAGGAGACAGTAGGGGAGGAGGAGGACGGGGGTTAGGGAGGGTCGTAGTCTTAGAGAAGATTATTCAGTTGAGAAGTGTACTCCACCGGTTTCATAACCTCAAAGTCGAAGTTGTAGTCAGGAAGGTTTCTTGTGGGTCCTGCCTAGAGGAAATCTTACTTGACCAACCTAGAGGAACGTCAGGTTCCCTGAGAGTTCTCAGAAGAGGTTGTGGCGTCAAGTTTTCTTAGTTAAGAAGCCGCGAGTCGAAAGAAGTGTCAGGTTGAGAGTGTAGGTATGTACTGGTGACCTTTTTGGTATCGGAACTGATCTGCCTGGAAACAACCGTTTCATTACAGAGACGAAAACTTATAAGGTAGATCCAACCAGTATTGAAAGGAACGACAACGACGACGATTCAGCGAAGTCAGTACAGACTGAGACACACTGGGGTATCTGCCGTCGGGTGGTCCGAGGAAACAGGGACCCTAAGAGGTCCGTTCTTATGACCTCACCCAACGGTAAAGGAAGAGGTTACGTACTTTCACTTTTCAGTTTCACTTCAGTGAGTCAGCAGGGACTGAGAATCGCTGGGGTACCTGACGTCGGATGGTCCGAGGAGACAGGTACCCTAAAAGGTCCGTTCTCATGACCTCACCCAACGGTAACGGAAGAGGAATTCGCAGAAAATTAAAGTACCGACGTCAGTGGTAGACGTCACTAAAACCTCGGGTTTTTTATTTCAGACTGTGACAAAGGGGTAGATAAAGGGTACTTCACTACCCTGGCCTACGGTCCCAGAATCAAAAGACTTTCAACTCGAAATCNTTTCAGTTTCACTTCAGTGAGTCAGCAGGGACTGAGAATCACTGGGGTACCTGACGTCGGACGGTCCGAGGAGACAGGTACCCTAAAAGGTCCGTTCTCATGACCTCACCCAACGGTAACGGAAGAGGAATTCGCAGAAAATTAAAGTACCGACGTCAGTGGTAGACTTCACTAAAACCTCGGGTTTTTTATTTCAGACTGTGACAAAGGGGTAGATAAAGGGTACTTCACTACCCTGGCCTACGGTCCCAGAATCAAAAGACTTTCAACTCGAAATCCGGTTGAAAAAGTGAGAGGAGAAAGTGGAAGTAGTTCTCCGAAAAATCAAGGAGAAGTGAAAGACGGTATTCCCACTACAGTAGACGTATAGACTCCAATAACTATAAAGAGGACCGTTAGAACTACGGTCAAACACGAAGTAGGTCGGGTCGCAAAGAGTACTACATGAGACGTATATTCAATTTATTCGTCCCACTGTTATATATCGGAACTGTATGAGGAAAAGGATAAACCTTGGTCAGACAACAAGGTACAGGTCAAGATTGACGACGAAGGACTGGCCGTATATCCAAAGAGTTCTCCGTCCAGTCCACCAGACGATAAGGGTAGAGAACTTCTTAAAGGGTGTCAAACACCACTAGGTGTGTCAGTTTCCGAAACCGTATCAGTTATTTCGTCTTTATCTACAAAAAGACCTTGAGAGAACGAAAAAGGTACTAGGTCGTCTACGACTGTTAAACTAGAGAACAAGGAGACGGAAAAGATTTTGGTCGAAGTTGTACTCTTTCAAGTGTCAAGTGCTTAACGACTTCGGACCGAATCTCTTAAAACTCGTAATGAAATGATCGTACACTCTACTCACGTTGACACACGATCAAACTCGTAAGAAACCGTAATGGAAAGAAACTCTAATCTTACTTTAGACTGGAAAAGGTCAGGATACCGGTGACGACTCAAAGGGTTTAAACGAACGTATAACTCACGTCGTGAAAGTATCGTAGTAGAAAGTCCTAAACTTTATCGAGTTGACCTCAAGGTAGTGGAGGTGATCGAAACAAGTATTACTACGAAAGATTCCGGGTGAACTGAAGTGTAAGGTCCTACAGACCGAGATCCACTCACTAGTGTGGTAACACTAATAGAACCAACACTTCTAGAAAAAACATGAGAAATTCCAAATAAAACAGACTATACTCCTAACGATGAGGTTGAAGAAAACAGAGGGTAACGTACCTTATATAAAAAGGTGGGAGAGTCAGATACATAGAAATCCAGACTTCACCGAAAGAACATCTGTCGTATATATACTCAGAACAAAAACATAGGTAAGTCGGTCAGACAGAAAACCAACCTCTTAAATTAGGTAAATGTAAATTTCATTAATAACTATATATACAAGGATAACGGTAAAAGAATTAACAAACCCTAACTAAAACATATAGAAAAAGAAGAGAACAAAATAACTGATATATTCAGGGAAATTGTAAACAACAGTTCGATCAAACCACCATGACTTAAGAGAATTGAAAACAAACAGACTTTTCGAAAAATAAAGAGGTAGTTAAAACTCTAGGAACGACCCATGTCATTAGAACCAACATCTAAAAAGGGGAAAGTCATGAAATTTATATAGGACGGTAAGGGAAGACCGGACGTCTCAAAGACGACTTTCTAGTCGACAATTTGAATACCCCAAAAGGAACATATAATGAACAACAAAAGGGGAACGATGAAAATTATAAGAAATAAACACGATTCATATACAATCAAACTAATCATGTACAGAACCGTACGAAGAAGAACCCAAATAGGACACACCCTGAGAAACGTGGTGAACTTGAACTAACTGATAGAGGAAAAGGTAGAACCCCTTTGAAAGTTGATATTAGAGAAGTTTTGGAAGATAAAGAGAAGAAGACCCTGGGGATATTAAACTTACAAACAAGAGGGTGAGGTTTCCGAGTCCCGAACTGAAGTTTGTGTCCTTGCAGTTGATACCGTTTCCACAACGAAAAAAAGAAAATTTATTAAACACAGTGATAGAGGAGAGAGGACCACGTCCAAGGTGTTGATACTGTCCCCTCAACCACGTCGAACATGGAAGGAACATAAGGAGAAGACCACCCCATGACCCTTCCCTGTGACCCGACGTTGGTAGAGGTTAATAGGGGGGTTTGCCCACAGTGTCAGAGACTTTCTTGAAGGAAGAAGAGGGATTGGGTCTGAAATAATCGTCATCAGGTTTAGATTATCCTGTATCATGAAGGTTGAGAGACTCAACTGGTTCGTTACGTGTCTTTGTGTTTCGGTTAAGGTCCCTGATCTAGAACCTACTATGACTGTTAAACCTTATATGTCACCTTTAAACGTGGGATATCGGGGTGAAATGATAATCTCTAGGACAAAAGACAAGAAGTCACTAAAAACGGGTCAAAACGGGTATAACAGTCGTAAACGGGTAAAAACGTCACAATAAAGTACTTGTTTGTGTATGGTTCCCTTGTCAATATAAGGTTTGACGGTCATTTTTTATTAATGGGTCTTTGAACCGACTGTCTAAGGTAGAGATTGAGGACTGTACTTGTCAACTACCATATGTAAATGATTTGACACGGGTGGACAAGATGGACAAAAGGGTGTCCGATTCGAGTCCAGGAAGATCAGTGTTGAAACCGAGTCCGATTATCCGTCTTACTTCCGTCTTCTTGAGTAAGGTTGATTCACCGGTAGACGAACGGGTGTTCTCAGATTCTACGAGTAACGGTACGGACGAGACTTACTTCGGGACCACCATAAACTTCTGAGTCTTCTTTTGTTAGGACAAAGTGGTAACTCAGTGGTGGTTGGACTCCCTTAGAGGTCTATCAATATGGTGGACGTTCATCATCGTCTAAACAAAAAAGAAAAGGTTAACAACATTGATTAAAAAGGACAGAATAACGTAACCGATTCTGAAGGTTACATTATAACCTATTTCCTTCACCATCTTCTGTAGGAACGGAACAACGATTGAACTTTCCCTTTTGAAGTCCACAAAGTCGTAATTTAATATTTATTTATACCTGAAACTAAAGAAAGAAAAAAAGATGAAAGACGGAATATCTAATGAATTTAATAAATTGAGATGAAATACGACATTTAATATCTAATATAAAAATAAGAAAATTTTAGATGAGTTTAAGATTTATATATTGAATTACTCTTAACTTCAGTTAGTCATCGAGATACGACGAGGGGTAGTCACTGTAAGAATCCAGTGAAACTCTAGAACCCACAGTCAGAAAACAAACAAACAAAAACAAAGAGAAACAGAACAAAGAAATGAAGAAAAAAAATTCATATCAAAACTTCAGATCAACTAAATATTATAAAAATCAAAATACAGATGTCGTTTCACTAAGTTTATATATGTATTAAAAAGTCTAAGAGAAAGTAATATCCAATAATGTTCTATAACTTATATCAAAGGAGACGATATGTTATTTGGGAACAATAGACAAAATGGATCTCACCAAACGTAGACAATGAAGGTATGAGGATTATATTGTGTAAGGGAGGCAAAGAAGACACCATTAGTAATCAAACAAAAACTACAGACACCAGACAAAGACAAAACATACATCTAAGTAAACATAATAAAAACTCTAAGGTGTATATTCACTATAGGATATTAAAATAGCAAGAGACAGACTGAATGAAGTGGATCATAGTATTAAAGATCGAAATAGGTACAACGACGTTTACCGTTATGATGTAAGTGAAGATACCGACTCATTATAAAGACGACGGTGTTTTAATTTTCTTTAAACGAGGAACCTTGTTATACATACAGTTTGGATCTGTCATAAAAAATTTTTCGTCTGTAGTGAAACGGTTGTTTTCAGGCACATCAGTTTCGATACTAAAAAGGTCAGTAGTACACACCGACACTCTTCAGCCTGGTATTTATTCTGGCTCCTGGTTTCTTAACTGTGAAAGTTTGACACCACGACCTCTTCTGAGAACTGTTAGGGAACCTGTCGTTCCTCTAGTTTGATCAGTTAGGATTTCCTTTAGTCAGGACTTATAAGTCACCTTCCTGACTACGACTTCGATTTAGAGGTCATGAAACCGGTGGACTACTCTTCTTGACTGTTTAACCTTTTCTGGGACTACGACCCTTTTTAACTCCCACTCTTCTCTTCCCCCACTGTCTTCTACTCTATCAACCTACCGTAGTGACTGAGTCACCTGTACTCAAATTTGTTTGAGTCCCTCGATCTCTACCTGTCTCTTCGGAGACGACGTCAAGTACGTCAGTGTTTCTCAACCTGTACTGAATCGTCGACTTGTCATTGTTGTTTATAAATTGACTCTTATAGATATAAGATAAATTTGGTTAACAGACAACTACACGAAAATCTAACAAAGTCACGGAACTAATAACATTTATCGCGACGATACTTGTGACACCACACACATAAAAAAATTTAATCAAAAGTAGAAAAGACGTATGGACGGGTCTTCACTCCAACGTCCTAGTTTTCCATCGATTAATAAGGTGTACATCTACATAAAAATTGCACAAACAACGTCCTCCCTTCACGCGAGGTGCAGGAGAATGAGATGGTAGAACTAGGGAGAGGAATCCACAGTAAGGACTAAACCCCCCCNCAGAACACACACCAGGACAAGAAACCCGACGGGGGTGACGTGGGTGTGGGGTAGGAAGGAATGTCAGATTGGTCCTGGGGAAGGGACTGTCTGTAGGGGACCCGGAGGAGAGGAGAGTGACGAAGTCCAGGGGTCCCGAAAAACTCGACTCCAAACTCACTACGTAACTCCAGGGAAGAACAGGAGTCGTAGGTCCAAAAAGACCGGTTTTGGAGTCCTGGAGGACTGGTCCGAGGGAGACAGAAGGTCTCGGTCTAGTAGATCTTCCCGATGGACTCCACACGGTTCTTCTGTGGTCGTTACCAAAGGTGCGGGAGAGAGAAACTCTTGGTTCTGTGGTTTTCCCTCGAACACTCGAGACGCAAAGGTCCCCACTTCTGACCCTCTACTCCGTAACGAGAGTCCTTATCTTAGAGTGTCTCCTTCTACATTTCTATTCGGTCTACAGGATCTTTCGAGAGGTTAACGTAAAAGACCAGTGTCCGGTTCTATACCCACAAGAGTAGTGTCTTGGTATGTTTCGCAAAATGTCACAAGACGAGATACCAGTTACCATAAGACAAAGGATTTTTAAAGTAGTTTGAACCTAATGAAAGAGACGTGAAACCCTAGGTGTTTCATGGTACAACGTCCTCTACTAGTACTACCGTTACTGATAGTAGGAGAAATAGTGAAAGAATGAATAGGAAGAGGTACTTCGTCAAATATAAAAACTTTTACGAGAATAAAAGTAATAAAATTCAAAAGAAGATGTTAGGGACACTATACCAGGTTAATCTATAATGCTAAGGACAATTGTATAATCCTTGTACTTAAGTTTACGATATAATTCTATTGTGTCAATCGATACCTCAACTGTAGATTAGGTCCGAAGATAAAAAGTATACAAGAGGAAGTTGGTCAGTCAAGTCAGCGAGTCAACACAGGTTAAGAAACGATGGGGTACCGACGTCGTGCGGGACGAAGGGACAGGTAGTGGTTGAGGGACTCGAACTAGTTTAAGTGCAGGTAGCTCAGTCACTACGGTAAGTTGATAGAGTAGGAGACAACGGGGGAAGAGGAGGACGGTAGTTAGAAAAGATTCCTCAGTTGAGAAGCGTCCTCCACCGGTTTCATAACCTCAAAGTCGTATTCGTAGTCAGGAAGGTTACATATAAATCCTGACTAAAGGAAATCCTACCTGACCAAACTAGAGGAATGTCAGGTTCCCTGAGAGTTCTCAGAAGAGGTTGTGGTGTCAAGTTTTCGTAGTTAAGAAACCACGAGTCAAAAGAAATACCAGGTTGAGAGTGTAGGTACGTGATAATGGTCATTTCGTTGTCGATACTGATCCACTTGTAAAAAACCGTTTCATCACAGAGACTCCTGTGTCAACCCTCCCTCCACTTCCGACGGGTCCCAGACCCACAGCAGAGGATCATCGACGGGAACCATCTACTCAGCGTGCACGACAAGGGCCGGCCCTTTGACCCAGGACTCCTCTCTCCCTGGACCCATTATCTCGCTCAGAGTCCGTGAGGACCGGGGACCAGGCCTTGTTGAGAGGATGGGAGTGGAGACCGGAGGTGCCACACACACACACCCCGGGAAGACGAAGTCCCCTCGTTATGTCACACACTGATCCCCGGAGTCAAAGGAGTAGACATTCTTCTAGAGGCCCTAGAGACGACCGGGAAGATCCTGACACTAGTAGGGGCGGGATGAGAAATCGTGAAGGAAGGACAGTAGGAGGGTCGAATGGAAAAGTCCCTCGGTTACCACAGCACCCCGGTCCGAGACCGGTGGACGAGTCTTAGCAACTCCTTAAAGTCGGCTTCATGCTCCCCGAGGACCCCCCTCAGACCTCCACCGCCGCAACGACGCTCGGGGTGCGGTCCAAGACCACCACGGCGGACTGGAGCCACAGAGTCCGGCCCCCAGAGTCGAGGACCCCGGAGGGGAGACTACGACAGGTACTGGCGGTACCGAAGCGACCCGACGCAACCACAACACCAGGGACTGCCGACCCCGTCACCTAGCCGCGGGAGCCGTCACACGCAACTCTGGGTCCGGTCTCGGTCGTGGTCTTCCGTCCGTTCGTGGCTCTTTTCCTACCAGTGGAGTAGTGGATGGGGAAGCTAGTCCCGGTACCGGGGACGGAACGGACGGTGTGATGGCCCGACCTCTCCGTTTCTTGGGTACTCCCCGACCGAGTGGGTGGTTCTCGGGAGACTTGAAGTCCCCCGGGGACTGGGGTAGGGTGGTGTTGAGAGGGTGTCAGGAGTAAGGCGGGTCAATAGGGTCGGGATGGGACCCTGTATGTGACGAGACTGTGGACCGGTGGGGTTTGAACGGGATGTATGGGGAAGGGTTGTGGTTTAGTGTTCAGGATTAAAAAACATTGGATTTAAAGTCCAGAAATTCGTCAAGGTGTTAAGTGGGTTTGGGATAAGGCTTCAGTCTCGAAACTGGAAGATTCGTTGGAGAGGGAATTTAAGTCGGGGATGGTTTGGTGGGGTTTCGAATGGATAAGAGGGGTAAATCCAGTAGAGTTTCAAATAGATGAGGAAACGGATAAAGTGCCGTTTCGGATAGATAATTATGACGAGGTAGCGATTTCAAAGAGGTTCCCCCATCTTTTTTCCAGAGATGCGTGTGCGTGTTGCGGGGGAATGGTAAGTCGGTTGGGGGTGGGCGCAGTGTCCTGTCGAAGGGTTCCGAAGGGGTGCGGTTTACAGTTTGACGAAGGGAAACCGTTTGACCTTGGAGGCTCCCAAGGGTGGGGGTTGGGATCGGGGGTGGGGTTGAGCCGGGGGGACCAGGTGAGTTTGGGGTGGGTTCCGCAGGGCTGGGGCGCGGAGGGGACCCTTTGGAGAGGTTTGGGTCGGACGACGTTCTGGGGTCTAGAGCGGGCCCTTGGGTTCTGAAACGGGAGGGGTGGAGGTAGGAGGTGGTGGGAAGCGTAGAAGGGCGGCGGGCGGGGGTGTGGGGCTCACCGACCGCCCGCGCCCTCTAGGGCCCCGCCCCGGTCGGCCCGGTCGACGACCCCGTCGCCCCACCACGCCGGTGCCGCGTCCCTGAGTGGCGGTCCGAGGCGGTCGAGGTATCGCCTGGGAGCCCGTGAAGGCCCTCCCTCCACCGCTCCAGCGTCTGTGGACCTCCGTGGGGGAGGAAGGGGCGGCGGCGGCGGGCCTCGTAACACCCAGAACATCAGATCTTCCTACGCGTCAGGTCGGAAGACACGACGCCTGGGTGCACGCCTCAAGTCGGCGGACGCGGCTCGGGGGTGTCTAGCGACTCCTCGACCGCCGCCGCCGAAACTCCAACACGATCGGGCGTCTCCAAGCCCCGCTCCATCCCCTGTCGTCCTAGGAGAGGGAGTGGGCGCCCGTCGGTCCTGCACATAGCGTAGTCTTTGGTTGCAGTCGACCAAAGACCGATTCAGACAGTATAGTGGAGGGGGGGGGCGGGGTGGGCCTCAAACCACTACGTCAGAAACCCCTCGCGTCCACCTGGGATGCGTCCGGATGAGAATTCAGTCTCACCTGGGAGGTGCAACTGAGAAGTCGGGTCTCGGGTCATAGGTGCCCGACGGGCGGGGGGAGGGACGGGGGTTCCGACCGACTCCTCTACCCAGAAGTCCCGACCGGTACCCTCCGAAGTCAAGTCAAGTCAGCGAGTCGGCATAGGCTGAGACGCTGGGGTACCTGACGTCGTGTGGTCCAGAGGGACAGGTAGTGGTTGAGGGCCTCAAATGGGTGAGTACAGGTAACTCAGCCACTACGGTAGGTCGGTAGAGTAGGAGACCCCCCGAACCCCGACGGAATAAATGGACCGAGGAGGAGGTGACCCGAGGACATTCTGACATACTCCTCGTATCTGAAACCTTGCACCGTTTTTTAAGACTGGGGAATAGGACACGAATAGTTGATATACTGGAACTCACGTAATAACTTAGATATACTTGGATTTAAAGAAATAAGAATTTTGAATGGAGGTTTCTGTTAACATTACCCGCTTCAAACTACAAAATAATTTCTTCACACTTTTGACATCTCCCCTAGACAGTGTGCCATCTATAAATAAGTGAATCTTGCGAAGGAGGGGACTTTAAACCCGAGTCTTTAACCTAGGAATTCTCATAACAACATGTCCGCTACAACTCGGAGTACACCGGACTCGGTTCAATTAAAGATACCCAAAAGGGAGGAAGGAAACCCGAGGCTATCGGTGTTTGAAATATCCAGTCAGAACTAATTTTCATTACATGGGACCACGGGACTATCGGATACGGATGAATACCCTTGTTTGTGAGGTTTACAACGGAACCCTGACAGTCAAATGTGAATCTTGTATGTCTTGATAATTATTGAATAGAGATCAAGGAAGGGTAAATAGGTCAATAAGATCTTCATAAGTAATTTACATATCGTACACGACCCGTGACCCAGTCTGAGACCCTTGTGTTACCGCTTAGTCTGACATAGGGACGGGAGTACATCGATTACATGATTATCTCCTGTGTCTGTTAACCGGGTGATCACGATTTTGTCCGCACACGGTTGACGACCCCGTTGTGAAAACTCCCCGAGAAATGGAAGTCGTAGAGAGGACCCTCCATGGATGACGTTGAAGAACGAAAGTCAAGATTAATTCGTAGATTTTATATACAACCCATGACGAAAATCTGAATGTCTTATAATCCGATCCACTAGACAAGTTGGTGATTTAAAAAAAGTCTACTTTGGGTTTCTCCCACTTTCTGTAAGAAGTCTTGTTCGTCCATCCATCCTGGGTGTGGAGAGACCTCGAACCCTTCGGGGTTCCACAACTAATCGAACGTAATCCAAGAAACCTTCCAGGTTCTATGAATCTTTCCACTGGTCCAACCATGACCCCAGCTCACCACACCCATCGAATTTACCACCCGTTGAAATGCGACCCTTTTATGGGTCGAACCCATAAAACCTTCACCTTCACATACATTTTTCCTACCATAGACAGTTGACACGGTCTCCTGTACCCCCATCTCAGGACCGTCCGACTAACCGACCCTGGACCCAAGACGTGTTCGGTGGAGAATACCCGAAATCCTTTTCGGCCCCCCTTCCCCCACCGATCACTTAGACGTAAGTCGAAATCGTTACTCCTACGTCTCCTTGATCCTGTAACTTCCCCCGAAGGACCGGGACCCTCACCTGTCCTTGTGTCCTACTTGTTTCCTCTCTTTTCCTTTTGACTCCGGTGGTACACCTGGGACCACTCACAGAATTTACCCCACTCACCCCCTTCTTCCGTATTATAAACTAACAAAAGAAGGAAGGGGAAAGGTCCCTCCAGGTCGTCGTGAGTGACTTAGGAGGTGGTCAGGCCGTCACCCCTAGAAAATCCTCTCCGACCTTCTATTCTCGCTCCTGCAACAACAAAGTTCACAGTAAAAGTTCCCGGGGCGTCTACTTCCAGAGTCCTTCTTGACCTTTATCTTTGGTCCCTGGGTCTAAGGGTCGGAGCCACGGGCGTCGGCCGTTACCTTTCAGGTCCCTCCCGGACTCTTTCTTGGGACTCAACCGGACCAGAGATCGCCACTGGAGCCCCGGGTCCCTGCCCCCTCGGACACGGCGTGCCTACCGTCCTGTCACATCCGTTCCGCGTCAACCCAGGCCCCGCCGCTGGGAGGAGCCGGGTGGTCGGCGTAAGTAGTCGTAGGACCGTGACGGGCCTCTTGTCTGTGAGGTGGGTCTGGTCGCGTCCCCCCGCTTTCGCTGTCGACCCCGGCGCTCCGCCCGTCCCGTCGACAGGGGAGGTTCGCTCACCGGGAGCGTCGCCCACACCACCCCCGACCTTTCCTCCGCCTTCCCGGGTCCGACCCACCCTCCCCGGCCGGCGGCCCCGGCTCGCGCGCCGAGCCCCCACCTCCGACGAAGCGGTCGGTCGATCTCTCCCCGCCCCCGCAACCCCGGGCGCGCGACCTCCCCGCCCCCGCCGCCCCTCCCCCCGAGCCCGACGCACACGGCCTCGGCCGCCCCCGCCACCACGCACGCGTACTGCGCCCCCCCTCCCGGGCCCGGCGCGCGAGGGCCAGGGCAACAACAACGGCGACCTCCGCCGAAGGTCCGTCGCCCTAGCGCCGCGGCCCCTCGCGGGCCGTCGTCGCCGGGGTCGCACGCGCCGCCGCGGAGCACCGGAGACGGGGGTCGGGAGCCGGGGTACGTGATCGGGGCGCGGCAGGCGAGGCATCAGGCCCGGGGCGGTCGGGGCGCGCGGGCGGGCGGCGGCGGCGGCGGCGGCGGCGTCGCGGCGGGGCCCGGGGCCGGCCCGGGCGGAGCCCGGGGCGCCGAGGCCTCGGTACTTGAAGGTCCGCCCGCCCCCTGTCTCGGGCGTCGTCGTCGGCTCGGACCGCCGCGGCCCTCCGTCGCCGCCGCCGCCGCGCCCCCCGCCGCCCGTCAAGCCGCCGCGTCCCGGCCCCCGGCCCCCGCCGCCGCCGGGGAGCGTCGTCGACCGGCCGCCCGGGGGGGTCGTCAAGCGCGAGAGGTTGAGCCGCCGGTAGGCCCGGCTCTAGGTCGCGAAGCTCAGGCACGTAGGGTTATAGATGCGGTAGATGCTGGACTAGCTCGCGTAGCTCCTGGACCGCGACGTCTTAGTCTAGGCCCTCGTGCAGTAGAGGTAGCTCCCACTCGCCTCGGCTCCCGACGCCCTCGGCCCCGCGCCACCGGAGACGCTGGGGCCGGCCCCCGAAGCGGCCGGACAAGACCGGTGCGAAAGAGCCAGACCCCCCAGGAGCGCGCGGACTCCAGCCCCGGTGCGCCAAACGGCGAGCGACCACGACGTCTCGGCCGCCGGTCCGAAGCGGTAAAGAGAAGACCGCTGTGAAACCCCGACCCCCCGTCCAGGGCACGGCCCCCTGTGCAAAAGACTAGACGCCCGAGGTCCGACACTCCCACCGCAGCGACACCCCTGCCCACGCGACCCTCGGCGCCTCCAAGGCCCCGGGACCCCGGGCCAGACCAGCCCGTACCGGGTCCTCCCACCCGCGCCGCCTCCCGGAGCCGTCCGGTCCTCCACCCCGGCGACGGCCTCTCCGCAGAGTCGACGGCGGGGCCGGGACGGGCGGAGCGTCGCCACTTAGCCTCGGACGGCAATCACCTACCGTCGCAAGGGCCCGGGCCGCGGGCGCCCGGGGCCTCCCACCGCGAGGGGCTCCGGGAGAGACGGATGCGTCTGGGGCGTACGGCGCCGCCGGCCCTCGCCCCGTCCGGACCGCGCCCCGACCCAGTGGCCCCCGGCGCACTCTCCGGAGCCGGCCCGGTCATAGCGGAAGCGACCCAGGTTGCGCGCGGCCTGTGGGCGGCGACGAGAGGTCCCTCGCCGAGGTCTCCGCTCGACCCCCGAGGACCCGCGACTGGCTGGAGGTCCCTGAGCCCACGGTCCGCAGCCTTTGACCTTGGCACCCGGTGAATCAATGGGTCGCGAGGAAAGAGATCCGAAAGTCCGGACGTGAACCGTCGACTCCCCGTCTCCTTCACCCCCGTGCGATGACCGTCTACACGGTCCTGGGGACCACACCACCCCTGTCTGTCGTAGCCGTCATGGGGGGTGAAGCCGCCGTACCACTGGAAACTCGCGGGCACCCCGTCTACCTGGACCCGGACCCGGTAGACGAAGGAGGAGGACGAGGAAAGGGAAACTTACGCCAGCGGGGGGTCGTCCACCACCCAAGTCTTTACGGCCCTTTCCCGTCCCGGAAAACGACTCCTGGACCTCAACTACCCTTCCCCGGACAGGTGATGACCCCAGAGTGTCCTCCCGGGGTGACCGCAGAAAGAAACACACTCCGAGAACCCCACCCCACAGGAAGGGGACTTGTTGGGGACAGACGAAAATCCCCAGGGGTGCCGACTCCTTCCTCAGCCGAAAAAACCCCCCTCCATCTCCTGGAACAAATCTCGACCTCAAGGCGAGACAAGAGCTGTACCAGGGGAGACTGAAGAACGACAGGGAACGGGTCGGGAACGAGTAGGGAGAGGTCCGACTCAAGTGACACTTGATTAATCCACTGTCTTTTTTTTTTTTTTTTTTGGAGTAATCGAACCTAGACTCATTTACCGGACTTAGTAGCCACACCGACCCCTGGTCCTCCACCGTATACACACTCGGTCCCCGGGGGCTTTCTCTCCTCTACTGGTTAAAAAGGAGGGGTCAGACTTCTCCGCCCCGCCCCTCTCGGCGGTAAGGGACACCGAAGGGCTAAAGGGGGTCTCCTTCATTCAAGGTAGTCACGGGTCTACGGAGGGAGTGGGTGGGGGGCGGGGGGTGTCCGGGAAAACCTCCCCCTTCTCCGAACCACCCTGTCGGTACCAACCCCCCCCCACACCTCCTTCCGTCCGGCTCGCCCCTCTCCGTCCCAGAACCGACCTGTGGTGGAGATTGAAGGCTAAGGAATTCTCGTTAGCGGGTGTGGGGGAGGGGTCGAGTCCTCCAGAGACCGGTTCGTAGAAGACACTACACGTTCGGTCGTAAGAACCCGGTGTGAACCCACAAGTGGGGGCAGGACTTAGGTTGTGCTGTCCGTCTTAAAGGGGGAGATCACGGGTGGGGGCACTGGTTGAAGGGGTGACGCCAAACCTTCATGGGACGCAAGGCAGATGGTGCGGACCTTCGAGGCACAGTGGTAGAGCCTAAGACCCTGGACCACAGAGTAACAGTGGTCCGGGTCGACGAGGAGTGTGTAGACGAGTGTCGAGAGGACCAGAGATGAAGGGACGAAAAAGAACCGCTCCGGCGGAGGGAGAAAGGAGGCAAGGGGGGGGGATATTGGGGGGGAAAAAAACCGGTTGGAGAGAGGACCTTGGGTAGAACTAAGAGGTGGAGTGGGGACGAAAGGGTGAAGACAGCGGGATCGAAAAGGTGACATCCGTCCGTACTTTTTCTTTTTTTTTTCGGGTCTTTTGAGGAAGAGGCTAAAGACGGGATATAGGAAGGAAAGCGGTAGACGGTTTGGTATAACGGCGACAGGACGTTTGTCGTAGGGGCGGAGGGGCCGCCTCCCGCCCCACCCCCCGTCGAAGTGTCCGCCCCGTAAAGGGACGAGTGGGATCCTCGGACTGCTCGAGGGGGGAGTTGGGGGACGGTCCCGGGGGCGTCTGGACCCAGCTCTCTGACAATGTATTTGTGTAGGTAGTGGTCCCTCCGGCTAGGATACAAACGATCTGCACTCGGAGAATCACCGCTCCCTACTGTAAAGGGAGCACACCTCATTCGGAGTGAGCCACCACGAAACCACTTCCCGCAAGTAGGATTGGGACCTCCACTGGCCTCTCTACACCAGTCCCCAGGGAAACCCTGACTCTTCTGAGTCACCGTGGGACAGGAGGACGGGAAAGAGTCGGGGAGACTTGGGACACCGGTCTCGTCCTTCTTCGTCTCCTTGAGACTCGAAAGGACACAAAGTCCTGTCCTAGACCTCCCTCCCTCAAGGAAAAGGGAGGTTCCCGTTCCTTTCTCTCTTGGACAGGTGACAATCCGGAATGTCTTACATACTCCCATAGTAGTTCTCGGTCCTACCTCCCCCTCTGTCGAGTGGCGGACGCCTCGGAGACTCGGTGGGAGCGGCGGGACCAACCCCGTGACTCCGAGTCTCCTCATTCCCTGGACTACCACACGGGGCACAGGATCTTTCTCCCGGAGTCTCCTAGGTCCAGGTCTACCCCTGTTGGACCCGTACACCCTGGGTCCACACGACCCGGTACACTCGACCCTCGACCCTACTCGACAACTCTTTCCGGCGGGAACCCCAGGGGCGCCCACCGGACCTTTCCGTCCGAACAGGGACTCATCGGGACTTGAGTCTCTCCAGACGGGGCCCCACTGTGTGTCGGTCCTTAGTCTGGCACCAGGACCCGTCGAAAAGCAGTTGACCAATTGAACAAGGATACCGGGAACCACAAGGACGTTCAAAAAAAAAAAAAAAAAAACTCTACAAAATTGAATCAAATCAAATTTTCGTACAAAATAGTTACATTGAACAGATGTCACACGCTTTTTCCCGAGTAACGAGTTAATACAGGCTGGGAACCACTAGGGTACCTGACAACGGACGGTCCGAGGAGACGGGTACCCTAAGAGGTCCGGTCTTATGACCTCACCCACCGGTAAGGGAAGAGGTCCCCTAGAAGGGCTGGGTCCCTACCTCGCGCCCAGAGGACGGAACCTCCGTCTAAGAAATGGTAGACTCGGTGGATCCCTTTGGGGATAACATTTTATTTTTATTTGAAGTCCTTTCACTTCGGAGGTCGACCACTCGGCCCTGTGTCCTCACACCAGGACGACCTCTCGACCGAACCCCTCACCGGGGGTCCTAACGGGGTCAGGAGTTCGACGCTCCGGTGGTACTTCTCCCTCTCTCACTCCTCGGACCGGAGACGACCCAGGTCCGGACGGAAGAAGGTCCCCGAAAATTCGTCACTTTAAGGAACCAGCCCCGTCGTGTACCGACAGGACAATGAGTGACTCCGTAACAGACGGATGGAGGTACCCGAGGCCCGAACCATTGTAAGATTTCCCTGAGTCTATCTTTCTCCACGCCCACAAGGACCAAGTTTAGGTCCGATTCCCCTCTTCCACCGGGCCTTGACACCCGTCCCGCCAGTCTCGGAGACGTCGACGTCCAGAGGGGTCTCGACATCTAAGACAGGGAACAAAGGAGAGGACACTGGTCTAGGGTCGTTCTCGGGACACTACACCTCTCTTCGTAACCCAGGGAAGACCTCTGTCTTTTCGAGACAGGGCTCGACTAAGGGAAGAGGACGAGGACCCCTATCCGTAAGGGGTTGGACGACTATTGTGCTCGGGCGCCCCGAACGACGGAGGTTCTCTAGAGTGAACCACCCAAACCCTAACCCCGGGTCCCACACATTGTAGGGGCCCCGGTAACACCATTAATCGACGAAACCCCTTACGTACGGAGAACCCCCTGGCCAATAACTCCTGAAACGTGATTTCTCGAGATCCTTAAGAGTTTTTCTCCTATAACCACACCCACGGTCCCCGGTCCCTTTCGACGTAAACAAGGTCTATGCACATAATCGAGGACGTTACACCGGGTCAACGTAGATCGTGACGCCTCTCGTCCTCCCCTCCCGCCCCGTCTCGCCCCGTCTCGGTCGTGAGACCTGTGACTTCCACTTACCTAGTCGGGAATCGTCCAGGGTCTCGGCCCGGACCCTCACCGTTCTCATTTCGGGTTCAAAATTCTTTTCGTCCCGCTTCTACTCTCCGACCCTTTCCGAACAGTTCTGGGGTTCGGACGTCCTTGAGTCACCCCCCTCGGACCTCTACGGGGGGGTGGGGGTTGGTAAATCAGGAGGAAGTGACGCAAGGTCGAGAGACGGTCTAAACCTTCTGTCAGGCACAAGGATTTGTGCGGGTACCGACCGTACATGGCATCGAACGAAGATGGTAAATAAATACGTAAATAAACAAAAACCGACGTGGTTTGTACACTCTGAAACCAAGGAAGTGGTCCCTAGCTTGGGCGCAGGGGACGTCAACTTCGACCTCAGAATGGGTGACCTGACGGTCCCTTCAGGGATGGTAAATGAAGAAATTAACTTACACACACGGTCCGTGCCCCAGACCCTCTACGAGACACGTCCCCCTCGTCCACACGTTTCCATCGTTCCCTACTCCGAGTTCCTCGGCGTCCGACCAGACGCACGGACTCGTGACTCAGGTGTCCCCTTCCTGGAACCACGTCCTCAAAACTTGCAAAATAGGACATACTTAAGTAAATGTCGAGTGGAACAAGGTCCTTAGGTGAATTCCACCGTGAATTCGGACGTCCTCTACCCGTCAGTGACCTCCCAACTTCGTCCTCGACAGACCAACTTCGTCCGTCCACAATAGACTTTCGTCCAACCCCGAAGGGACCACGGAGGCTACCATTTCTTAGACGGACGTTACGACCTCTGGACCCAAGTTAGGGATCCGACCCTTCTACGGGACCTCTCCCTTTACAGGTGGGTGAGGTCATAAGAACGGACCTCTTCGGGGTACCTGTCTTTTTCTCCGGCGATTTCTCAGCTCGTACTGGCTCGCTAATTGAGAAAGGGAGGAGTGAGCGTAAACTCTTACTTGAGAGGCAAACCACGGCCGACCTCGTCTCCCGTGTCCCGGTGTCCCTTTGGTCCGCCCTCTTAACCTACTTACTCGAGAATCACAGGTACGGCACGTAAACCGGCACTCGGGAAGGCGCGGCGACAGTCGCCCGGAGGCTAGAGTCTTGGAGTCTTTACCTCCCTCCTTCCTCTGGGATCGGACCTCCTCGACTCCGACTTCCCTCGGCTGGGTCCCGGGACACTTGGATCCCCGGACAAGTCACAACGGACTTGTGGATGGGTCCTGGGAAACCGAACGGGGGTAAGAGACGTCCATTGAGCTAATTTGTCTCTTATCCCCAAAACAACTTGGTCAACGTAAGAAGGACAGTAGATCGGCCGAAGGTGGTGTGTCCGGTTCCCGTGCCCCGTCGACCAAACCGAGTCCCTCGATTCGAGACCCCAATACCTTCACCCTTGCTCTCCACTGGGCTTAGTGGAGGAAACTCCACACCTGGAACCCGATACACCACAGGGTGGTCACTAATAAGGAGCGGACGGACGACCTCTAACAGTACTCCGGAGACGGGAACGTCAGAAGAGCCCATACGGGTATAGTAAGGGTAAAACGCTGACTCTAGCGGATCCTGGATCTTCTACAGGGACTACCGAGTCTCCCATTTCACAGACGGACGTTACACCCTCTGGGGTCCAAGCTAGGGACGCAGGTCTTCTAGGGGACCTCTTCCTTTACCGTTGGGTGAGGTCATAAGAACAGACTACTTAGGGTACCTACCTCCTCGGACCATCGGATGTCCATGTCAGGTTCAGTATAGGGGTTCTGGTGGGTCCCTGAGAAGGAGCAAAAGGTCAAGGTCCGGATCCCGAGAAGGAGAGTGTACCTACCTGACTAACTCGAGACGACCCGGTCCGACTGTATGTCAGTCGGCACGACCCATGAAGAGTCCGTTCGAAAACTGGACCTCAAAGTGAAAACCTTCGAAAGCTCATGTTGAATTCCCGTTAAGTCTCGAGAAGAGAGGACGGTATCAAAAGAAGACCTACAGAACATACGGACAGACTTACTACGGAAAACCTCCCCCCGAGAGGGAAGACCCTCGTCGTACCTATGACGTGCACCATCTTCTCTACGAGTCAATCCTTTGTGAGGTTTTATAAACTTGTAGATTTTTTACATTTATATACAAATTTGCCCCTTTTATTGCGGACGAACAATCTTGTGTAAGGTCACACTATCCTTCATCTTTGTGGGGTGGGGAGGGGCCCCGTGGACGACAGACAGACTACCCATAGAGGCTAGACGGAGGGAGGGCATAGATAGATGATATAGATTAATGAGGTGCTAGTTACTATAATAACGGCAAAGTATCGTCTTCACCCTGAGACCTTTTATGAGGTGGCCCCTCTTCCCTTTGGTCTCGGCGTCTAAGTACTTTCCGGAGACACAAGTTCGTGGGCAGACCGTCGAGGGGCAACCCCTTAGGTCTCTGGACCCTAGAAGAAGGATAAGACGTCGACTGACCGACGTTCTTAAGTCCGGGGGTTTGGAGGGAGGGGTGGGACCGGACAGGAGGACTAACACCAGGATCGGACACCCGGTAGGCCTGGAACCTAAGGACGAGGTGCCTCCTGTCTAAGGTAAGTCACACTCCAAGACTCGAACGGAGGGACACATGACACATACTGCGTGTGACGGACCGTGTCTCGCTCACGGGCCACGCCCGAGCACCACTAGACTCTCCAACGCACCACGGGCCCCGTCCCGACGCGTCAGTTCGGTTCAGACGACCACGGATTCAGAAACGTGTGACTCTAGAAATGTGTGGATCTAGACAAATAAGGGAAACCTATCTAAGGGTCTTCCTTCTTTTATCATCCCGGCAACCCGAGCGTGCTGGAAGACCCCTGAAACCGGTGTGCACGGTGTCATGGGGCGTCCGTTTGGGAAGGGTAAAAGACCGCGTCTCTGAGGGACAAGGACGGGCATGGGGTAGGGGCACTTTCCTCTTCTCTTTCCTACTTTCCTAAAACACACATAAACTAATGATCACTCTCAATTCTAAGTTGTTACCAAAAAACTAGTGACATAAAACGACTTAAAGCAAGCATAGGCAATAAGCAGAAGGGGCACCAAACAATGAGAAAACGAATCGTGCACAACAGCAAATCAGCGAGTCAGCACAAACTGAGAAACGTTTAGGCACCTGATGTCGTAAGGTCCAAAGGGACAGGAAGTGATAGAAGGTCTCGAACGAGTTTGGGTAGAGGTAACTCAGCCACTACGGTAGGTCGGTAGAGGAGGAGACAACGGAAGAAGACACGGAAGTCAGAGAGGGTCGTAGTCCCAGAAAAGGTCACTCAGCGAGAAACGTAGTCTACCGGTTTCATAACCTCGAAGTCGTAGTCAGGAAGGTTACTTATCAGTCCCAACTAGAGGAAATCCTAACCGACCAAACTGGAACGTCAGGTTCCCTGAGAGTTCTCAGAAGAGGTCGTGGTGTCAAGTTTTCGTAGTTAATAAACCACGAATTGGAAGAAATACCAAGTTGAGAGTGTAAGTATGTACTGATGACCTTTTTGGTCTCGAAACTGATTTGCCTGGAAACAACCGTTTTACTACAGAGACGAAAATTATACACACCCTGTCAAAATTAGAGACTTAAGTCTCGTCCGTATGCAACGACCTTCACTCGACGCCAGACCCAGAGAGACCGCCGGGAGACTGGGAGGACCCCGGGACCCGTGGTTCTACTCACTCGAGTGTGGTGCACCAAGGTCTCCCTGTACGGAAACGACAAAAGCACGGACAAATATCACACATAAAAGAAAGAGAAAGAACAAACAGTCGCGGGGAGGAACGGTGACAACCACGCGGGCGGGTGTCGTTAAAGAGAAAACGGAAAATTAAACTACAAAACTACCGAACGCTTGGACCTCGGGTTCGACGATCTCACCCTAAGCTCGGGTCGGTGCCGGAGAGACACGCACAGACACAGACACACACACCACCCCACCCTCGGACCCGTGAGACCCCCGAGGACGAGACGAGGAACACCCTCCCGGGTCGGGGAGGAGACGTGTACCGGAGAAGGTCCCTCCCCAGCTGTGCTAACCTGAGAAAACCAATTTGTCCGGGATTTACTTCTGGGAAACCACTCTTTACGATACTTCTAAACCACCGAAAGTCAGGGGAGGCTTCGGGGGTGAATAGAACCAATAACAAAGGTCTGAGAAGATCTGGCAAAATGTAGCCTACCACACCATCTTACCTCGGACGACGGATCAAACCTAGGGATTGTGAATCACACTGGAACCCACTTAAGGTATTGGAAAGACACGGAACCGAAGGAACACCGATTTTACTCCAATTGTTCGTGGGTAGAGTAACGACACTCCAACTTCACACAATTACGCACACTTCAAAAATCTGGTCGGGGCCGACACAAGTGTCGCCGAGGTCGGAGACGTCCCGACCCCGTTACTGAACCACTCCAGTAGTGGACGGTGACACCGAGTCGTCAGTGCGAGGGACTTGGGTTCACCCGTTCACCCACTTGGACCCCCCGCCTCAACCCCCATCCAACCAGGTCGGACCGTCTGCGACCCGTCCCCACGAACCAGGGTAGAACAGACTCCAAGGTCGACTATCTGTGTCTGGGCCCTGGTGTCGACCAGTGCTCCTCACACAGTGTGTCCGTGGGTCGCAACGAAAGGAGACTGACAAACTGACAGTTAATCACATAAAGGAGATTAAGTCGTGGTTAATGTATGCACTTAAATGTGCACATTTAAGTCTAAAAGTCCATGGGTATTACTCTTTCATTTTTCTATCCGTTCTTACCTATGTGCACATGCATACCGACCCAGGGAAGCGACGAGTGGACTTTGACAGTGTTGTAACAAGTAGCCGACATGGGACTATGTTTTATTTTTCAAATTTTGTTTTCCTTTTTCCTTTAGTTGAATAACGACACAAAATAAATTGGGTAACATAGACTTTATAATAGTAAAGTTACATGTCAATTATATTTTTACAAATTACTCGGTAGAGTGTAAGAAAAAAGTTGTTTCAGAAGTTCGAGGGGACAAAATGTGGGAGTCGTGGAGAGGTTAATCTGACCGGTGTAAAGTCTGCGGGTCCTCGGCGGTCACCGAGACCATAACCTTCTTCCCGAGATTAAAATAGGACAATCTATTGCTTTCTTATGGAGAAGTAACCTTTTTAACTTATATCTTCATATAGGAAAACCTAAGTAGAAGGATTTCATAATGTAAGTTTTTTTAAAAAAATTCATTACACTGGAAGTACATACAGGACGGCAAAAGTAAGTCAGTAAGGCGTTCGCGAGGAAACGGTTCGTGGACGAGTCCGGTGTCGCTACCCCCCGTATGTGTAGGTAAATCTTCACAATGACTTAATCGTCACCGAAAAACAGCCGCGTCTAAAAGAATTTCGGACTTTCACATTGATCGCAACGCCCCCGACCCCGTGCTTCGCACAAGGGTAGCTCCCTTAAGAGTCTAAAGCCTTGGTCTTAAGTGTCTCAAGACGAATTCCACCTTCCACCCCTCGCTCGGGTCCGGGGCGAGAAACCGTTCTTCGACCTCCTCTCCCACCCACAGACCCCTCTCTCGCGCAGGTCCGAGGAGACTCAGTCACAGAACCAACGCCTACCGAAACGGGTGCTCGGGGTCGTACCGAGTGCAGTGAACCCAAACCACCAAATCAGGGTGCACCGACGACGAGACGGGATGAATTGCAGGGGCGGGCGGGGGAGGGGTAGTACCGGTCTATTAGGACTTGGGTTAGGACTTGGGGTCACTCCCCTCTCTTCCCCGCCCCTCCCTGAGAGGGTAGACGGCGACTCGGTCGCCATCACCCGAGCTGGCCTTCACCTGTACGGTCGCGTCCTCGGACAGCAATACGTCTCGAGCCCGCTTACCGTGTCAGTCCTTGACCGACCGGAGACGTATAGGGGGAGTCCGACCTACCTTACTTCACGACGTGACCCTCCACGTCCGGAAGTCCCCTCTCACTTCAGCGAGTCAGCCCAGGCTGAGAAACACAGGAGTACCTGGTATCGGACGGTCCGAGGAGGTAGGGACCCTAAAAGGTCCGTTCTTATGACCTCACCCAACGGCAAAGGAAAAGGTCCCATAGAAGAACTGGACCCTCAACTTGGGTCCAGAGGACTTAACGTCCGTCTGAGGAATGGCAGACTCGGTGGTCCCTTAGACGAATCCCCTATCCCACGACTAATACATCGGTCACCACGTCCGGTCTCTACCAAGGCTGCGTCCTAAGTTCCAGTGACTCCTTGTCGCCCCACCCAATCCGGGGGTCGAGAAAAGATCAGCACCACCCCAAGAGGAAGGTCGAGTGCCTCGTTCCCGCCCGACCCAATAGGACGGTCGGCACCGGGGGAGTCGACACTGGGGGTCGTCACCATGGCCCTGTTCAGTGATCGTTTCGCCGTCACATGGGGAGTGGGGTAGGACCGCAGAGTCCGTCCTCGACAAAAACATTCCGAAGAAAAAGGAAGAACCAGACACAAGACAGAAACACGACTCATTGCGCATATATCTTGTCGCCTCTCAAGCATTTGTCTGTGCATGCGAGTCTTTTTGTGCACCTCGTCAGGCCGGGGAGAGTCGGACGGCGTGACCAACAACTTAGAGAGTCCGGTGAAGGCCCGGGACTCTAATCCCTCGGGTGGGGGAGGAGGAGGGGAGGGGGAGAGGAGGGGAGGAGGAAGATGAGGTAGAGAGGAGGGGGAGTTCGAACCTCTACTCTACGATCACCTTGGCGGGTCCTTCCTCGTAGGGCGACATAACGTCGTTATTTGTGGTGGAGGAAACGTGGTTGAGGAACAATTGGAAACAGGTCCCTCGGTCGTCCCTTGTACGACTACCCGGTCCGACCCGTCGGAAGACGGAAGTCCTCCGGGAACCTATTCGGAAGGACTCAGGGGGAGGTCGGTCGGATCTCTTCTGTCTCCAGCAGTGGGACGTCTCGAGAGACGAGGGTCGGACAGTAAGTCTTCCCCGTACGGTAGGACACGACCACGGATGTCCGTGGAGTGGAGGGAGGGGCCAGGGGCAGCGGACGACCGACACCGGGACCCCGACGTGAGACGGGTCACCCGACGCCTCTGTGAATGACGGGAAAGGGGTACCCTGCTCGACCCGACATTTAGGCGGACAAAGGTCGAGGTAGTGAGAGGAAAGACCACGTTCCGGGACCAGTCAGGGGGGGCTGGGGGGTTCTGGGGGGACCGGACCAGGGAACACCCGGACCTCGGTACGCACAGAACGGGGACGACCGGGGCTCGACCATAGGTGGGTTGAACTACAGAGGGAAGACCTACGACTCGGTCACCGTCCGCCCGGAGCCCGGGGGTCGGACCACCACTAGCCACTGGCCCCGGGAGGGACGAGCCAAGTCTCGGGTCCTCGGGACACCCCGGACCCCCAGAGAGCCCCTCGGGTCATGGTGGACATCACCGGACCTCGTCGGTTCCTACCCCTCTCCCCAACAGTCCCCGGACTCCACCTCGACCCGACCCTCCTCCGGCAGACATCGTCCCGAGTCGAAGAGAGAGGGTCCGGACAGGAGGGCCGCCGGCTCAGACCCGGCACACGAGACGCGGACTGAGGTCGGATCGGACGTGGCTGCACCGGGGGTCGACTGGGGGCCTCCTCCCACCGTCACCGCACACCTTAAGAGACAGGAGAGGAAGGAGGAGGTCCCGAGTCTCGAGCCAGTCTCGACGGTCCAGCACCTCTCGAGCCACAGAACGAAAGGTCGTGTAGCCGGTTACGTCGGGAATTTGTGGGGCGTCTACACACCCACGCCGGCAGGACGGTGCATCGGGACCGTCCACCACCCCTGTCCTTCCACCAGTGCAAGATCGGGTGAAACACTGGGAGCGGGTGGTGGTCGCCCGGACTCTGGTTCCCTCCCTGTGGGTGGTCGTAGACCCAGAGTCCACCCACACCCCCCGCTGGTCCGGGACACACCCACCCATCCCCCCGTCAGACCAACTCAGGTCCGGGTCCCGTGGCCACTGTAGTTATGCCTCTGGGACTGGGTCCAGGTTTGTCGAGTTGTCGCTGGACGACTCCCCCGTCCCACGGGTCCTCTGGTCCTCTCTCAGGAAGGAGACAGACGTTCCCTTTTGTGCAGGACCTCCTACTCCCCCGACCCACCAGGTCCAGCCCTCGACACACACACCACCACCCCAGCCCCTCCCCGTCCTCCCCTCCGGGAAGGCTTAAGACTTGGTCCACGGAACCCGAGACAGTGAAGGAAAGGAAGACCACTTTTTCACTTTAGACCCTCAACGAGTCCGTTCTTCTGACCTCACCCGACGGTAAGGGAAGAGGTCCCCCAGAAGGGCTGGGCCCCTAGGTTGGGTCTAGAGGACATACCGACCGTCTAAGAAATGACAGACCCAGCCCCTTCGGGAAGGTCACGCACTTTCAGTGAGTCACCACAGACTAAGAAACGCTGGGGATATCAGGTACCTTAAGAGGTCCGGTCTTATGTCCTCACCCATCGGAAAGGGAAGAGGTCCCCTAGAAGGGTTGGGTCCCTAGTTTGGGTCCAGAGGGCGTAACGTCCACCTAAGAAATGCTAGACTCGGGAAGGTTCCACGGGGGATTTGAACTAGTTCCCATGTCAACTAAAGACGTCGTTCACCCGATATCCAGGGTCTCGTCGAGTCGGTCCTCACCCGACACACACCCCAGGGAGACGAAGACTCGTCCTCGCCAATCCATGGTTTCTATTTAGTATAAAGAGTCTCTCACGCGGTGCACGGTCCCCTCCGCCCACCCTCCCCCTCGCGGCACTCTCCGCGACCCTCTGTGACAAAATGGTCTCAGCACTAGCATAATCCTTTTAGCGACCGCAGCACACAAAAATTTGATAAGCGTTCACGGTGGGGTGTGAGGCCGTGAAACAAACATGCCGTCTGCAGCATTCTTACTGTCGAAAACGAGACCACGGCCCTCGCCGTCCAAGACCTCATTCCCCACCGTGTAGTCTAGACGAAGGCGATGTACATGGGGGAGGCACGGACGAACACCAAGGACTCTGACGGAACCCCACAACCGCGGGGGTGGAACGTCTACTCCCTGGGTTCCGGGCGTCTGCACTGTTTCCGTCCTAGACCTGGATCCTGTAGGCCAGAGTTTACGGCCCGAGACTCGGCAGTGCGCGACGACGTGGCACCTTTTCTATTTTCGAGACTTTTTATGTCCTCCTTTAGTTTTCTGATAACAGAGTAGAACCCTACTCTCCTAGGAGAATTCGGTCTGTCCTTTCGGCCTTGAGTATCTGCCTTTCTGCCTGACTAAAAAAAGGGGGGCTCGGAAAATAAAACCTTTTATCGATGGAACTTACTAAGTACCAATTGTAGATGGGTAAACGAAAGGGAGACAGAGAGAGTGTGCAAAAAATAAAAAAATCACCTCCATTACCAGTCATCAACACCTGTGTTACCTCGAACAGGGGGTTCGTGAGATCGCCCGTAAAGGAAACTTGTCTGGCAGAAAGATGTACTGAAGTGTCGTCCCAGTATGGATTCTTCTACTCGTTCATGAAAGTTGGTAGTGACCTATTGAGTAGGTATTGGGTCACAGGAGTTCCTTGGGGGTTTACGGAATATATTGGAGAAACAAAGGGGTTCAGTCCTGCCGTGTCCGGGGTAACACTACGAAAAGGGATAGTGCGTCTGAGAAAAAATTTTTCAAATGACTTCCATATACCAACTAAATGTTAGGACACAATTAAAGATGATATGTCGTTTTACTGAATCAATTTGTATAAGAAAAAGGTAATACCAAATAATGTCTTATGACTTATATCAAGGGACACGATATGTCGCCCAAAGGGACTGTCGAGTCAACCATTTCTTAGACGGACGTTACGTCCTCTGGGGCCAAGCTAGGGACCCAGCCCTTCTAGGCGACCTCTTCCCTATCCGATGGGTGAGGTCATAAGAACCCGAAGGGACCACCGAGTCGACCATTTCTTAGACGGACGTTACGTCCTCTGGACCTAAGCTGGGGACCTAACCCTTCTATGGGACCTCTTCCCTTTCCGATGGGTGAGATCATAAGACCGGACCTCTTAAAGTACCTGATCAAATACCCCAGCGTTTCTCAGTCTGTGCTGACTCGTTGAAACTGAGTGAGTGATCCGATCTAAACAACACGAATGTTTCCACGAGAACCTTGCCTTGAACAAGCATACATATATCATTTGCATATACATCACAAATCACTTTCAGCGAGTCAGCACAGGCTGAGAAACGCTGGGGTACCTGATATGTCAGGTACCTTAAGAGGTCCGGTCCTATGACCTCACCCAACGACAAGGGAGGAGGTCCCCTAGAAGGGTTCGGTCCCTAACTTGGGTCCAGAAGACATAGCGTCCGTCTTAGATATGGTCGACTCGGTGCTCCCTTCGTGTTTTGTAACATGAATGACGCATTATCAAACTCAAATGATTCAGGGTCTGAGGGTTGGGAGGGAGGGGTCGGGGGTGGGGAACCGTCAGGACTCAGGCAAGAGAGACAAAGACAAAGTCTCTCTACAAACTAACACAGTATCAAATCTAAGGTGCACATGCACTACAGTATGCTATGAACAGACAAACTGAACTGAAACGAAATCGTACTGTCAGAGACCCAGGGAGACACAACGACGGTCACCACAATGACGTGAGAAAAAACACCGACGGCTCACAGGGCACTACACGTGGCGTAGAAACAGGCAAGTGGAAAGTAATCCGTAAGTCCAACAAAGGTACAGAGCCAAGTCAAGTCGGCGAGTCAGCACAGGTCGCGAAACGTTGGGGCACCCGCCGTCGCACGGCCCGGAGGGACAGGTAGTGGCCGAGGACCTCGGTCGGGGTGGTGCACGTGACTGACCCGATAACAACTGTCACGACGACACGCGTGTCCCCACGTCCGTAGACGATCTTGGTGTCAAAACAGGGTGAAAGGGTCTTCACCCTAGTGACCTGGAATACCGTTCGGAATAAAAACCAAAAAACTCCTTGGAGGTACGACAAAAGGCATCACCGGCGTGGGTGGTCACACGTAAGGGTGGTCGGCAACAGTTCCCCCGCCCCTCCCCCCCAAAGGAAAAGAGGTGTGGGAGAGGTCGTAAATAATAATATCTGTAAAATTGCCACCGGTAAGAATGGACAGGTATTACGTCTGAGAACTTCTCAGACCCCGTCCAAAAGAGTATCTTCCGGTACGGGACTAAGTTTACGACCCCGGTCACCAAAAAAAATTGAACCAGAAAATAGAGGCGAACGACGGGTACTGGACTTCACTCCACCCACCCCCGCCCCCACCCGAAACCACTCTAGATCCAATTTGGGAAAACTGTCCTTATGGAGGACAACACCGTACAGTCCAAGACAAGAACCACTACGATTTCTCTATTAATGGTCTAGCGGAGTAGGACTTCTGGGAAACGAAGGGGGAAACATTAAGTCAGACACCCCACTCTGAAGACGTGGACCCTTTATTTGACGAGGGTTGTCGAGAGTGAGTCACCAAAAGTCACGGAGTCACTGGGCTTAGACAGGACAACCCCAACGGTGCACCACTAAAAAGAATAGACCTGAACGGAAGACGTTCAGAATCGACCATAAGAAGACAGTCATTTTCGGGAACCAACAAAAATCATAGCGAGAACAGAACACCTATAAACAACAGTAAGTCTACAATATTAGTTAATGTTTTAATTGTCTAAATTAATGTAAAAACATCTGATGTCATTCTCTTAAGCGAACGGTACTTGTATACGGTCTATTTACCAATTCTACGAACAATGTGTTTCTTAAGGAGATTAAAGAAAAAAACCAACGTGACCACCCAACTCCCTAGAATCAAGGGTCGGTCCCTAACTTGGACCCGGGAACCGTCACTTTCGTGTCCCAGGACTGGTGGCCTGGAGGTTCCTTAAAGGAGGAGATTTAACAATTCTTTTCTTAAAAATTTGGGGTTTCTGTTAATCTGTTTCTTATCTTGGTCCACCTGTCAAGTCTCTTCTCCTTTACGTTTAACAACCACTGGTACTTTTCTCTGAATCGGAGTTTCATTCGTCCCCTTGCGTCTAGACTTCTCGTTCCATGACCCAAGGAGGAAATCTTCACCTTCGACTCGACTACTGAAGACTACGGCCACTCTCACCGTCACACAACGACCACCCCCTGACCAACCACCGCCCCACCCCTCGCCTAACGACGGAGGACAAACCTTCTCAGTAGTCCGTAGTAGGTACCTGTACTTTTTAAGCATAAAAAGAAACTTGAGTTGAGAAGATGAAACCCCGTACATTGGATACTTTGTTGTATGTATCCATGTGCACAACCAATGTCGGAACGAACATCTGTAAAAATTTTTTCCTTCGTTGGACTTCCAGGAGTCATCCGAAATTCGTACTCACTCCGAGTACGGGTACCCGACCCCTACCAACGGTCGGGTAAGGTACTCGTCGACGAGGTCGACGGGTCCGGTCCGCAACACCACTTCACGATTCAGGTCCAGGACCGGAACCCCAAGACCATCCCCCTCCCCTGTGAGTAAGACCTCCGAAGGTGCACTTCCTTTCTCTTCCCCCGTCTCCTGGTTCCCGTCGAAAGACTCGTACAACACTTACACGAAAAAATTTTGCCTACTATAATTTTAAAAAAAGAAGGAAATAAAACGTGCCACAGAAGTAACGACGTACCCGAAAGAGATCACCACACACCCGAGGCCCAACGGCACTGAAGAGAGCAACGTCTCGTGCCCGAGATCTCGCGTCCGAGTCATCAACGTCGAATAACGAGACGTCGTACACCCTAGAAGGGCCTGGTCCCTAGCTTGGGCACAGGGGACGTAACCTTCCGCCTAAGAGTTGATGACCTGGTGGTCCCTTCGGGGTCCTTACGCGAAAATATGGGGGTTTATTTTAAGATTTTTCCAACCGTCTCACGTGTAAATAAACTGATCGGGGTCGGCCGAAAGAAGAAAGTCCAGGGTGTCTGGACCCAACCTTTCGAGAACCCTCGGGACGAGTCCGACACGTCACTGGGTCTCGACGTCCAACCCCCTGAACCCCGGAAGCCCCGGTTCCCAAGTCTGTCCTCTCACGTTGTTGTTGGGGGAGTGGGGGACAGAAAGAGTGAGTGGTCCATAAAGAAGGGAGTGGGTCGGGAGTAGGGAGTGGGTCGGGAGTAGGGAGTAGGTCGGGAATAGGGGTCGACCTTGTCAGAAGGTAAAGGAGACAAAGTAAAAGAAACATGTTTTCATCACATAAGAGATGTCCGTAAAATCCTTTGTCCCACTTTGTGTGTAAAGTGTCTGTTTATCTTTGTCTTCTTTTTTTTTTTAGTGACGTCCCGGATTGACGGTCTCAGCCGGAGACAGTAGTAAAACTGCACAAGTAAAAAGGGAGACAAAAAATTCTACCCAGGTACAAGGGACCACTGAGTGATCATTTCTTAGGTAGACGTTACGCCCTCTGGACCCAAACTGGGGACCCAACCCTTCTAGGGGACCTCTTCCCTTTCCGATGGGTGAGGTTATAAGACCGGACCTCGTAAGGTACCTGACATATCAGGTACCCCAGCGTTTCTCAGCCTGTGTTGACTCGCTGAAAGTGAAAGAAAAGTGAAAGACACAATGTATGTTAAAACATAGAATGAATTTTTTTTTTTCTAGTATTCCCAACGACGAAACGATTCATTTTCAGAGACGTCTGTAATAAAATAAATTAATAATTAAATAAATAAAAGACCGGTACGGTGGACCGTGCACCCCATAATCAAGAGACTGATCCCTAGTTTGGGCTCGGGGTTCGTGACTCAGATTTGGTGACCTGGCGGTCCCTTCAGGGGTCTACGATAAAATTTACCAACACGCTACAGGGTGGCAGACGTCTGTGTCAGCGACTTCGGGAGTGAAGGTACAACCACCTGTGAGACCAAGTATAGTGACAAAGTCTTCACGACCTGAAGAAACCCGGAGTTTGAAACACAGGTGTAGTCTCCCAGAGACAACCTCGGGGACACCGAAAGTCACACTCCCCGTCTCCCGACTCGAAGACCCCTTCCCCCGAGTGTGCGAACGGTCGTACCCGGAGTACCTGTGTTTTCAGTACGGACAATTCCCAAACCATCCACTCTTCACCTTGAAGTAAAAATTAAAGATAAAGAACTTCAGGATTGACTCTCACTCGTTAAAGGTACATTTAACGGGTAAACATGAACGAAATGAAACAATTCTAAAATACACAAAAAAGAAAAAAAAATTCACTGCAGACATACGAAACGTACAACCACACTACAATTAGGCAATCGTATCAGTGTAAAAAATAGGTCCACAACTAAAGGGGAAACCCCCAAAGGGTGTACCGAGTTACCATTTCTTAGGTAGACGGTTATGTCCTCTGTGTTCTCTACACTCAAGTCAGGGACCCTACCTTTCTAGGGGACCTCTTCCTTCACCGTTGGTTGAGGTCACAAGAACGGACCTCTTAGGGTACCCGTCTCCTCGTTCCCGCCCCCGACCCCCCTCGCCACGCCCCTACGACGTCAAGTGCCCTAGGGTCTCAGGCTGTGGTGACTCAGTGATTCGTGTCGTCTCAGTGTAAAAATAGGTCCCCAACTAAAGAGAAATCGACATAGAAGAGAATCCCAAAAAAAAAATTTGTTAAAAAAAAATGGCAAATCCTGAAGTAAAAATACGGTACTTAGACAGCTAGAGGAGACAGACAGGAAATTTAGGTTCCTCGGAACAACGTTTACCGTAGAGAGTCCTGGATCGTGTCGCGGGGGACGTCGAACTGACGTCGAGGTGTTTCCGTCTGAGGCACCGGTCACCCGAGGGGGAGGGGGTGGCGACGGGTCGGTTAGACACGACCCCCGTCCCATCCCAGGGTCCCGCCGCCTCGGACCACCCGACGGCGGATACCCCAGTGTGTCTCAGCCAGTGTTGACTTCACTGAATCGTCGTCGTCGTCGACCACCGACTCTAGGCTCCGGGGTCCGAAGTCCCTTCACCATCCGTCCCACTCCGTCCGTACGTCCCCTCGCGCCAACTCCCACGGGTCTCCTCTCCACCTTCCCTGGACGGGAGCACCCCAGAGGTCCGAGTCCTGCCTGCAAACTCTTCTACTAAACGTCCCTGGGGAGGGGGAGACGGGACACACAGTAGGCCGACACCGATTACCGTCTGGTTCCTCTCCCTCCCCCAGGTAGCCCCCGAGGACCACCCGAGACGGACACCGCACTCAAGTGCTTCGTCCCGCCCAGACGGACACTGAAACTGGGGGTGCGGGAAGAGTAGAGAGTCGGCTACCTGTGTACCCCTCCGACGTCAGCCGGTCCGTCAGAGATTTCGAGGGAACCTCCACCGGAGGACACTCGGGGTACGTCAGTGGTCCCAAGGGAGCACGACAAAGTACCACTACGACACCGGGTCCCTGGGTCCGGAGCATCGACTAACGGACCGTCCCGTCCCTCAACGGTCGACTTCTGTCTGTCCCATCTTAATTCTCCCTTCGGTCCAGAGGCTACGGTGACTCGCACGTGTCCGGTCCGGAGAGTCGGCGGCACCTCTACGCGGAGCAGTGGAGGATGGACGGACCACGGGAGTCCACGCTACGGAAGGGGTGGGGCCGAGGTCCCTACGCTCTTCTAGGACCCGTCACGTCCGTGGAGTCACCTGTTGCTGGTCGAGGTGTTCCAGTAGGCACTCGACTTTTCTTTCTTGCAGGGTCTGTAGTACCGGGTCCCACAGCCGTTCGACCGGTCTCGTGGGCGACCGGTCCCTGGCACCGACAGAGGTGACGGGGTCCTAGACGTCTTTCTGATCTTCCTCCTCGGTCTCCTCAGTCTGTATCCCAAACCGAATAAGATGATCTCAGGGCGAGGAGACGTTTATTTTGGGAAAATGAAATTTTTTTTTCTTCTTTCGGACTTTTGGTTGACGGTCCACGGTTCCGAGACTAACGGTGAGGGTCAACGAGACACTGTATTCGCCCGACCACCCTGACCCTCGCGAACGACCACGACTCGTCTTTGACACGTGAACTTGGCCGACGAACCCCGACCTGTCACCTTGGGAACGTCCCACCACCCCGGTTCCACAACGTCGCATCCGGGACGAAAACACAGGAGGCATTACCCTTAAGTCTACGAAAATAAATGAATGTCGAAATAAAATAACTGTATCAACTCAATGCTACAACGTAAAGACCACTTGTCGTTCCACTAAGTCAATGCGTGTATATTAGAAAAAGTATAAAAAAATGTAATGTCAAATCATGTCCTATAACGTAACTATAACTAGAAGGAGACCTCCTCCTTTACCGATGGGTGAGGCTATAAGAACGGACCTCTTAGGGGTGCCTGTCTCCTCGGACCGTCCGACATCAGGTACCCCAACGTTCCTCAACCTGTGCCGACTCGGTGACTCGTGTGTGTGAAACTTATATTAAGGGGCACGACAAGGGAGCGACAAATAGGTAAGAGATGTATACTATCAAACGTAGGAGATTAGGGTTTAAGGGTAAGGAAGGGAGGGAGTGGGCCTTAAGTCTACGAAAAGTTGAAACCAGGTAATCTGAGAGTTTGATGGGTTCAGAAATAGGAATTATCACACGTGCCTAGGAGCCGGGGGGAAAGGAACTCTGGGACTTGAATATGTAGACATGACCTCAAGGGTCCAACTCCTCGTGAGGAGACAGAACGTCGTTTTTCCCATGTTCATAAACTTATGACATAACGCAGAGGGGAAATAATTTTATAAAATGAAGACAATTTTTTTCAACTTTCGTCTGAATACTCACACAACTACGACGACTATTTCCTGACTCCTCGATGTCTGACTTGCGTAAAAGCTTTGGACAACCTGACCTTCTCCGTCTAAAAATCGAGTACCCTAAGCCGACCTGGCAACAAGTCAAGACTTCCTTCTCTTGTTGGAAATTTCTGTCTGTTTTACGTCCTGTGCACAGATTTAACCCTACTTTTCCGACTCGCGGGGTTGCCCCGCACGTCAAACTGGAAGACTCCGGTCTCAGGGGAGTTGGGTGGAAGTCCCAGCAGCCTCCTAAGACTCCCTAAACGCCCACGTGTACCACAAGGACAGGAGAAACCCCCTTTCGACAACTTTCCGTCGTCTTAAAAGAGCCGCCTTGTGTACCAGGAGTCAGCACTACGGAGAGTCGTCCCTCGATACAGAACAGACAGACCGGAGGGAATCCCAAAATCCCACTCCAATCCTCCGGGCAAAAAGGTCCTCAGTACATACCTACACTCTCAGTCTGATATTTCTTTCGACCCGTGGTTTCTTAACTACGAAAACTTGACACTACAACCTCTTCTGAGAACTCTCAGGGGACCTGTCGTTCCTCTAGGTCGGTGAGGTGAGATTTCCTTTAGTCAGGACTTATAAGTAACCTTCCTGATTACGACTTCGACTTCGAGGTTATGAAACCGGTGGACTACGCTTCTTGACTGAGGAACCTTTTCTGGGACTACGACCCCTTCTGACTTCCGTCCTCCTCTTCCCCTGTTGTCGCCTACTCTACCAACCTACCGTAGTGTCTGAGCTACCTGTACTCAAACTCATTTGAGACCCTCAACCACCACCTGTCCCTCCGGACCGCACGACGTCAGGTACCCCAACGTTTCTCAGCCTGTGTGGACTCGCCGACTTGACTTGATCCTCCGACCATCCCCGGTATGTCTCCCCTGACTCGGAACGAGTCTGAACCACCTGTCCTTCTTTTTACTTTTTTGGCGATAGGTCATCGACCGAACGACGGTCTTTCGGACAAAGGTCCGCCAGAAGCTAGGAGTGACGAAAGGTACCCCCTCCCCTACGTCAGGGACCCCTCGAGAGACTGAGGCCCTGAATCGTCGACCCCGTCTTAAGGGGCCCGCCCCCCCCCCCAGGACCCTTCCCCGAGGAAAGAGACACGACCCGGGGACCTTAGATATCATGGACATACAAAAAATGTAGGGAGAATTTCAAGAGACATTTCTTAGACGGACGGTGCGTCCTCTGGGTCCAAGCTAGAGACCCAGTCCTTCGAGGGGACCTCTTCCCTCACCGATGGGTGAGGTCATAAGAACGGACCTCTTAGGGTACCTGTTCTCCTCGGACCGCCCCGATTGTCAGGTACCCCCCAACGTTTCTCAAGCTGTGCACTGACTCACTGATTGTCAACTTCACGATTCCTCCTGGGAACCGAACATCTACCGGCAGAAGAGGAGTACAGAGAAGTGTAATATGAGGGAGACACGTATTGAGAGACACAGGTTTAAAGGGGAAAAATAGTCCTGTGGTCAGTATCCCTCACCCCGGGTGGGCTTAGGTCCCCCTGGAGTAGAGTCGATTAGGGAAAAACGTTGGTGGGATAAAGGTTTATTTCAGTGTGACAGTTCATGGTCCCCGATCTTGAAGTTTTATGTCTAGATCCCCCTTGGGTCAAGTCAGGTACTGTCGAAAGTAGTCTGAAAGTCTCTTTCTGTACTAGGTCTTCTCGGAGTCCTAGAGACTCCAGCCGGAGACACCAGAGAACCCCTTCTCTACCTCCCTGGCTATTAGGTGTCCGGACTCGACTACCCCTTGACCGAGGGCCCTGGTCTCTCTTCTCCCGTGGACACACATGTTCGTACCGGACCCCAACCCCGGAGTCGAGTTAGGTGTCTGGGCTCGATTACCCCTTAACGACTCCACAGGTCGATATAACCAGTGGACGACGCACGGTTGAGCCGAGGTCTGGGAGGTATTTGTGTAGTGACGTATCGTTGAAGTCGACCTTCCCCCTAATAGGGGCCAAATGTCTGATTTTTGGGGCTCTGGGTGACTGCAAGTCCCCTGATCTGTCTGCGCCTCGGTCATCGACGGTCTCCGACTTAAACGTGGGTTCAAAAGAACCGAGGCCTCATGCACAGAACGGTAGTGTGGGCAGGTAGAGGTGAAACCTAGACTAGAGTTGACGCTAAATAGAGTTGTTTGACAGGGTCGGTCCCTGGTGAAACCAGTCGGACGGCAGGAGGGGTGTTCCCCTCGTTTTCGGTCCCGTACGTCAAATACGAGTCGTCGATTCTGCTTACAAGAAGTACGGAAGTGACTGAGTAACTAAGTAAGTCTCTTAGTGGTGCGCGGTGGGCACACCGGGACAAGCGGAGGGAGCCGAGTCGCCAGTTCCCAGGACTACCTGGGCGCACCGGCCGGTGACGGGCCCAGGGGCGAGGAAGGGCCCGTCGTGTCGACCGTCGGGGGACCCGACGTCCTTCTACAAAACGACGGTGGAACACCAGTTCTTCTGGGGTCGGCCGACAGTCGTCCTTCGAGCGGGAACGACCCGGGCCTCTTCCTGGAGGGGTCCGAGGAACCGAGTCACCGGAGTCGACCCGCGCGGAGGTGTGAATAGTCACCTAGTAGGCCGTTTATAAACTCTCCCTGATCCATGTTCAAAGGTACCCTAAGGGCCCGGGCTCCGGCGGGAAGAAGGAGGGTGGTACCGTGACGGGGAGACGTGTCGTACGGAAACGTTCCCCGAAAGATTAAGAGGGCTCTGTAGGACCCAAATCAACAGAGGTGGCGGGGGTCCGGTGTCGGTGTGAGCGTCCGCGGGAGAAGAGAGTCCAGGGCTATGGGTCAGGTCGCGTGGGTCGGGATCTTAGCCGAGAAGAGGAAGACTGGACGGAAACGAGACCCGACGAGTAACGAGTCGGAGGTCCCTGGGGACAGGCAAGAGTGGGTCCTGGTACGGGTCCTTAATTTCTCTAACGCAGAAGTCAAGGGGGTCTTGGAAGGCACCCCAGAGACACGTTGTCGAAATCGGACCGTAAAGACTACTGGAATTCGTCGTCTCTTGACTGTGCTCTCGGTCGAAATACCCCAAAGGTAAACCAACCACACCGGGATCGGATCTCGAAAAGTCCTGACGGGATGAAAGGAAACCCAACACAACTCACTCGACAACTGACGAAGAGAAACCTCAGCTCAGAACACTCTGCCTTGTGTCTCTGGGACAGGTACTGGTCCCCGCCACCGCCACCGATTACGGTTGCTCTTCCTCTCCACACGTGGACGGGGCTAGAGGAAAGGTCCCAGAAACAGACTCGGCAACTACACGTCCGGCCACGGGAAGAGACAGATCAGAGGGGCTCAGTCCTTCCCAAAGACCCTTCTTCTTCGTCCTTCCTCAGTCGGTCTGCTCCTTCTCCTTCGACACGGTCCAAATCAAGAAGTACCGAGACGACTCCGAAGTAACGACACGGCCGAAAAGAGATGAGCGCCCCTCGCCCCGAGGAGAGACCGACCCTACACACCCGGAGAGAGCAACGTCTCCTGTCCGAGCTCCCGCGTGACCAAAGCCCTCGACCTCGTGTCCGAGTCATCGACACCGTGTACCGGAATCAACGAGGTTCCGTACACCCTAGAAGGGCCCAATCCCTATCTTGGGCACAGAGGGCGCGACCGTCCGTCTAAGAAATGGTGACTCGGTCGTCCCCCCGGGGTCCGAGTCGTAAAACGGACCTGGTCAAGACGTTCACGTCACCCTCGGGTCTCGGCCACACGGGAGACTCTTGCCTTCCACAAGAAAGTGGAAGACCGGACCCGTACCGACGGACGGAAGGACCTCGGACACACACACACACACACACACACACGCGCGCGCGCGTGCGTGCGCACGCGGACGCACAGACGCACGCACACGTACAGACACACAGAGAGACACACACAGATACAGAGACACATATACACAGACACACACGCGCACAGACACACAGACACACAGACACAGAGACACACACAGGGACACATATACACAGACACACAGACACAGACACACAGACACACAGACACACACACACAGACATTCACGCCCGGAAAATGAGAGGACAAGGCAGGACGAGGAGAGGCGGACTCCCATCGGTCAACCAAGATTTCGTCGAGTGGGGGGACAACCCGTGGAACAGGGGTCAGGGGTAAATCACGGGTAAACGGAGACTATCGACGACAGGACACGTACGTAAAAGTAACCGAGCCCTTCTCCCAAACCTTACTCGGCGGAATAAGACACCCCCTCCCCAGTAGGGTATACACACGCACTCTTTCCCGTCTGTCTGACTATACTTGTTTCTATCCCTTCAAGCCACACACTCCGAATTTGAACCCTTGCACTCAGTCCTAAGGACTCAACACAAGAACAGAGCTACGGACTTCCTAGGACCCTTCCCGAGAAGACGTCTTGGCTGATAATACACCCCCTTTACATGGGATCTCTCCTTCCGCGGTAGGAGTAGTGGTAATTATTGGTCAGGGTCCTTTTATGTTTTAGTGGGGAGTCCCGGGGCCTCTAGGTCGGGCCCTGAATCTTCAAAGGTCCAAGGCGTCCTCGTGGGTCCTACCTCCGGGACGGAAGGAGTCCGTAAGGGGGTGGGGCCGGGGGAGACCTTACACGGTGAAAATAGAACATGAAACGAAGACTGGTCCTGGCACCTTAAGATTTCGACTCTCCCTGTCTATACAACCCTCAACCCAACCTGACCCCGACCTCGTCCGGACCCTCATAATACAGAAGTCTGCCTTTGCGTTCGGGGGGTTGGAACGGTGACGGATTTGACCAAACAGGACTAGACGAACACCAGGAACACCTAATACGATGTGACCGGGTAGAGGTCCTGGGGCCTCTCCTGACTGTGAATTTACCAATCACCTCTCGTGTCGCGTCGCTGGGACGGGAGACGGGGCAGGACCTCCTTCGGGACGTAAATTGCTCACGGACCCTGTCGGGTGCTTCCCGTATCCACGAACCTCAGTCGGAGGGTGCTCCAGACGTCAGACGTCGAAGTGGAGACGTGTCGAAGACCTGTCCTCCTCCCCCCGGTTTCTCGACCTCCTCGGTCCTCTGAACTCCCCGAGTCTTCACTCAGTGAGCAGGCCGTGCTAGGTCAAGTCCAGGGTTCCAATAGAAGACTAAAAGACGGCGGGAACCCGTCCTGTCGTGAATAGGATCAGATCCACTAAAATATCAGAAGCTCCTTCTTCTATCGGAGTCAGTAATTGTCTTCTCGACTGACTTTGTTGGTCGTTGAGCCTAAACGTTCAAAGGGTTGGAGTCTGACTCGGTTCTCGGTTCTGTCCTAGTGGAGCAAGTCCGAGGCACAAAAGGTCTATTCTTCGGGAGTCACATTGAGGACTGAGTATTAAATCCGAAAATGGTCGAAGGTGGGACCACCTAGTAGAAGACCAAGAAGGGACCTCTTTTCTCGCTTACCGGGCGAAGAGAGGTTTTGGCTCGGGTCGCGTACGACACGGGTCCTGACAATAAATAAACCGGACGAGAATTACTGTCGAGGAGAGGATGGACGGGGTTGACTCCTCCTCGGGACCCGACCTTAAAGGACAAAAGACTCCCGAGCCCCCGGGGGCGGCGGCGGCAAGGGCCCACAAGGTCCGGTCCGAACGGCGGAGAGAGCCACGACCCGACCGAGGGCCGGAGAGGTCCAGACCCGAACGGCCGAACGCTCCACCTCCGCAACTCCCTGAGTCAGCCGGCTGTGGTCCACGGGTCTCCGGCCTCCAGGCACGCGGGGCCGGCGCCGGGGCCGGGCCCGGGTCGGGGCGCGGGGAGCGGTACCCGGACCGGGAGCGGGCGCCCGGGACTCGTACCTCGCCCCGACCGACGGCCGCCTGTCGACGTCGGCCCTCGCCGGGCGGCGGACGGCGGCGCGGGAGTCGCAGACGCTGAGCGACCTGGACGTGCCGCGGGGCCGGCTGGCGCGGCGGAGGCGGGACGTCCGGCGGGACACGCGACGCGCGCTCGTCGGCCGCGCCGGCGCCTCGCACACGAGACCGCCGGGCCCCGGCGGCGGCGGGGGGCGGCCGCGGGCGTCGGACGACGAGCCTGAGGACGCGGGCGCGGAGCCGGCGGCGCCGTGGGGGCTGCCGGCGCGCAGCCGAGGACCCGGGCGTGGGTCGGGGCGCGGCTCGGGGCGCAGGTCGGGGCGCGGCCGAGCGGCGTCGGCCGGGGCCCCGCGGGTCCGTGGCGCCGGGTGGTCGTACTGCAAGGACCTCCACTTGGCGGACCTCGACCGCCCGCTCCGGCTCCCGCGCCCGCGCCCCGACCCGGCGCGCCCGTCGAGGCCGAAGGACGCCCCGCGGAGCGAGACCTCGTCGGTCGCGACCGTCCACGACGCGCCGCCGCCGCCCGCGTCGCGGGGATCGGGGGCCGCGCCGGACAGCCGCGACTCCTTCTCGAAGTCAAAAGCGGACGCGGCGCCGGTCCTCTAGGCCGCGCGACTCAGGCCCGACGACGGGGCGCGCGCGTGGGCGTCGCTGCCGCTGCGGTCGAGGGACCCGCGGAAGGGGTCGGCGGCGCTGGACGACGACCCGTGGCTCCGGGGCGCGCGGCGCGGGCTCCGGCCGGCGGGGGCGTGACGGCGGTCGGAGACCTCCGACGAGTGGTCGGCGAAGGCGGCCTCCCTCGGGCGCAGGCGCGGGCGCGGCAGACTCGGCGAAACCTCGGCGGCCCGCCGGCGCCGGGGGCCTGAGGACCCGCGCGGCTCGCCATTCCCCCTCGCGGGCCCGGACCCACAGGAGAGGGCAACCTCAGGCCCGAACTCCCGCCAACACTTTGTTTGGTCTGTGGATGGTCCTCTCCACCCGCACGGCACTTCCGCCCGCCCCACCCCCCGCACCCCCAGGCGGTCTGCCCCGACCTGGTTCACCTAGTCGCGGGCCGTTCTAGACCCCAGCGACAACCCAGACCTCTGCCACCGACACCGTTTCCACCCGAAGGTCCACCCAGGGTCCTCCCGGAGGGAGGGCACCGGGATTGCTTCACCTTACTCTCGCCTTGCCTTCCCGGGGAAAGAGTGAAAACCTCTGGGTCCTTCCCCGGGGCCCTGCCTACTCTGTGAGCCTCGGGCCCGGCCGAGACCTCCCGCCCCTCCTGATCTAGTCGTCGTCGAGATCGAGGGTCCACTCGGAAATTCGACGGAAACGTCTACTCAAATCCCTGACCTGGGCGCGCAACATTGATGAGAACCTCCGTCGGACCCCTCCCCCGCACTTGGGACGGGGGTTCTCGGACCAGGGAAGCCTCGACGGACCTCGGCCGGGGTCCTACAGACACGGTTGGATCTCCGAGTTCCTCTCCCCGACCGGGACCGTCCCCGAGACCCATCGCGGCCCCACTCCGTCCTCGACCCCTACCTGAACTCTCCTCCTCGCGACCTCCGCCTAGAGACCCTTTCTTTCCCACCGACCGAGGACGGTTCCTCCTCGGACCCCTCCTCCCGGCCGACCCTCCCCGTCTGTCGAGGGACAACCTGGCCGGAGAGTGGTTTGTCCCGGTCCACTTCCCGAGGCGGGAGAAACGAGTGGCCCTTACATCACCCACCGGGGTGGGACGTTCCCACTCGACAAGGATGACCGACGTCTCCACCCGGGGATCGGGTCGAACCCAGACCGCCTCTGGGTACCTCGTCGGAGAGTGGTCCGCCCCCGCGGCTCATCCCGCACTGAGTTACATCATCGATGGGTGAGACGACCTCACCTTTCTTCTCCCTAGGCCAGACAGGTCCGGTCTCTTGACTCTCGACAGTGGGGCGACAAGACAATAGTCTCTCGTAAGAACGACGAGAGATCCCTTCTAGGGGACCTCTTCCTTTATCGTTGGGTGAGGTCAAGAGAACGGACCTTTCAGGGTACCTGACTCTTCGGACCATCCGATATCAGGTACCCCAGTGTTTCTCAGTCTGTACTGACTCGCTGAAGTAAATCCCTCGATCCCCGAAGGTCCGTCGCGATCACCATTTCGTGGGCAGACGGTCACGTCCTCTACATTCTCTGTGTCCAAGTTAGGGACCCACCCCTTCTAAGGGGACCTCCTCCCGTACCGGTGGGTGAGGTCTTAAGAACGGACCTCTTAGGGGTGCCTGTCTCCTCGGACCGCCCGAGCGTCTCGCAGTCTGTACTGGTTTCACTGAACTCACACGTGTCCTTTGATCCCGCACTCCCACAAAAGACCGACACCGGAACTTTTCCACGGTCCAGTGTCTCCGTCGACCACGACCTATCGTTTCCCCGTACACGGTAGGGTCGGGACTGCCCACCGGAAGAGAGGACGTCTGAGGAAACACTTGTCGGTCCTCACCTGGGACTCGGCGAGTCACGGCCTCGAATTTCACCACTCACTCACCCTCCGTGTCCGTCGGGACCCGACCCAACGCCCGATCTCACCACCCGGCCGCACTGAGAGGGGCTGGTGGGGTCGAAGGTCAGGGGAGACAGAGATCCGAGCCTGAACGGGGCACGGGGGCAGAGAAGGGCCAAAGAGAACGGAAAAGGTAGGAGTCACGACCCGGTAGAGGAGGGTTGACCTAGTCGGACAGGACGGACAGGACGACACGGTAGACAGACAGGTCGGGAGACTGGTGACGAGGAAGGAGAGGGCGTCCCGTAACATCCCTTGGACAGATCACCCTTCAGCCGGGACCACGTGGCGATAGACTGCCCCTGGATACAGGTCCTCCTCAGGGGACTTCCACTCGCAATTGCCCGGCCGGGTAGGGACAGAGGGCGACAAACAAGTCCCCCGACGTCGGGGCACAGAGAGAGGTAGGAGGACAGAAGAGACAACCTTCGACACCCAGGGAAGAGACACACCGGTGGGGAGGTTGGGGGCAGCACCCGAGTGAGAACGCCGAACCCCGGACTGGCGCGTGAGACAGGATCCCCCAGCCAAATTCTTCCTCTAACACCACCTACCGGTCTCAATGGACGATGACTAGGCTCTACTTCCTCCGGGGGGGCTCGAGGTCCATCGGGACCGGGCACGCACCACGGGGGTAAAAAGCTCCAAGGGTCGACCCTGGGGTCGTTCTAGCACACACCCCGCCGCCACCCACCCTACCCCCACCGCTTCAAGTGGGTACGGGTCCACTCCCACCATTAAGACGAGGCGGGGGGAGGGGGGGGGGTCAAACGACGGACCCACCTGCGTCACCACAAACACAAGTCGGACCTCCTACTCTAGTCGAAGGTCTGCCACATGTTGATGAAGGACGCGGAGACGTCGAAGGCGTTGTGGTCGCTCCACGGGTACCACGACCACCCGTGTGTCCCACTCGCCCGGACGAGTGACCCCGCCGCGCCGCCGACACCCAGGGGCACCCGGCCACACTCTTTCGGACCGGGGATGGGGGAGACGGGAGGACCGCGACTAGGTCGGGAAGGTTACCCGGTGGGAGTGTGGGGGTGGGGCTCGTCCGCGGAGGAGAGACGGGGGATGTACGACCCAACGGGGAGGCCGACACTGGGACGGCAGGAACACTACCGGCACAGGACGACGTGAGAAACTCTACTTGTGTCCCCCCACCGAGTAAAGGTGAGTCACTCAGCCGCCGTCTCGACCTTGCTCCGGGTCTGGGGGTATAAGAGCACGAGACACCGTAGGTGGTGGGCCCGAGAGCCGGGTGGGGTGGGAGACTGGTGTGCCGTGTCGCAGTCGGCCGACTCAGTCGGGGGCTAAGGAGTGGAGGCAGAGACTGTCTGCGGTAGTCACGGCGCTTGGGCGCCCAGTAGCTACTGTCGGCCCGGGCGTTCGACAGGTGTCTGAACTTCGCTACGTGGATGATGCTCTGCACACGGTGGATGCCCGAGTTGCACCTCGCGCAGAAGGTCCTGCCATTGAGCCGCCCGCGGCCCGCGACGGGGCCTCCCCCAGTCCGTCCGAGACGCCTCCCCCGTCAGCCGAGATTCACCCCAAAGGGGGTGGAGGGGTCTCCCCAGTAACTGAGACGACAGGGGACGTCACCGGGTCTTCCATCACCGGAACGCCTTCTTCGTCGTCGACCGGTAGCCCGGGACGTTCAGTGACGGGTTGAGGGGGTCGGTGAGCCGGCACAGGCGGCGGAGGTAGGGCCGGCATGTGTAGTTGGTCCACGCCGGACGAGGGGTGCGAGGGGGGTGGCGTGCGGGTAGGGTGAGGTGGAGCCGGGACGGAGAGGTAAGACAGACAGACGGACGGACAGGGACGGCGCAGACCAGAGGGCGGAACGCCTACCAAACTTTCGTGACCGAGTCCAGGGGAGTCGGACGTGTGGACGGGACCGGACCGGGGGGTGGACACGGGGCGTCAGGGACGGGAGGGCGAGGGTCGAGGGGAGCGACGAGGTGTGAAGAATTTGACGTCGGCGGCGGTGGATTCGTAAACGAGACCAGTCGGTCCCAATCACGCCCGAGTCAAGGGTGGAGGTCTCTCAGGGACCTCCGCGGGGGAGGAGTGGACGGCCGGGGACTGGGGCACAAACGTAAATCTTCCCGTAGTGAATTGGGTGTTCCCGACTACCGGAAACACGACGCACCTCAGGTAACGTTGCCGCCCCACGGACTCGACCCAGGACGGCACAGGGAGGGTCTAATGGGGGACCTGTGGACGGACGAAGGGCCCGGATGACGGACCAGTCAAGATCCGGGAACTGTAAGTCGGGTCCCGAAGACATTGACACAAGGACCTGAGTCAGAGGGTGCGACGCCTTTCGGGACCCGGTCGTGTCCGCACGCACGACTCGCCAGTTCAGGTGCGACGAGGAAGACGGCTCCCGACAACAGAAACGTTTTCGAAGGACCGGGGGGCGCAGGACTGTCGGACCACCCGAAAAGGTCCCTAGGGGAGGGAAATGTCGACATTTTCTGGAGTCCCGAGGGGACATTCTTTCCCTCTCGGCATGTGCCCAGAAGAGGTGGCAGAGACTCGGTGAACCGGAACATCGTCTCAGTCGACACGTGTCCTTGGGACACGGGAAGCGCCCCGTCGTCGAGTCCACAACCGGAACCTGGTCTCCTCCGACGACCCCGTCCCGCACAGGAGATGAATCACTGGTAGGCCACCCGGCAGCCCCCAGTACGGCGGGTACCGAGGACCTCGTCGGTGGTCGCTTGTGGCGACACACACACAGGGCGGCAAGAGACGAAGGACGCCAGTCGTCGGAATCGTCGGAATCAACGACAAGCGAGGGGCGGGTCGGGAGGAGGAGGGGCATAGAGTGCGGGACAGTGTGTGTCTCGGACCTTCGGTCGGAGTGGGAGGGGGGTCGGGGACGGTTACCACGGGACTCGGGGTGGGCCGGAGGGTTTCGGAGGGGCAAGAACGTCCGGACCCCTCGAGTAGGTCCCACTGGACAGTGGACCACAGTGCGGGTCGACACTCGGTTCTGAGGCGTCAGAACAAGAGAGGGTCGAGGACGGGAACTGACGTCGGGAAACGCAGACTAAATCAATCCCCGGGATCCGTCCCCCACCTCCCACCCGTCGGGTCCCGCCACTGGTACCCCAGGGCGCCCGGAGGTCCGGAAACGACGGGTGGAGGACCCAATCGGAGACATCCTTGTCCGTCGGGGAGACGAGACGGGACGCTCGGGGTCCGGGGGTCCAAGTCGGCGGGACTCTCGGGAGAGACAGGAGTCCGGTGCTTACCGCCGTCGTCGCGGAAGTCGCTGATGAGCCGGAGTCAGGGGAGGTGCGGGTCGTAGTCGGTCGCCCTCGACGCGCACCTCTGGTAGCGACGGAGGAGGTGGGGGTGTGGGTAGGCGTTCGTCAGGTTCGCCGCGAGGTTGTAGAAGTGCCATGCACGGGTGGGGAGGGCGGCGGCTGGTCCGTCCCGGCTCGGGGGTCGGAGGTCCTGCGACGTGGACGGGAGAGACGTAGACGTGTCTGTGCGCGGCGAGGGCCTCCCTCGAGGCACATCCGTAGGGGGTGGTCGTGGGTCTAATACTGGGAGGCACCCGAGGTACGTCCGCGGGGGGTGGGACGGTTGGGGGGTAGTCGTGGGTCTGACACTAGGAGGAGGCTCGGGCGTCCCGGCGGGGAGTCGTGTCGGTGTGTCTTTGGGAGGAGGGCCGGGGAATCTCGACAGGACCGGTCGACCTCCCGAGAAACCTGGGCAGACGGGAGAATTGAAGCTCTGTGGGACCTAGGACGGGAACACCTGGCTCCGGGACCCACCGACCGGGTTCCGGCGTCCTCCACCATCTACCGTCTTGGTCTCGTCCAGGTCCGGAGGGTCAGGCGGACGTGGGGTGGGTGGGGGCAAGAAAGGTAAGGTGGCGCGAAGGGGGGGGGTGGCGGGGCGACGACGGTAGCCGGACTGTTTTCCGGGCCTGCAGAAGGGGTCCGGGGACACAGAGGGCTCAGGACGGAGCCAAAGGGTATGGGGGTTCGGTGGGCGGTGTCCGAGACGAGAGTCGAGGAGGTACGTTTGGGGGTCGGGTCCCAGGACACACGGAGGTCGACGACTCCGGGACGGACAGTGGAGACCCCCCGGGTTCGGACGCAGACCGGGCGTCTGTGTGATAGGTCGTTCCCCCGAACCGTCCTGGGAGGATCCTCAGCACCCGGACTGCTCCACCCGCACGGTAGGCCCCGCCTGGGCGTGCTCCTCTAGCGGGACAGAGAGACGCAGCGAGGAGTAGGGCGAGAGGCTCACAGCCCCGAGCCCACAGCCAGCCAACCAGGCCGGGGGCTGGTCCCAGTCCGGGGCCGGTCCGGGAGTCCTTGGGTCGAGTCTGTCTCGGTCACGAGGGGTCCGGAACAGGGACGTAGGATCGACACGCGCGAAGACGGAGCAGACGGACGGACAGGGGACGCCGGGACGGGGCGCGGAACGTAGGACGACGACGGCACGCAGTGGACGGTGGGGGTCGGGGCTGGGACGGACCTAAGTGTCGAAGAGTAGAGACGAGTGCGGACGGCTCTGTGTGTCGCGGGACCCGACGGACGAACACGCAATTGGGGGGACGTCGGTGGCACCCCGGGTACCCGTGGACCCAGATGTCACTGACGGGAGACACGGATGCCACGGGCGAGCGACTGCAGGACGGGTGGGCGAGGAGAGGGGAGCAGGGAGGGGAGGGCGGAAGGCGACGAGCGAGTCGCGGAGGCACGCGGGACGGCGGACGAGGAGACGCGACGGAAGTGCACGGGGAGCGGCGTGGGCAGGAGGTGCCGTGTCGGCGGGGTGGTCCGGAGAAAGTAAGAGAGGTAGAAGTGACACCGCTGGACTAAAAAAAACAAAAAAAAAGAGAGGTAGCAAAGGTACCACTGGAGTGAACGCGGTAACAGGAACTCCCTCGGAGGTCTGCGCGGGTACAGAGAGCTCCACGGAGAGCCCTGGAGGGGAAGAGTAGCAGCGACGACCCTCCCCCTCCCATCTCCCGTCCCCCAGGGGGGGAGAACGGTAGGAGACCGTCTCGGTACGGACGGGGGCAGGGTCGGGGCACTGAAAGGACGACCTGCCCGGTGACTGCAGGGGGCCAGAGAGGGGGCACTGAATTACAGGAACAAAACTGCGAGGAGCGGGACCAAGGGTAGGACCCACCCCACGTGTGGGGTGCGGGGGACGGGAGGAGACCCGAGGGTCCCCAGGAGCCCACCAACGCACCACCCCCCGGAGAGACGACCGGTCGGACCGACCCTGTCCGGTGTACACTTGGGGCGAGGGGTGCTGACCGAGAAGGCAGACTCCCACGTTCCCCGTCTCCGGTGTCACGGGTCCTCTCCGGGGCCTCCCGTCGGTGACCATCGTCTCTGCAGACACCCGTCACCGGACCGAGAGGGACGACCAGACCGGTGCCGGGGGTACCGGACGAGGGACCGTCGGACCTCCTCGACCCCCTTCCTGCACCCCGGGCCTCGCGTCTCGTGGGGGGGGGTGTGGGACTCTACCTGGCGGCCGGACGTCGGAGAGGAGGAGGAGGAAGAGGAGAAGTCGGCGGAGAGGAGGGGCCCGCGGGCCCAAGAGACGGGAGCGGTGGACGACTGGGTGACACACGCGCCGAGCTCATATTGAACGGTTTTTAGAGATAAGAAAGCTATAAACGTCTATACACGGTGACAAAGGTTGAAAAGTAGTTGTTTTTCCGGAAAGGTTGAGGAAGGTTTAATCTTCTGGTCCACCACTGTGTGTCGTGGAGACCTGTAACAGGGGGCACGCCCCGGCCCGGAACCCTGACGAGAGTCTACTCTTCGCCGGCGGCACGAGGGGTGAGGTCTCTGGGTGTCCTTGGAAACATTGATTGGGGGTGTGGGGGTCCGTTCCGATCCTTGGCGACCTCGCGGGGCGGTCGGGCGCACCGGTCGGGCCGCCTTGCGTGCCGCGGTCCGAGAGCGGCGTACCTCTTCTTCCCTCGAGCCGGGGACAGGGGCGGACCGCGCGGCCGGTCGCTGCTCCGGGTCTCCGGCCCCGCAGGTCGCGGGCCGGCCGCCGGGTCGACGAGGGTCCCCACGAGGGACGGGGAGGGGAGGAGACGAGGAAGGACGTACCTGAAGAGACGACAAGGACGAGACGACCTGCGGCGGCGGCGGAGGAGGAGGAGGAGGAGGAGCGGCGCGAACGGAAGGGGAGAGAACCGGGGGGGTTGTGTGGGGTAAAGGATCCTAGGCGTAACCCCGGCCCGAGACGGGGTCCTCGGGGCCGTCCCCGCGTCCCGGAGGAGGCCGGGCAGAGGAGAGAGAGACGTAGGTGACACGGGGGAGCCCGGAGCACCGGCGACTCGAGCCGAGTGTCACGACGGCGCACACCACACAGACACGGTGCCGGCCGAGAGTGAAGACCTGAAACAAGAGGGGAGTGGGCCACCAGCACGGGGCGCGACGAGGGCCGGTCGGGCGTCGGTGGAGAGGAGAGGCCCGGGGAAGGGAAGAGAATCCGGGGTCGGAGGGGACCGGGGGGGCCCGACGCGCGAGGAGTGCGGGAGCCATAGAGTACAGGAGCGAGAAAACATTCCCCGCCCGGGCCGGGTCACTACTGGACACGACGAGACATACCACGGCACACATTCTTATTTGTGGGCAACCTTATGAGCACCAGAGGTAAGGAAGGGTCAGGGCGGCACGGGTGGGTCGGGCCGGGACGGACCGACGATCCCGGACAGGTCCCCCTCCCTCCCTAAGCCCCTCCCACCCCACGGTCGACCCCTAAGGTCCGCCCGTCGACTTGGGGGCGTCTGGGGCCCGGGGGTGACTGTACGGGGAGGAGAAGAGAAGGTCAGAGCTTTCCCACGACTGAACCTGGCCCTCTTCTTCCGTCGGCTCACGTTCCACCTGTCGTAGCCCTCACCGGCCCGGTAGGGGTAGTTTGTCCAGTCGTGAGGGAAGGGGGGTCCCGACCTCTTTTCACCTCCCCTCCGGGGTCGTTACGACCTCCTACCGAGACCTTCTACCCTCTCTGGTCGCGGGGTCCGGGGACGGTCCGACTCGACAATTGTGTGGGGACCGTTCCTACCGGCCGAGCGAGTGGCCCGGACCAGGACGGACAAGTGGGAGTAGTGGTGGACCCCCGTCGTCTCTCGACGGGCGGTGGAAGTCGCCGAGACGTAACCACCACCACTAAGACCTCCACGGGCTGGGACGTCGTGCCGAACCAGAAGGGGGTGTAGGGAGAGGAGGAGGGAGGGCGTTTTCCCTCTCTTAAGTGTTTTCCCGTGGGACTCCTCATACCTAACTCACCCGTATGGTTCCCGACCAGGATGGGACCCAAGTGGCCGGTTCAGAATGGTCCACTCGGAGAACACACAAACTTTTGTCCTTTGAATCAGGACTATATCAGAGACCTCAGTGACGGGTCATCCCGGTCCCGCGGGTCTGGCGGACAGGACCAACAGAAACGATCTTTTTCCGTGACTCACTACCTCTCCCCAGAGACCACTACCTTCCGTCTCAACGAACGACCACACGACACGTCCCGATATCTTGGCGACTCGACCTCCGTCACCTCTCTCCTCCACAGTCCACTCTCGGACGACCGGGTTCACGGGGGTCCCTACCGGTCGTCGGACCACCAGTCGGACGACGCAGGGGTCCTACGACGTGAACCGTGTCTGTGTAGAAGAACCCTCGGCCACAAATCTCTACGGGGCACAGATGTCCTCGGCACTACAGACACAAACTCACGTCTCATCTGAACACGCCGGTCTCCTGTATCGGACCGGTCCCAGGACACTAGTCCAGACGGGCAGGTCCGACCCCGAAGACGCTGGTCTTAACACAATCCTTACCCCCAAAGATTGGGGTGTCACCTCCCGGTACCGCTTACCTCTGGGGACCTTCACAGAGCCCCGGGGGCCTCCCGTGTCACCCCTCGCGACCCACACGAAGTCAGGAGGTCTTCACAGTGGCTCCCTACGGAGCGTCCCTGGGAGGAGTCACCCGCCCCTCTACCCGACCCTCCTACCGTCGACCGGCAGAGGAGGGATAAAGCGACATACGCGTCTTGACCGGGTCTTTGGACAACTACCGCACAGAGACCCCGACACGGTTGGGTCCGGAGGAGTTTCCCGGAGAACGGTCCGGTCCGTTACCCCTGGACGAGGTCCGTCCCCTGATAGTGAGGGACGAAGTACCGCACACGAAAGACTCATATGAGTGTCCGTATCCGTTTGTCAGTTGTTTACGTTGCGGAGGGGGTGGGTCGGTGGGTCGATGAGTAGGAGCGAAACTCTAGTCAGATCGGGGTTTGCGTGGGGCGAAGGACCGACCCCAGACGGGATTAAGTAGACGAGGGACTTAGGGCGTGTCCCGCCCCTTTCTCCCAGACACGTCACCTCCTACTTCGGGACACTTGAACGTGGACTCCGAGGTGACGGGGACCTTCCTAGTCACTTCAGTGAACTCCTAAGGTCCGGGGGGATTTGAGTCCCTAGGAGTCTTCCTCCCTGGGCCGGTCCTCCGACTCGACGACGTGGACAGAGGTCGGTGGTCCCTAGTGTGCCCCACCCCCGACCACGAAACCCCTGGACGGATGACAGTCCTACCCCGCGGTGCCGCGGGAGAGGAGAGCGGACCCGGCCACCGGTAAGGAACGCGGGGAGGGGAGGAGGGGTCCGGACCGAATGGGGAAAGGGTCGGGAGGACAGGGCTCGAAGAGGGCCAAGGAGCGAGGGGGAGGGGGACGAGGACGACCCTCACCTCTAACGTAAAGTCAACGGTAAACGTAAGGGTTAGTTAGGCCTGAGGCGTTAATTCGGCCGACCGCCTCGGCCCGCCCTCCGCCGCCCCTTGCCCAGGAGACCCCCGACAGCGGGGGAGCGTGACGAGTGTAAGGCGGGGTCTAACGAAGGACGCGGCGGCACGCGTCGGCCGGACGGGCCCCTCCCCTCGACCGCGGGGACCCCGCGCCCCTCCCGGCCCGGCTCGCCCGTCGGGGACCGTCCACTCGCCGCCCCCAGCCCGCCTCGCGCACCCGCGCCCGGTTCGGGGCGAACGTCGGCTCTAGCGTGGCGGGGGACGGGGGCTGGGGGGGGGGGGGCGGGGCGGGGCCGCGAGGAGGGTGCGGGGCCGATTGCGCGCGGCCTCGGAGTAAGGGCGCCAGGTCTCTCCCCGGCCACCTCCTCCCCTTTCTGACGCCCCGTTTTGTCCAGACGGGAGGAGGCGACGGAGGGGGTAGGACTGAGGACTAGAGGACGACCCCCCCACCCACCCCCACGAGGTATCCACTCAGACGTACAGACTCTGCCTCCGGGTCCGTCAAAGGCCCTGAACCCCCTACAATTCTCGAGCACCCACCATCTTCCGTCCCACCCCCGCCCACCGCACTCGGGCCCGCCTGGTCCTCCCGTGGGCCACTTCCACTTCCCTGGTTCTTCCCTCGAGGCCCGCACTTCCCAAAACCCTGTCTCAGGGACCACCTTAGAGGGCGCCTCCGAGTCCCTCGTCCACCCTTCCCTCCGCCCCTACCCCGCGGAGGGGGTCGGGGCGGGCGTCGTCGTTCTCCTCGGACCCGACAGAAGAGGTCTCAGACCGGGGGTCAGGAGTCCCGGGCCCCAGGTGTCAGTCGCCTCTCCGTCGTCGACTCGACACAGGTGCAAAGACCAGACGTTCCCCTACCCACGGTACGGGGGCTCCGTCCAGTGGCCCCGAGGAAGTCCCTGGTGGTCTGGCCTCGGGTGACGGAAGGCTCTACAAGGTCCGTGGGACGACAGATCCCTTCCAGAGTCAAGTGTGGGACTTAAAAGTCTTCGACGAGGAATCCTTTCCCCTGGTCCAGAAGCGTCACAGGAATCTGCCGGGGTGGAGGAGGTCGACCTCCTACTCCCTCCTTCCCCAATTTTGTCGACAACTTTTCGTCTTGATTTCCGGAGGTGGAGCCCGGGGACCAAACCCTTAGGGTCCGGTGAACGAGTGATTGGTGGCGATTGGGAAAGTCCCGACTTGGAGGATCATCCTCCGGACTCGTCCCCTCCCGCAGTACCTTAGCCCCAAATGGGAGTGAGAGACAGTGTGACTCAGAGGACTGGGGGTAAAGGACGGACGGACTCCCGTCCCGCGGGGGGAGGACTTCCTCTCCGGCCGTGTCACCGGGATTCGAGGAGGAAATACTGGGGGAACGCCCCACCCCCCCACTACGACCCCCTGTGAGTCTCACGACGGGGTAGGGCGGGGATCGGTCCGGTAGGGCGACACCCCGAGAGGGGGACCGTCACCACACATCCTTAGAGACCCGTCGTGACGGAGAAGAGTCGTGGGGTTCAAACCCCTCCCCCGAGTGTCCCCACTATGACCAGACCCCCTTGGACGACGGGTCCGGACAGACACAGGGTAGGGCTGGGGCCGAGGTAGGAGCCCACCAGGGGACACGACCGGCGACAAAGTCCTCGGTCGTCACCCACGCCCTGGTGGTCCTCAGCAGCAATCCCCTCCCGTCGTCTCTGACAGGCCCGACACCCACCAGAAGGAACCACCCCAGGAGGTTGTCGGCGTCTCAGAGACGACCGAAAAGGGGTGACAGGTGGTCCCCAAGGGGGTCACACGACACCACGGCCCCCGCCCCCCCAACAACTACTTGTCGTGAGAGTTTAGGGCCGGGAGCACCCCGGGAACAGGTAGGACCCCGGGTAGGTTCGCGGTGTGAGTCGCAGGAGAGTCGAGGGTACCCTCTAAACCAACGGCTAGACCTACCGACCTCGAGGGGTGAGGGACGAAACCCCTCTGACCCCGTAAGACCCCTGTAAGTCCACGAACAGACGGGAGAAGACCCCGACGGTGTCCTCCAGAGACACAAGGTGGGAGTGGGACCTCTAGAACCCTCCGGTAACTTTGGGGGCGGAGAGTAACGTCGACATCGGGGTGTTGGACCCCATCCCCCGCGGGGGGGGTGTTGCCCCTGTGACCAGGTACCATTGACCTCTCCCGGGGACTCAGGCCACCTACCCAACCAGGCCCACCGGGAGGGGCAAGTCGAAGGCAGGGCGTACTGCACAGACACGGGTGTGCGTGTCACTGGACCCTCCTGCCCCCACCTCTGGGTACCCCGGACACCCGTGACTCTGGGAGGGGTGCGGACCGAGGGTAGAGACTACGCCGGAGACAGGGGTCCCGTAGGACGAGTTCGCCTCACCGTTCAGGGATTTGTTCCTTACCTTCTTCTTCATACACTGGGACACACTGTTGCCCGACGAGTGGATGGTGGGGTCGGACGTGCACTCACCCCCCCGAGCGACGTGGACCCCGCCGACCCGCACCCCCGGTCCACCTGTACCTCGTCGACCTGAGACCCCGACCTCCCTTCGTGTGGACTCGAGTCTTTCAGGACGAGAACCCTTTCCCCGGAGAGAAACCCCCGAGCCCCCGGTGTGCCTGGGATTCCGGGCCACGGACTTTCGAGACTCAGAACCGGCCCGGGAAACCTCATTTGGGTGGACGGCCCGTCAGCGGGGGTCCCGACCTGGCCACACGTTCAGCCCAAGAGGGAGGAGGTGACCTCGACAAAATTCTCGACCTAGTCCGGACAAATGTACCTCAACGAATGCGAACCGCCCCCACCCCTCCCCTTCCGCCACCACGGTTGTGCGCGGTGTGTACACCCACGGGGACCCGAGGGTCCTGTCACCCCACGTTCTCCCGTCAATTCGGTCCCGACGACCCCCATCGGACCCCGGCCCTGTCTGGGGGAACCGCGCTCCGGACAGCCCCGTGCCCCGGACCCGTCTCCCTAGGAGTCCCCCGCCCCGTGTCACTGACCCCCCGGGGCACCGCCGAGGGTGTGAGAGGGGGGAGGGGAGCGGCGCACCGAGGTCGCGTGTCGACAGTGGCCTTAGGTAGAGACAGTGGTGGGGTGACACCCGGATTACTCAAGAGGGCGCTTCGGGGAGCTCGTGTCGTGCACCCGGCCGGGGTGGGGCCCGGGCCTCCGAGGGCCCGGTCGGAGCCTTCCCGGGGAGCGGGTGGGGACTCAGCCGTACCCCCAACATCCCCCGGGCCGACTTTCCTTGACCCCAGGTGCGAAGCCGGCATCGGGTCAGGGGGACTCCCGTCGCGGGTCCTGGGGCTCTTTCGGATGTCCGGACCCCACCCGGGAAGGTCAGTTGGGCCGGGAAGGGGAGTCGAACCCCCAGGAGACTGAGGTGTCCCACCCTCGGTCACGAACCTATGGCCGAGCACCCCGGCCAATCTACTCCCCGGAGCCGGACCGCTGGAGCCCCCGAAGTCGTGTCTCCGAGGACCCGTGACAGGAACGGGGATGAGACCGGAAAAGGAGGGGTTCAGGACGACTCAGGTCTCCACCGTTCCGAGAGGTGTCTCGGGACTACTCCCGGCACGACAGGATCCTTCGTCCCTGCGGGGGAGGGGCGTAGGGGTGGGGGGCTGGTCCTTCTCCTGGCGTCACAGGGGTCCCTCCCCCCGACCCGGAGGACCCGGGTCACGAGAGTGGAGGACGGGGTAACGAAGGGTCGACGTCCCGACCCTCGGGTAGACACCGGAACAAGGGCAGGGCACTCCGGGTGGACGGAGAGAGAGAGACGACGCAGGAGCGACAGGGGACGGAGGATGACGGGACCGACCCGTGAGCACGGGGAACCCACCGGGGCGTGGGGCCTTCCTCCTCCCCTCCCGGCCCTTCCCTCACAGACCCCTGTCCCTCCTGTCCCGGACCACAGGACAAACCAAAACCACCGCCTCCCCTTCCCTCTCTAGGACACCCTACCGACAAAAGTGTGTGTTGAAGGGCCCACCGAGTCGACCATTTCTTGGGCGGACGTCCCACCCTTTGGGACTAAGTCGAGGACTCTGCCCTACTAGGGGACCTCTTCCCTATCCGATGGGTGAGGTCATAACAGATCGAAGGGAACTCCGAGTCGACCATTTCTTAGGTGGACGTTACATCCTCTGGACCCAAGCTAGGGACCCAACCCTTCTAGGGGATTTCTTCCCTTTCCGATGGGTGAGGTCATAAGACCGGACCTCTTAGGGTACTTGACATGTCAGCTCGCCCAGTGTTTCCCAGCCTGTGTTGACTCGCTGAAAGTGAAGTGATTGTTGGGTCTCCCGCCTCCGAGCCACCCGAAACAGCTGAAGAGCCAGTGGGTCGGTCACCGAGTGGTCACTGGACCACGGGGCACTGAACCTGCCATTCTTAGTGGGTCTCAAAAGACGTGTTAGGTCCTCGTGGAGGGGAGGTCCAACGGACTCCTAGGGATCTCTCCATGGTAGTCCCGTTCACTCCGGCCGACCCACCGGCGGCGCGAACCCTTGACACACACCAGTCACACGACCCGGCCCTACACCACTACGACCGAGGTCCGACGGGGACGAAACGACCCTCCACTTAGATTCTCCGGCGGCCGAGGTGCCCGCACCACTTCTCCGACTCTCGCACCGGAGGGGCAGTCAGTCGGGAAATCAGCGACGGAAGACGAAGACCCGAGGCTCTCGTGCAGGGGTTGGGTACGGTCTACGGGACCCGTGGACCGGGCACGTCTACCGTCGAAGGGACGGGCCAGGTGCGAAGAGAACAGGTCCTCTGGACTTGGTCCAAGTTTTGGTACCATTGTCTCGTGGTCACTCCAGTTCGAGTCCCAGAGGCACGTGTGGGGGGCCACAGGCTCCAGGGAGGACTGCCTCCGACAAAGCGAGGTAGGCGAGGAATAGAGAACCACAGGGAGGGACCACCGGCGACTCGAGGACAACGGCCGAAGGGACGGAGGTAGGGGGAACCGGCACAAAAGGTTGGACTCCTTTGAAAGGTTGGACTCGTTTGAAGGGTCGACGGCCGTTACTCGTCCCTGGGCGAGAGGGACCCTCGACAGACGAAGGGAACCTCCGTGGGAGGACAATCCTTCGGACGTCTCCTTCCGGGAGACCCTTGAGACCTCCCGTGTGCGAGGGGGATGGTCCTCTGAGCTCCCGTCCCCGCGAATGGCTAACCGTCCGGCCAGCCCGACCACCCGGGGTCCGACCACCCTGGACTCCCCGCACGACTCCTTCCCGACCACCCGTCCAGAGCTCGGAGTGCGGGTCAGGAACGGCCCCGGGTCCTCTCGGGCGGTGTCGGAGGGGGTAAAACGTCGGTCGCCTCGGTAAGTGTGTTAGTGGAAGACAATTAAGATAGACGTTGTAGTTAATTTAACAAACATCTTTGATTAACTTACACCGAATTAGTGTGTAGAATTATCGAAAGGTGCGAGACTTGAGCAACAATTAAGGTCATTATTTTGCTCTACTCTTGCGACCGACCCATTAATCGCTCCTCCGACCCCTTCTTTAACGACAAACTACCACCCATTATTTCCGTCGGCACCACTGGCGAGAGGGCTCGACGGCGCCTCGAGGGGGCAAGACGACTGTCTCCCTTTGCGAGGGCTACTACGGGGCAGGCGGCGGCGGAGAGGCCGAGTGGGTAGCGTCAGAGGAGCCCCCCGGGTCTCGACCAGGGGGCGAGGCCGACCGACCCACGACCGGACAGCACACCAGTCGCGACGAAAGGGGGAAGACAACCACAGACCGAGAAACCAGGGTTTGCCTCAGGGAGGCTCGCCGAGACCAAAGAACCGGACCCCAGTCGAAGAGGGGGCGGAGACGGGACTGGGCACAGGGTCGGACCCGTCGGGTCCCGACAGTGCCCCGGACCTTTGACAACGTCGACGACACTGGAGGAACGCTTGATCTCGTCGGGTTCGGGGTGGGGGCCCTTTCCCTGCCGTCGACACAGAAGCCGGGACGGTCGACAACTGTCAGCAGAGCTCGACTCTACGTTGACACGCACCCCTGGGCCCTACCCTACGCACGCCTCGACTAGCCTCCCGTCACCCCCGGACCTCACACCCCCGGCGGTCCTACCACCCCACGTGGGACTCACGATCCGTTCCGGTCTCCCGGTCGCCACTGCTCTTACCCCCACCCGTCTCAACTGACCCCTTCCCTGGTCCCGTGTCCCTCCCCGAGTCCGACCCCTGTCTCGGGACCGTCACGAGTCGTCTCGTCCTCACCCTCCAGCCCCGTTCCCCCCTGGGAGGACACCACCTCGGACGGGCGCAGACGCAGAGTCGCTACGACAAGACACGAAGACTCTGTGCTTGGTCCGTAGGACCCTCGTCCCATACGGGCTCCGATCCGTGGCCGGGGCAGGGAGTGGTCCTCCGGTCCCTGCGTCCCGTCTCGACGTCCCGTCCCACGAGGAAAGGTCGACAGCCCCGGGGGCACCCGGAAGACTTCCCGAAGGGTCCGCCGAGTCGTCATTTCATAGGTGCACGTTACGTCCTCTGCGCCCAAGATAGGGACCCAGCCCTTCTAGGGGACCTCCTCCCGTACCGTTGGGTGAGGTCATAAGAACGGACCTCTTAGGGTACCTGTCTCCTCGGACCACCCGACGTCGGGTACCCTGCGTTTTCTCGACCTGTGCTGACTTCACTCAATCGTACGTGTCCGGGCCGATCCGGAGGCCCTCAGCCGGACACACGACCGTAGCCCCACGGGGTAGGAGGGGCACCAGGAGGGCGACCGGGGTCGCTAAGGACATCTCTTGCGGTCGGACGACTCCCGTCCTCGTACCGACCACGACCCGAGAGACGAGGGAGTTAGAGTGAGGAAAAGAAGAAACCTCTACGGCGCAAGAGAACCGAGGAACCCCGGTCCACTAGGGAAAGAGGAGCTCCAGTAGAACCAGTAAGTGTCCCACTCCCAGCCGGGACTCGGGGACCAGTCGGGCGGGACCGGTCGTGAGGGGTAGCCGAGAAAATTCGTCTCCTGTAACACGGAAACGGGACTTCGACTTTCTACTGTTCCGTCCTCTTACGGACCTTGTCCTTTACCACAGGGTCACCCACCCCACTCTCCCGACCGACCCTGGACCTTCCTGTCACAAGTCCCGTCACGGGACCCACGTCTTGCAGGGTCTCCGTGAGGGTCACTGCCTCCTCGCCTCGGGCAGGCTCAGGTCGGTCACTTTAAGGGAGGTCTTAATTCGACCGTAGTGACCGGGCCGAAGACAGGGGACCCCTTCCTGGCGGGTTCTAGAACGGTCCCGGCACCTGTTCCCTAATCGTGGGCTCTTCTAGTCTCGTCATCCCTCTGGCCCGGTCCGACCCACTCCAAAATTCGTCTCCCTCCGGTCTCCCTTCGGTCTCCCTCCCGTCCCGAGGTGAGACGTAGGGGGTAGGATGGAGGGCGGGACGGTCCACGGTGGGGGGCGGGTCCCGTTCCACTTCTGTCATCCGTACTACCCCATCTGTGGGTCGGCGGGGGCGAGGACCCAGGGATATGGGGGAGCAGGTGCAGGTCGGGAGGTCCACGACTGTACTTCCGTCCCGACTAAGCGAGACCCCGATTTCTCCTCCAAGGAACCCCTGGACTTGTCCGACCCGAACTCGGACCGGGACAGTGGACGACTGACACTGGAACCCGTCCAGTGGGAAACATTCCTATTGGACAAAAAGGTAGACATTTCGCCCGTGTCATTGCGACAGGAGGACCCAACAGCCCTGTGAGTGCACTCCGTCACGCACTTTATGTCTACACTACAGTCGACAGAGCGCCCCCTGGGGACCGCGCACCGACCCGCCGACTGCACACTGCAATCACGACCAATGACAAGGACGGCGACCCTACAGGTGACCATAGACCTTGGGCACACGAACAGAGTGACAAGGAGTCTTACCGTCTTTCTTAGTTTCCGAAGGGAAATTGATGAGCTGCTTATAAATAGCAGTCCGTGGTCCCGAAGGGACCACGAGTCTGCCATTTCTTAGGCGGACGCTACGTCCTCTGGTCTCAAACTAGGGACCCAACCCTTCTAGGGGACCTCTTCCCTTACCGGTGGGCGAGGTCATAAGAACGGACCTCTTAGGGTAGCCGTCTCCTCGGACCGCCCCTTATCGGGTGCCCCAGCCTTTCTCAGCCTTTCCTGACTCGTCGAATAAGTGTAAGATTCCTGACCCGCGACGAGATCCGACATTTTCAATAGCTCCGGGGTTCACCACCACCCTCTCAGACGTTTGTCCGGACCCCAAGAACCACTGGTCGATGGGTGCCGGGCCCCGTCGGGGTAGCAGACACAGGGATCCCCGGACAGTCAGGGAGAGGAGCCGGTAGGCCGGAGAGAGGTTCAGGACAGAGACCAGTTATGAACCGGAGGAAACGCAACGGAGGGCTCGGTAGAAGGCATTTCCTCGGGTTCGCAGTGAGGACCGAGGTCCGGGAGACACCGGGGACGGGGCGAGGGCCGTCTCGGGGCTCTCGGTGTGCACCCGTCTGGACCTACCCCCCATGACCCCCCCAAGGTGTTTGTACCCGTCACGCCCCTCTCTGGGTCCTCAACCCTCCCAACCCTACCCCAAACGACACCTACTCACTGGACAGGATTGCTCAGAGGGGGGCGGGTTGGGGCAGAACAGGTGCACCGGGGTCCTGATGTACGTCTTATAGGTGCCGTTCCTCTAGCTGGACGACGCCTGGTGACAGTTCCACGGGCCCTTCGCGGACGGCGCTCGGTGCGGTCGGTGTCGGGGACCGTGGTCGGGGGCCCGGTTGCCCGACCGGAACCTCGCCTCATCGTGCGTCGACCCGCCCCCGTGTCCACTCCCCGACGACTCCACCCCCACACCCCGCGTGACACTACCCTCCCCGGACCCTTCCATCCACAGCCCCCAACACGGGTCGGACCCAGGAGTCCCGAGGCCCGTCCGAGCGTGTCTCACAGTCCGAAGTCCTAGTCGGGTCGATTACGTGACCGATTTTACGTCGGGAGCACCCCAGTCATCCCCTTCACCGGTCGTCTGTCGGGTCGTCTAGTCTCGTCCCTGTCCATCGGAGCACGACTGTCCACCGCAGTCGTAGACCTCGCCCCGTCCACTACCCCCGTGTCCTTGCCCTCGGTGTAGAGTCGGTACGAACGGCTCGCTCGACGGACCCCGCTTGGGAAATTGGTAGGAGTCAAGACGTCACACCCCACCTCCGACAAGTCTCCGTACCTACGGTGGGGCAGGTCGTCAGTCCTCTCTTTCTGCCACGAACAAACTCCGTTCCCAGGGGCGGGACGGTCCCACGGTGGGACAGACCTCCGTGACTCCCCAGTCCCCGCGACCGTGACGACTAACTCCCCACGGTTCACACGATCGGGACTACAGCTCTAGCACAAGGGTACAATGCCTACCCTTTTGTTTTCAAGTCTCGCCAATTCATTCAACAGACATTTTAGGGGGCCTCCCCGAAGGAACCTCCGAGTCACCATTCTCAGACGGACTTACGTCCTCTGCGTCCAAGTCAGGCACTCAGCCCTTCTAGGGAACCTTTTCCTTTACCGGTGGGTGAGGTCATAAGAACGAACCTTTTAGGGTACCTGTCTCCTCGGACCACCCGACGGTAGGTACTCCCAGCGTTTCTCAGTCTGTGCTGAATCGCTGACCCGTCCGTCGTCATAAGAATGGACCTCTTAGGGTACCCGTCTCCTCGGACCACCGGATGTTAAGTACCCCAACCTTTCTCAGTCTGTGCTGAACCGTTGACTCGTGGGCTTTAGGGTGACTTCACCATCTCTCTCCAAACTTGGATACACACGGACTGACCCCGTCGAGACACGAAGACGAGTCGGAGGGGCCCGAGTCTTGCTCCGGGAACTTTATCCGTCTCTCACGCGATCACCTGACCACTTCTCTCCCTGCGATTCCTGTCCTTTTGTTCCTTCTACCCATCCCACGAGGCTCGACGGACGGTCGTTCCACGCGAACCCCCGCTCCCCCGCCCAAGCGACCGGGCCCCTATCGCTCCCGTCGGGTCTCACCCCGGCCGGATCCCGAAGAGTCCACCGTGGTCTCCCGACTCCTGTACCTTCACCTACCTTCCCTTCGGGACGAACGGTCGTTCGTCGTCCCCCCTGGCAACCGACGAAGGAACTCGTCCCTGTGGACCCTGGGACACAGGACGGTGTAGGGGGCTTCCGGGGGTGGACCCCTCGCCTTCACCACGCACGTCGTCCCTACGTCGGGTGAGGGGGTGCATGGGTGGCCGCGGGTGGCTGCCGAGGGGTCACAGGGGCCTTGTGCACCGGCCCGGCGGGGGGTCCCGGCGCGGGGGGGGCCGTGTGGCGGTCGCTGGAGTGCGTGTGAGTGTTGCGCAGAGGCGAGTGGCCCGCTACAATTGTAGAGTAATAGAAACAATGACATTAATGTAATAGGCGACGAAATACGTCTTAATAGGAGGCTCCTGATTAACTACCGAGGTACAAATTAAGTAATTAGTAATCGTAGTTTAAGCTGTTAATGTCACGTGTGACTAACACCCTAACGTCCGCATTACTCCCCTCTTAATTGTTTCTTTTCCCTTCCGTGGGTGGGAGGGAACCCCAAAACGCAACCCCCCGAACCCCCCTCCTCCAAACCCGGAACACCACGGAAACCCACCCCAACCCCATCCTCCCCTCACTCTGGACCTTGGAGCCCCCTCTACCACTCCCCCGCCGCCCTTCAGGCCGGGACTCCGACGACGAGGGGACCTTCCAAAGGACTGACCCGAACAGCTCCGCCCCCCGTCCGGTGCGGCTCTTTCCGACTCTACCGTCCCTGGAGAATCCGTGTCGCCCTCCCCCGTCCTAAGGCTTCTCACCCCGGAACCACACACCGCCGCTCCCCGACCGGGCGTGACCACAATTAGTCGCGGACGACACCCAGACGAGGGTGGCACCCACAGTCCTTTGTGTCTTGAGCGGGCTGAGACGTCGTAGGACGCCCGGGGTCTCGCAGCCACACTGAACCGACCGGACAAGGAAAGGGAAGGTCCGCGAAGACGAGTCCCGACGGACCGGGACCCGAAGAACGTCTGTGAACGGGGAACACGAGCACCCCGACCAGCCCCCGGAGACAGTCCGAGCAGGTTGGGGTCCCCAGAGACGGGCAGGACTCGTGGGTCGTGGGCCGGTGAGAGGGGTGGGGCTACAGGCACGTCTGGGGACCCGCACCGGCGACGACGAATCTGGACGGACGACCGACACCGAAGGACCGGAGTCCGGGACACCCTAGAGTCCAGTCACCGGGTTCCGCTCTCCCGACGCTAGCGGAGGACCCCGAACAGGTACCACTGACTACTCGGTCCCTCCCGGGACGGTGGCGGGGACCGCGAGGACTTCGACGGTGGGGTAAGGGGGCCGAGGCGGCAGGAAGGGGGACTACCCTTTGCTTTCTAATTAAAAGACGTCGGGTTGTCCTATTAATGATTATGATTAATCTGTATTAATGAACTTAAACTATGTGAATAAAGAACAGTCTTACCGTCGTCTCGACTCCGTGTCGGGTGCCGCACACACAGGACCTCACGCCCGAAGTCCCGGACTGGTGTCCTCCCAGTCCTCGAGTCCGACACTGTCCCTCAGTCGGGGTGACGGTGGGGGGGTTGAAGACCGAGACGAGTGTCCCGTCCCTCCTCACCCCCTTGTGCTGCACACGTCCCTCGCTCCACCACGCACTCCAGAGTCCGGCCGGACTCAGGGGTGGGGCCAAGAGACCTCTTGGACCGTGCCATGAGTCACTTGGGTCCTCCCGGAGCTAAAAAACGGTCACAGGGCGTCCGTAAAGAGTTCGAGACAGGGACCCATCGACACGAAAGTCCTGCCGGACACCCGGTGGGAAGGGGCCCCGGGGAGGGTCAGACTGGGAAGGGGGGTGCGGGGGGACGGGAGTCCATGGGGGGTGGACCGACCGTCGGGTCGGACCCGGCCAGGCGCGGGGCTCCCCGACGTGGTCGCGCGGACGAGACACAGGTCACGACTGGGCACCTGACTCCGGCGACGGGACGGGGGTCCATGCGTCCTGGGTCACTCCGGCCCTCTCCTCGCCCCAAGGGGGGGTGTGACGGGACCTTGTCGGGAGGTCCAGAGTCGCCTCCCACCGGTCCGCACGGACCCTTTGTCCCTCAACCTCCGCCGGTGCGGGCCCCGGAAGCGGTCGCCGGCCGAGACCTCTGGGAGGGACGGAAACGTCGGGGGGACGGTTGGAGACGACCGGGGTCCGCCGTGACCACCGTGACCGTAGCGGTAGTCGGGGGACACGTCGGTCGAGTAGTCGGAGCGGCGTCCCCTTGCCCCTCCCTTCGGTCCCAACCCCCCTCACCGCGACCCCCGAAACTTCCGTCCTTCCCCGGGGACGTCTACTCTAGTTCCTCACCAGGTCTGTCCCTCAAAGAGGGGTGTGACGGAGACGTTATCCGGTTCCGGGGAGGGGCTGGAAGGTCCACCAGTCCTTGGAGGAAAGGGTGTAGGGAGCGAGAGAAATGACCCCCAGCGACAGACCTGGAACGAGTGCACCGAGAAGGGGAATGGAGAGGGGACGGAGAAGTCGTCCACCGAGTGAGAGTGGACGTAGGACTGGGAGTCGGGACTAGGTAGTCAGTCACGTCGAGTCCCTCCCACATCTGCCCTCCTCTGGGGGGTGGGGTGGGGCCCCGGCCACGTGGACGACGGGGGGGTGAGGGGTGAGGTCCGTCGTCTCGTAGTCGAGGAGGGTCTCTGGGAAACGTCCAGGGGTGATTCGGGGGGGCGGGGTCGAGCCTGTCACCCTCCCCGACCGGTGGGTGTCGGGTCCCAGACGAGGGTGCAGGGTGCGGTTCGGGTCCGGGGGGGCCCCTATCCCCCACCTCCGGACCGGTCCCGTCCAGTGTCAGGTCCCCGGCACGGCCGGAGGTATCCGGCGAGACAACTCAGACCCTCCTCCGTCCGTTCGTCCCTCCCTCCCGCGGCGCACAGACGGAGATTACTTCAAACTGTAAATCACCACTCGCGGCCCGCCCCACGCCCTCTGCCCTCGAACTAATCGCGCGAGATTAACTGTCATTAATCCGTCGAGGGACTAACAGAGATTAAGACGATAATTAACACTCCTCGACCCTCACACTAACTCCTATTTAAACCACGCCTCGACGACCCCAAAGTCGAGGGGTGCTCGCTCAAGGGCCGGCGGAAGGCGGGGAGACCCGACGTCTCGGACCGAAGGGGGACGGAAGGGGGACGAGACGGACTCAAAGGGTGAGAGAGGAGGAGGTCCGGACCCCGAGGCCCCACCCCACCCCAACTCCCCTCTCCCGCCCTCCCCGACGAGGGGCCCCACCCACGGGGTCGACGTCCAGTCCCACGACGGGGGAGGGGCGAAGGGTGTGCAGAGGGGGAGAGGGAGTGGTCGGTCACCGGGGCGACTCCACGAGTCGAGGTCGGGGTTCGACCTCGGGGGGGGTAGAGGGGTGAGGTTGGCCTTCTTCGTGGCCTCCTTTTTCTCGTGGCCCTGGGGGGCTGGTCTGCCGGGGTCGTCACGACGACTTCCAATCCCCCTGGGGGGCTCCCTTTGGCCCCGTGTCCTCCACCCGTCCCCCTGAACCCCTAGCAGGAGGAGCTTTGCAGTACGGGTGCATGGGAGAACAGACATAAGTCAATTCGTGAAAGGCTATTATTAAAGGGTATTCTCGTCGAGGTATGGAAGACCAGTAAATCTGGACCACAGAATCCTTTTTTCGAGGAAGAAACCGGATTGAATTGGGGAACACTTTTGCACCCGAAGGAAGTAAATAAGAGTAGCTTCCATCTTCTGCCGTCCGACGGTCAGGGTATGGAGAAGGACCCACTGCGTCCGTCCTGGACACAAGGGACGCAGAGCGCATCGCGGGCAGCTCAAAAATTCGTAGGCGCACAGCCCGACTCAGAGAGGAATCAGCAGAAACCCGTCTCTTCGGGGGCGAGGACTCTACAAAAGGTACCCAAGAAGGAGGATCGAGGAATAAGTAGTGTCACGACGAGCAGACCAAAAGGAGTGCAGGAGAAGTTTCACACAGAGAAGAGTCACCGACCTCAGGGAGACTTTCAAATTGAATCGACCTACGTGTCAACGACCCGAGACGAGGGTACCGTCCCCGTCCCGACACCCCTCTGGGAGTGATTTCCTTTGTCGCCGAAGACGTATCGGCCGGACACTGTGCCCACGGACCGCGAGTACCGGGTCCCCGGGTAGACCTGGTCCCTTAACACAGGGGTACCTACTAGTCCCGGCACCCCAAGTCTCTACCACCCCTCGCTCCACTCCGCCTTACCACCTCGGACCCCTTTCTTTCCAAGGTCGAAAACGGTACTTCTACCAAGACAAGTCCCGAAGAGCTTCGCCCTCGGGTCGGGGCTCCTGAAGGACCCACCTCCCCCTCAGTCACAGTGTCCCCGGTGCTCTCCGACGGGACGTCTCGGACACCGGAGTAGAGACGTCGGGGGTGCTGTGTGAAGACGACCAGCCCTCGACACACGGGGGACCCCTCCCCACCGCTCGCCCCCACTCGTAGTCCTCACTCCGAGTGTCCCTACCAGACGACCCCCGCGTCTCGGACTTCGTCGCGGGCGGGGGTGTGACGACCCCCCAGTGTCAAGTCGGGGGTCCTGAACACTAGCGTGTGCAGACGCCCAGGGACAGACGAGTGTGCAGGGTCCACCAGACACCTCCTTTGCCTCCGACGAGGGGTGGGGACGGGAGGGACGGACGGACACGGTCCCCTCCCCCCCTCCCCGGACCGAGGGTCCTCGGGGTGCGGCTGCGGCAGTCCTTATAACCCAAATTACTCGACGTTTTACTCCGCCGACGTCGACTGTACATGCCTACCACGGGTGTGGGCGGAGGTTGTGGGGGTGTGTGTGTGGGGACGGGGGGCCGTAACGGAGGGTCGTGGGGCCGCGTAGAAGAGGTCTGTGACCCGAGGCGAAAGAGACCCTTCGTGGGGAGACTGAAGGTCTGGACAAGGACCGGCGTGGTCCCGACGGTTGTTTGGAACGCAGGGTGGAAAAGGTGGGTCCGAGGTGTCCACCGGTCCGACCGCCCGACGAGAGACGTGGGGGTGAAGGGGCGGGGTGCCCCTCGGGGTTCTTGTGTCAGGAGGTCCGACCCTGGGGCCTCCCCGACGTACACGCACGCTGTCCCCGGGACGGGACTGCCCACACGCGCGGGACACACACGGGCGTCTCCGGCTCCTCAGCAAGCTCAAGCACCACCACAGGGAGTGGCCCGTCTGCACCGTGAAGCTCCGGAGCTGCCGGCTCCTCGCCCTCGACACCCACGTCTCACACGTCCGGGTCTAGGAGCGGTCGGACGTCCCGACGGCGTCGCGGTTCCTGTTCCACCCGCGTCCCGTCTCCCCGACCCCCGCCCACGGGGTCCGACCGGAGGAATGAGTGACCGGTGGGGGGATGGGTAGGGAAGTCTGAGCTGACCCCTTGGTCTTGCGTCGAGACCGGCACGTCCGGCACGCGTGGCAGGCCCCGTTGTCGAAGACATAACTGACGCTGCGGGGGTCACTCACGACCCCGCCACCCTGGTCCGACCCGCGAGACCCAGCCCCCTCGAGCTCCCACCTCCCCGAGGTAGTGGAGGATAGGAGCGGATCTAGGTCTGACCCGGTCGGACTTGGACCCGCGCGAGTACACGTAGCTCACGAGACCCTGCGTGGCCGTAAACCCTCGAGTGGAAAGGGCCCAGGCGAGTGAGCTGGAGCTGCTGACCGGTGGGCTCGACGACCGGCAGTACTGGCGGTACCCGTTGCGGGACCGGTTGTCGCAGACCCTCCCCCGGGACCTACCGATACGATTTGGCCCCGGGCTGCGGACGTCCACTCCCGTACTCCGGGGCCCACGGGGACGACCCATCCCCCTAACCCCCTCCCGGGGGGGGGAAGGGGGGGCCGACACTGTCCCGACGCCCGACCTTCCCAATTTGGGCCGGCAAAGAGTCGAGCCGTCACCCGGGACCCCACGGAAGGCGGACAGTGAGTCTCGGAGTGTTGGCGGCCGGGAGGCGTCAATAGTCGTGCAACATCCCGCCCCCAACCCCCCCCGGCGCGTACGCGTCCCGGGATAGCGGGCCACCGCGTTTCCGATGTCGGCCGCGCGTCTCTACGTCTCTTATCCACCATCTATCTATCCCAGCACGGACCTGGGGCTCCCGACCGGGGCGGAGGAAACAAGGACGTCCCGGTCTATTCGACGGGTGGGGGCCGGGGGTTGGGACGGACCTTAGACGGGCGGGAGCGCCGGGGGACTCAGGGGCGGTGGGGGAGAGGGGACACGTAGGGGCAGCGGGGGTCCCCCAGAGGGGGGTTCTCAAGGTAGGTCATAGAGGGTGTGGGAGACGCGGTGGGCGACGGGGGTTGGCGGGACCCAGGGAGCCCGACCAGAAATGAGACCAGGACCGGGGGATGGGGGGCGGAGCGAGAGAGCCAGGGGACTGGCGTGGGGGGTGGGGGTGGGGCCGGACCGGGACGAACACGGGCGTCTCTCCTCTTCCTCGCGACCTAGGCCCGGTTCATACTCGTCTTCGAGAAGGACCGGGGTGACGGGTCGAGCCTGCACGGCGACCCGGTCGTCGACGAGGCCCGCCACCACCTCCTGCTGGACGCCGACGACCACTGTGAGGACCGCGTGCCCAGGTTCCTCCTCCACTTGCTCTGGATGCCACTGCCCCTGCCCGCCTGCCGGGACGTGGACAGGTCGCGGTACCGGTTACACCAGAAGTGCGTCGACGAATAGACCCACTCAACCCCCCGGGAAGGACTAGAGGGACTGTAGGCAGGAGGGGTGGCGGGGGGTGGGCCCAGCCCCCCCTGGGTGTGGAAAGGACGGTTGGCACTCTTGCACGAAGGAAGACGTCATGCCCCACCTGCACGCCTCGGCCCTGCGGGCGCCGGACTGGGGCGACCGGATGCGAGCGGCGCGACCGTCGGTCCTCACACGGCTGTAGGAGTAGGTCGTGCCGACGGGGCCCCTCCCGACGCCGCACTGGGGACGGGGGTCGTCTCTCGGCCGGTTACCGTGATCGTGGAGGCGACTCGACGTGGCGTCGGGGTCGGAGGACACTTGGGGTCCTCCTCCGGCCTCCCCGGTCCTGACCGCGGCCCCGTGCCCGTGGGTGGAGGGAGGTCCGGGACCCCCTCTGCTCTCTGTGTCTCCGACTCTGGGTTCCTGGGCCCTTATCAGACCCTCCTCTCGGTCTGCCCTTCCAGTCTCCTCTGCGGGCCCTGAGGTCGGTGGCGTCCACAAACCGGGGATGGGCCGGCCGCGACGACGTTTCCCTGTCCTGCGAAACCCCCACGACACTCTCCTCCCCTCGTCCTGGAGCGGGAGGAGGTCCAAGGGCGGAAGAGCACGGTCGGGGAGCATCCCGGGGGCTGGGTCTCTGCCCTCAGACCCACCCGGTCTCCAGGGTACATTTACACATGTAACGTTATAAATACAAACACATGTATGAACCACACACACACACTACTCGGTTATTTGGTCTGGCACACACCCCCCCCGACCGACACCGGAAAGTAGAGGGGTGGGAAGACTCTTTTGTGGGGAACCCCGAGACGAAGACGCAGGGACAGGAGAGACGACATGAAACCCCACGGGGAGGTGGGGCGGGTCGGGGGAGGCACCCGAAGAGAGTCGGGGAGAAAGAGGTCCGCACAGTAACTCAGACAGTCGGTGGGGCCTCCCCTCTGACCGGGCCACGAAGGGTGACCCTCGAGGGGCGGCGAGGGGTAGTGGGAGTGTCTCCAAAGGACAACCAGAGGAACAAAAGTAGGCATACGACAGTTCATCGGAATAATTGCGGTACGGACACGACCGGTCTCCAGTGGGTGTCTCTCCCGTTCTCAGCAGGTCCTTGGTCGGGGTGTCGGTCCGCACGTCCCCAGTCGCGGGTCCTCTCAGACTCCTGCACTACCCTACTCCCCCCGAGTACGGTCCCCTCCTCTGTGTAGCGGGCGGCTGCCGTCCTGCCAGGGGACCTGACGGGGGTCGGGGGCGTGGTTCGGTCTCCGTCCTGGGCCCCGGGGACGAACAGGGAGTGTGACAGGGAATCAGAGCGACATTTCTACCGGATCTCTTTTGGAGACGTACACGAGAACTTCTTGAACGGTCCAATCCCATGGGCGAGAGCTCCCGCGGACAGCGGTGGGACGACCACCGAGAACACGCACCACCCACACCACCCGACCGTCCGAGACGGTCCCCCTTTAATTGGTTCATTTCGATAAGTCTCTCTTATGGCCTAAAATAAAAGAAGTAGGTGTCCGGGAAAGCTTTCCGCCTATTCGCGGAATTCGTTTCTATTCCCGTCTTATCTCTGTCTCGATACCCATACACATTCTAACCCAAGGACCCGAGTCTTTTTACGATCGTTATTAGTAGAGGAATCCAAGGGATTCCTTTTCTTCGGCGAACTCTTCCACTATCAAGTCCTCCGACGTCTCCGCTTCGGTCCTTTTTTTTTTCCGTCTACTCGCGGAACCGAAACGGTCAAGAACGGGTGGGGAGCGGGGGTCGGGGTCCCACCCCCGTGTCTCGGACTCCCGGAGACGAGGACGGGAGTAATCTGGACACCTGTCCTAAGGACTCTCGTTCCACTGTCGTCGAGGACCCTAGGAACTAGAGATCGAGACGGACTAAAGAGAGGATTCTTACTACAGTGGGACATCCAAGGGAGACACCCACTCAGATTCCAAAGTCTGTCGGAGCTAGATCTAGTCCCACCCCGAGCGGACCTAATGTAAAAAGAACCGGAGGTCGGAAGGATCTTAAATCGGTTTCTTCTTTCCTCTGGGACCTACACACAGGGTCGGGTCCGCGACACGGCGGGACCAAGTTCTGGTTGGTGTCGAGGTCCCAGGGAAGGGAGACCGAGGGTCTCGGTGACCCTCCCTTCCCGACAGCGTCAGGGTAACCCTCTCCGTCCGTCACCTGTACACTAGTTGATCTGTCGACTGGTCGGACCTCGGCCCTGGGTAGCGTGTGACGGGACCCCGTCACTCCTCCGACCGGCCCCGACGGGAAGGGAGGGGAACGAGTGGACGGAGGGAGTCTCGGAAAATTAGAGTCACCGAGTCCTTCTCCCGTCCAGGACAAAGAAGGGTCCGCCGGGTACTGTCGTCGACGTCGGCCAGAGAGACCCATGTCCTGTCGTTGGGCAGAACGCTTCCGTCCCTTCGCCGGTCGTCGGAGTCGAACAGAGCAAGACAGGACCAGATGGGACACGGGACGCCCACAGGGACTTCGGAGTGTAGACAGACAGAGGAAACAGGTGGAATTAAACGAACGACAAGGAATTAAACGAGTGTCTTAGGGGTGGGGCTTCGGAAATCGAGGATAGAGACATCGAAGGGGGTGTCGTGTGGGGGAGGGTCTTGGTGGTCTGTGTGTACAGACGGAGGACGTGAGACGTCACCCGGGAGAGTTTGTCTCCTCCTAGACCCCAGGATTCGAACGTTTACCCCGTCCTACCCACCCTTCCCTCTGGTGGTAGTCGTGACATTCGTGTCTTCTGACCTACACCCAGAAGGCGAGGTCCGGGAGTGCAGACCTTACAGTCTCTCGTCGTCTACACCGGACTCGACGGTTCAGGAGACGTGTCTTCTGCTAAATGCTACCAGTCCGAGGGCCCACTGCTCCCACTCGGGGACCGGACGGGGCCCAGGAGTGTCCTGAGTACCGGAGGTGGATCAGTCTGTCGGACCTGCGTCGGGGGGACTCTTGGACCCGAGATCGTGAAGTGAAGGAGAGTTAAGTCTTCGTTCACTCAGGAGATGGGACTTCAGCCTCCGTCGCCACGGACAATCCTCACACTCTAGACCTCCACCCTTGTCACTCGCCACTCACGTCGCCCTTTCCTGTCTTCGTCTCCATCCAATGCACCCCCTCTGCCACTCACGACTTCCCCATGGATTCCCCCGTCTTTGGACAAAGAAACGTGCAGGACGCGACATCTGGCCGCTCCGTCACGGGCGGGACCCCGACCCTCCAATTTGACTCCGACCTCCTCTGTACTGAAGGGGTCAGGGAGACCTTCTGTGTCTGTCTGGCTCCGTCTCTCGAGGTATATATGTTTGAAATGTGTTTTATTTATTCCTCGACACTGGTCGAACCGTCCAGAGTGGGACCGACGGAGGATGGGGAGTCTTCGTTGAGATCCCGTAGTCAACTTCCTTCCCCGTGGGACATCCGGGCTCTTCGGGGAAAAGTCAGGGTCGTCGAGGAGTTGTCACTCTTGGGGACTTCAGGTCCGGACCCCGGAGACCGTACCGGGTCCTGGGTCTTTCCCAGGTGTAGAGTCCAAAGGTCCTCCCGGGGGGTCTCGACACGGTTAACGGCTGCCGCGGGGTAGACTCCCGTCCTGGTGCCGTCCCCGGGGACACCAGGGGTCTCGGGTCGGGTCACAGGAGCGTCTGGACACGGAGGGGTCCGTGGCCCCCTCGACGAGTCCCGGCCCGGGGGACGAGGTAGACAACCACGACCGAGGAGTGCCGTTTGGACAACTGCACGTGCCCATACCCCTGGTGCTAGAACCCCAAAGAGTGCCCGAGGGGTCTCGCCGACGAGTGCAAGGGCCGAAACTACGCGAAGGTGAACCGGGCGGCCAAGACTTTGGTCTAGAACTGGACGTGGAGCGACTCGAACTCCCGCACGCGCTAGACCCTCGCGAGCCAGTCGCTCTCCATGAAGAACGTCACCTTGAGAAAGAGGTCGAGGTCCTCGACGAGCGACCACTTCCGGCACGCCGCGGAGGCCGAGAACGGGGGCCCCCGGCCCTGAGGACAGCTCCCGCGGGGGAGGAGGCGACGCCAGGGGTCCGGCGGGAAGTCGAAGCGAAATCCAGGGTCCTCCCGGGGCCCCGGGGGCCGTCTTGACAGGTCCTTCGGCAGTAGGAGTGACAGGCGCGGGCTCGGGAGAAGGAGGACGAGTGACGGACGGCCCAGAGGACGCCCACGGAGGTCGAAAAGGAGTAGCCTCGACATGTGGAAGGGGAGACGACGCCCCTCACCCCCGGTTGCCCCACCCCAGCCCCACCCTAGCCCAAACCCCCCCTCCGTTCCTCTTCCGTCTGTCCAACCTCCGCCGTGCACCTTGGCCCTGGTCCACACCTGTCGTACGGCCGGCCTCCTCTCTGTCTGTACCTCCCCTATTCTGTCCTCCCGTGTGTCCGTCCCGTCTCACCCTTCTCCAAACCCTTCTGTCTCTCTGCTCTTCTTTCCATAAATTGGTCGTGTCTGGTGAGTCCGTTGTGTCCCCTCCGTTGGTAGTTCTCCCGGGGTAAGGATCCTGGGCCTACGGAGTCGGGGGTGGGGAGTTGGAGCAAAGGGATGGACGATGGAGGGGTCGAAAGAGATCTGGGGTCACTTCCCGAGGGGTGAGTACCTGGCGGGGAGGTTCGGGTCTGGCACGTCGACGAGTAGTACTACTTTGTCGACCTCGGCCCGAGCCCTAGGAAAGTCGTCGATGTCCGTCCTCACTCTTGCGTCCTCCTAGGTGAAAACGCCCTGTCTCTCCTCCGGCGGAGACAAGAGGAGGGCCCTGAGGAGTGGACCGGAACACCCTTCTCGGTGCGTTCGGGGAGATCAGACGGGGGGAAGGAAGGGAGAAAGTACCTCGACCCTTAGAATCGTAGAGCAAAGGTCTGCCTTTGAATCCCCAGTACACTAAGGGAGGACGGGGTTTGACCCTAGGTCCTTCACAATGGGTTCCTGGGTTCTCAGTCCTCCACAGACATGAAGGTCGGGTCTGGTCCCTCGGGAGGGTGGTGTGTGTGGTGAAAGAGCTACCGGTCCAAAAAGAAGGTTAGTGAGTCGAGGGGGTCCTGAGAAAGGTCGGAAGTAAAATTTTTCTACAGTAGTGTTTTTTTTTTTTTTTTTTTCTACGGTAGAGAAAAGGTGGAAGGGAGACAGGGTCGGTTCCTCCACTTTTCGTGGTTGTCGACGAAAGACGGGTTCAAGTCTTAGGACCCCTGGGACTCGAGTTACAGTCGACTCTTGGCCTCCCTTGTTCCCTCCGCTCCGCCTCCTTCTTTATCTTCACGTCGCTCCCTCCCTTATGTCTCTCCTTTTCCCCTTTTCTCTCTAAGACTGAGTCATCCGACGACCAATAAACATTAGTGTCCGTATATTTGTAAAACTGGGTATGTATTAAGATTTCAAATTAAGGTGGCAACCAGTGCAGTATCGCTGTAAAAATAGCCTTGGTGTCTATTCCGTACTGTTCACAAAAAATCGCAAACTCAAAATGTTTTAGGGAACAAAAGACGGGTTTCCTGGTTAGTTGTCCCCTTGGTGTTTTTCAGTTTTTCTTTTGGCTGGCCATCTTTCCTCTTGCTCTTCTTTTGTCTGATTGGGCAGTTGACTTGTCAGTCGGGGAGTGGTCACCTCGAGCGCCACATGTTCACCCCCGCGTACACACGTGTAGTGGTGCACACAGCGTGCGTGTGAGGCTCCAGCTCTTCCACTGGGGCGCTTTACGAAGGATCTGCCCGTCACACGCGCGTGCGCGTACGCACTCTGACCTCGTCGAGGTGCGAGGGCCGCCCCGGCCGGGAGGAGCGAGTGGGGACGGTAGGCCGACGCGGGGGCGGGGCGGGGCGAGTGAAAATCGAGGGAAGGGGCTGGGGTCTCGACAGGACTTGCCTACGATGGGCGTGGACAAGAAAACGAGTCCTTGGCGCAAATGTAAGAGCAATCTCCGGTGCTAGGTCGGAGCGGGGCGAGTGGGTGGGGCAGGGTCAGGTGCGTGCAAAGGTGGGGAGGAGGCCACCACAGTAAGGGGCCGGGACAGAGAAGGACCTCCCGAAGGACGTAGTAGGTGGTAGAGTTTCGGGTGCACCGTGTGGGGAACTGTCGGAGTGGGTCCGGAATGACGATGGGAGTTTCCACCCGAACCAAGAGGCCGTCGGGTAGGTTGAAGTGGGTGGACGTGGGTGGTCACTGGACGGAGAGCCCCGAGTGGAGGGTCGTGGGGCCCGAAAGAGGGACTGGAGTAGGGGTAGGTTTTAGCCAAATTAAAGACGTTCTAAGTGTAGGGACTCAGGGGGAAAGTACAGTAATTCCCGGGAAAGGGTCTGGTAGGGGTGGAGGGGTTTTGCGTTCACATTACCACAGGGTTTGACCTGAGGACTTGGAAGAGGTCTCAGTCGAAGAGGACCAGAGTCGGGGAGAGGGAAGGGTAGAGTCCATCACGATTGAGGGGGTGGGGTGGGGGTAATAAGTCTGGTCTGGAAGTGAGGGTGGTAGACACTGGTCGGGTGGTCGTTTAGAGTCATCTCGGCGACGGGTTGACTGAAGAGTAGTGGAGGAGACCCAGGTTGATCGTGCTCAGTGGGAGGAGAGAACGATCGAGTAGTCGCAAAAGAGGACGAGACGGGGAGGGTGGGGAAGGGGACCCAATAAGACAAACCTTATGATCTAAGAGGTGGATCTAAGACCGTGACCGAGTAAGGGATAGAGGAAGTCCAGAAATAGTGACTCTGGGCTAGAAGGAAAAATTTTAGTTTTGAGGGATGCGAAGGGTAGAGGAAAGAGACGAAATGAACAACGATACCATATGCATTGGTTGAAATAAGTAAATAAAAATAACCCAAAAGTCCGGAGATAGTACGTCGTTCACACACCGAGAAGTCTGCGGTCTGGAGACCCGGACGAGGGTCCCGGAGTTAAGGGTTCAGTCCCGGAGCACTGTCGGACGCGAGACGCTCGGAACGTTTGTGTAAGGATCCAGTCGCGCCAGGACGGGTACTCCTTCCTCCGACACCCTCACGCAGACTACCCCGGCCCACGGTACGGCCCCAGGGGATCGAGCTCCCGTGGACCGTGGAGGGTACCCGGGGGTCGCTCCTCACCACCCGGTCGGGGACCGAACGGTTTAAGACTTCGTCTCTCGTTCGATCGAGACCGTCTTCCTTCGTTTGTCGTTACCCTACGGAAACGTTCGTCAACGTCCCGGCGGGGCTCAATCCCGAGGGGCCCTCTTTTGACGGTAAAACCGGGGATCCGGACTCTAGGTCCACCCGTCGGTCCCACAAGAGGGACGTCCTAGGTTCGTGCCACGTCTCTCTGGATCCGAGTGCTCGAGAGAGGACGTCTCGTTTGCACTGTCTTGTCGGCACACCTCCAACGGAACTGCAAGGGACCCTCACACCCCCGGGAGGGACCCACGTCCCGGAGTCCCCGGTAACGGTGACGTTTTACTTGAGACAAAAAAACCGACAGAGAAGGATGATTTTGTATTCAAGGTACTTCCGCCCGAAGGGATCACCGAGTCGACCATTTCTTAGGCGGACGTTGTGTCCTCTGGGGCCGAGTTAAGGACCCAGCCCTTCTAGGGGACCTCTTGCCTATCCGATGGGTGAGGTCATAAGAACCCGAAGGGACCACCGAGTCGACCCTTTCTTAGACGGGCGTTACGCCCTCGGGACCCAAACTAGACACCCAACCCTTCTAGGGGACCTCTTCCCTTTCCGATGGGTGAGGTCATAAGACCGGACCACTTATCAGGTACCCCAACGTTTCTCAGCCTGTGCTGACTCACTGAAAGTGAAAGAAAGTGAAAGGTCCTTCCATCTATATATATATATATATATATATATATATGTTATATATATATATATAAAGTGACGATATAAGAGTCGTTGATCTTTCGAAGGACGTGTCTCATCCGTGACTCTTTTATGGAGGAAAAATTTACATAAAATTAAACCGACGTGGTCCATAATCAACACTGTACTCCCTAGATCAAGGAACTGGTCCCTAGTTCGGGTCCGGGAGACGTTACCCTCGTGCCGCAGAATCGGTGGTCTGGTGGTCCCTGCAGGACCTATTTATAAACAACTGACTTTCTTTCTTAGATGAGGGCTCGTGAAAGACTAAGAGGGAGAGACAGGGAGGAAAGAGTTCGGAGGGGATTTTATAAGGGATGTTGGGACAAAGAGGTCGGGTCGAGGCCTGTTTTCTGTAGGAGAGGTATTTATAATAAGAGGGGTAAAAGGTCACTTTCACTTTTCACTTTCAGTGAGTCAGCACAGACTGAGAAACGCTGGGGTACCTGATATGTCAGGTACCTTAAGAGGTCCCCTAGAAGGGTTGGATCCCTAACTTGGGTGCAGAGGGTGTGACGTCCGTCTAAGAAATGGTCGACTCGGTGTTCCCTTCGGAATCCGGGAGACTAGACTCTCAGCGACCTCTCCCTAGGTACACGCCACCCTTGGCTGTCCTAGAGTACGATTTCCTTTAGTTCCCGTTAGGGGTTGTAGTAATGATTTAGGAGATTGAAAATTAAAGATTAAAAATTTTGTACCAAACGTCATTTGTTGTCTTTCTTTTCGAACAATTTTGGGTCGGGTAATGATGTGATGAAATTGGTCGACGATGTTTTTCCGTCTTTGATCCTAAGTCCCGAACTTCTTACTTTAGAAGTCGAGGTTCTAAACACGAAATCGTGTCGAGGTTCGTGGGTCCCCCACAGGTTATTTAGATTTAACTACTACTGACTCTACTCCAAGGGTCCAAGGGCTAGACCGTCCCGGGAGGACTCTAGTGTAGTAGGTAGGGAGACAGAAGTGTGTCTAAGGCACTTTCAGCTCGGGTGTGCTCGTCCGGTGGAGGTCGCGACGAAAATTTCGGTATGTCCTTCGCGTCCAAGTGTTGGAGAGAACCAATGAACTAGGGCCGCCCTAAGACGCACCACCCCCCACCCCCCTCCCCTTCTCAAAAAAAGACTCGGAAATATTAGTACTGTGACTCCCCAGACTATTCGTTGAGAACCTTCCTCTGCCGTCCCTTTATCTTCTTTCGTGTCTCTTCCCTTTTATGACGATCGAGAGTCTCCTTTCCCAGACCCCGTGGTTCACTCCGACCCCTCCACCCTGTCCGTTGGTCCCTGTCTTCTTAGTCTACTAGTCAGTCTCTTTGACTTTCCCGACTTTTCAAATCCCTCTTTTATCTTTTTTTTTAGTCCCTCAACGCCCCCCTCTCTCATTTTTCGGAAGGGGGGGTTTTTTTATTGGGTTGTCTACGATGTGAGATTTGTGACTACCTAAACCTCGAGTCGGTAAACAAGAAACGAGGTGGTCGCGGCCCTCGTGAACTCTTGAGTTCTGGGTTTCACTGGCCTTTGCATAAGGCTTCCTGACCGACTTGTTGTCTCGTCAGGCTAGGAAATGTTGTGTCGTCAGGACTTTGTCGGAATGATCAAAGAGTACTTAATCGATTTTTTAATTACGTTTGAGAAAATAGCTTAAGGTATTATGTATGATTTATCGTTCGTATAAGCTTTGTTTTGGACGTGCATCCTTTTGCCAAAACTGATTTTGAACTGTCTTCGCGTAGAGCGACTACTTTAAAGATAAACGTTTTAAACTAACTCTTATTAACTTGGACCACCTATTTGACAGGTACTTTCGTTTAAAGATTGACGTCTACGACATATCGACCGACTACACTTGGTTTTTTAAACTAGTTATTTTGTAACAATTTTTAAAATGTACCCTTTATTACTAGAACCACTCTTTTAGACCCCGTCTTCCTTTTCACAAAGTAACCCTTGTTAGACCGACACGATCCATCGTACCGGTTTCTCTCTTCCAGACAGGAAACACTAATTTTCCCTGTAATGACCAATATATTCTTTTGTAACTAGACATACATTTTATCTATTAGTCATTTCTGGATGACGTATTGTGTCCCTGGAGATGAATTATGAGATTAATGACCCGCTTACCGTGACTTCGTACATGTGACAGTACATTCTTTGCTTAGCGGTCAGATACGAACTATGTCCTATGTCCTACGAACCCCGACCACGTGCCCCTACTAGGTCTCTCTACTATACCCCACCCTCCACCCCCCCCCCAAGTACTAACCCTTGAGTACATGTGGGCACCACCTAAGTACAGTTACATACCGTTTTGGTTATGTCATAACATTTCATTTTATTTCATTTTTATTTTTAATTTTTTTTTTGTGAGATTAATGGATATACTCTTTTCTTAGAAATTTTCTTATCTAAATACATACATTTGACTTCACTTTTAGCGAGTCAGAACAGGCTGAGAAACGTTGGGGTACCTGACATGTCAGGGACCTTAAGAGATCCGGTTTTATGACCTCAACCATCGTGGTTGGGTCCCTAGCTTGGGTCCAGTCCGTCTAAGAAATGGTCGACTCGATCGTCCCTTCTTCTAAATACATATACATATTGATTTAAACCTGTACCTTGACCTGTACCTTTTTGTCTGACCAAGGTTAAATCCTTTCCTCATGTAGTTCCGACATATGACAGTGGGACGAATAAATTGAATGTACGTCTCATGTAGCACACTTTACGGTCCGACCTACTTCGTGTTCGATCTTAGTTCTAACGGTCCTCTTTATAGTTATTGGAGTCTATACGTCTACTGTGGTGGGAATACCGTCTTTCGTTTCTTGATTTCTCGGAGAACTACTTTCACTTTCTCCTCTCACTTTTCAACCGAATTTTGAGTTGTAAGTCTTTTGCTTCTAGTACCGTAGTGAAGTACCGTTTATCTACCCCTTTGTTACCTTTGTCACTCTCAGAAATAAAAGAACCCGAGGTTTTAGTGACACCTACCACTGACGTCGGTACTTTAATTTTCTACGAACGAGGAATCTTCTTTTCGATACCGGTTAGATACGTCGTATAATTTTTCGTCTCTGTAATGAAACGGTTGTTTCCAGGTAGATCAGTTTCGACACCAAAAAGGTCATCAGTACATACCTACACTCTCAACCTGATATTTCTATCGACTCACGGTTTCTTAACTACGAAAATTTGACACCACAACTTCTTCTGAGAACTCTCAGGGAACCTGACGTTCCTCTAGTTTGGTTAGTTAGGATTTCCTTTAGTCAGGACTTCTCAGCAACCTGCCTTACTACGACTTCGAGGTTATGATACCGGTGGACTACGTTTCTCGACTGAGGAACCTTTTCTGGGGTTACGACCCTTTCTAACTTCCGTCCTCCTCTTCCCCTGCTGTCTCCTACTCTACCAACCTACCTCAGTGACTGAGTTACCTATACTCAAACTCGTTCGACACCCTCTATCACTTTCTGTCCCTTCGCGCCACACGACGTCGGGTGCCTCAGTGTTTCGCAGACTGTGCTGACTCGTTGACTTGACTTACCTATTGACTTAGTGAAACGACAAGTGGACTTTGATTGTGTTGTAACATTTAATTGATATGGACTATATTTTATTTTTACAAAATTTTCTCATGTGACAAAAGTCGAACAAGGGATACCCGTCCAGATCTCAGACACTTTTCGAAAACAAGTAGATAGGTCCCCTTTACCGTCACCCCGTCGAACAATAATCCTTTGTAGTGCAGGAGGACCATCTACGATAACAGGACTTTTCGTCTTTAGTGTGCCAAACTTGGCACTAATGAACATCCTAGGCGAGGTCCCCGTAACAGGGAGACGTCTCTCGTCGTGAGTCCGAAGTCCCCGCGGGAACGTTGCTCAGAAGGAACCCTCTCCTGCTCTTCGGGATTAAACCCCGGTCCCTGAGACACCATCCACAAGACGTCATCCTTCTTGTTTAACGGGGTCCATGTATGGTGGATCTCTCCTCAGGTGCCAGCGGTTCCAGTCGCTCCTACTGCCCGGACCCAGTACGCCGTCTTCTCGAGGGTCCTACGTCTTGGTGGAATCTGGGGGTCGGTGTCCTTGAGTGTCTCGAAGACGTGACAGGTCGGGAGTGGACCGGACAAGACCAGGTCGACTGTATATTGGTTCAGTAATAATAAACGACTCTTCGGAGAGGGGGTGATGTGAGTCAAGACCGAAGAGAAGGGAGGTAAATTTCTTGTCCGTCCAGAGGGACCACCGAGTCACCATTTCTTAGGCGGACGATTACGTCCAAACTAGGGACTGAGTCCTTCTAGTGGACCTTCTCCCGTACCGTTAGGTGAGGTCATAAGAACGGACCTCTTAGGGTAGTTGTCTTCTCGGACCGTCCGATGTCAGGGACCTCAGTGTGTCTCAATCTGTACTGAATAGCTGATTTGTTGTTGGGAGTGCACGGGGTTTGGGGAGAGACCTGTTGAGAGGTCGAAGGACTTATGTCTTCCCACCCCAGTTTTCCACCCTTTTTAGGTCCAGTAGAGGGGTTTTTCTCCGTACACACGTGGTGGAAGTAAAATGGTAGTGTGGGTCAAACATTGATAAAGAGAAAAACCTCTGCCATGAAAGAGGGTAGGAAGTACCGTTGACCGAACGAAAGTTACACAGAAAGTAAGTAGGAGTGATTAAAGTACGGGACGATACGACGATGAGGAACGGTATGAAAATCCATTTTATTCCTTATAAGTGAAGGGAAGAGACGAGAGGGGCACTCAGAAGTCGTAAGGAATGAGGTTTAGGTGTACTCTTGAAGGAGACACAGTGACGCCAGGTCTCGGGGAGGGTGGAAGAACTGGTCCAGTGTCTCTGAAGGGGTGGTGGTGGACGGGTGGGGTTCGAACCTCGAGGAAAGTCCCGTACGATTACGGTGAGTAACCTTTTCTGGGACTGCGACCCTTTCTAACGTCCGTTCTCCTCTTCCCCTGCTGTCTCCTACTCTACCGACCTACCGTAGTGACTGGGTTACCCGTACTCAAACTCATTCGAGGTCCTCAACCACTACCTGCCCCTTCGGACCGCACGACGTCAGGTACCCCAGTGTTTCTAAGCTTGTGCTGACTCGCTGACTTGACTTGACTTACACCAGTAACGGTTCTCGTGGGGACGTACTGGAAATTGGAAGGGTTCGCTAAAGTGTGAATCCTAACAGTAGAAGTCCGTTGAGTGACGTCGTCTCGACTGGATGGTCACCATCATTACCCTTCAATCCGTAGAATAAAAGTCCGCCTCTTGTTTTGACTTAAAGTTTTTCTAATCTACTGAAGGGTCAGTGTAGCGACCCCTGTCTCGACCAGGTCTTGGGACGAGAGGATTCAGAGGTTAGTCGAGAAGGATGAGAAGGGTCATTTGTCAGAAGGAGGGAGGTGAACCTCCTCTTCAGGAGGGGTCTACGAAGTAGTCTAGTTGGCGGAAGGATAGTTTCGGTCAAATCCAAATCTGGGCCAGGAATAGTCCTGGTGAATAGTGGAGTAGGAGTTGTAGAAGGGAATTGTAAGAACCTCTACCAGGAATTTAGTGGCGTCCTCTCCGGAGTTAGGGGCTTAGAGTGGAAACAGGACATTGTCCGGTAAAGGGGGAGTAAGGGTTCTGTTTTAAGGGTGGACTAGAAAGAGGACAAACGAAAAAGGTAATAATGACCAAACATACTGCAGTGGAATGGTCAGTGATAAAGAAAATAAATTTTCACATAAAAGAGTGGATTTCTTGTTATGACGGGTGACTACCTTTGTCAGAGGGGTTTATAAATAAATAAGTAAACCAACGGAACCCAGAGTCGACACCGTGCGGTCTGAAAGTGACACCGAAAGGAGGAACTACGGCTTTCCCTCAAGTTCCTTGTGAGAAAGGAAGGAAAGGCGAACGGGGAGGACAAGTGAGTACCGTGGAGGAAGAAACCGGCGACAAGAGGTAGTTGACGGGTCCCCTGACCCCTACAGTCAGTGTAAAGGGGTGGAAGTGTTAGTGTTCCTGTCACTGGACCTCGACCGGCTAGGTGTGTAAGGGTAGAGGACCCCGGAACTGAGTTCGATCACTCAGCCGGAATCTTGAAGTGTACACGACACGAGGGGACCCCAGGGGCGGACCTACTATTCTTAACTCCCGCCGAATTCGAACACGGGGGGGAAGGGCGAGTGGTCCTCTTTTCCTCCACCTCCGTCTCTCTCCTCGGTCTGGTTCTCGTTCTGTCCTTCTGGGTTGTTGTACCGAACGTAAAAACCTAGGTGCACTTAGTTATTTACAGGTAAAATCAAATTAATCCCTTTACGGGACTCATAAGTAACCCTCCTGACTACGACTTCGACTTCGAGGTGATGAAACTGGTGGACTACGCTTCCCGACTGAGTAACCTTTTCTGGGACTACGACCCTTTCTTGCTCCCCCCCTCCTCTTCCCCCGATGTCTCCTACTCTGCCAACCTACTGTAGTGACTGAATTACCTGTACTCAAACTCGTTCGACATCCTCTGTCGCTTCCTGTCCCTTCGGACCGTACTACGTCAGACACCCCAGCGTTTGTTGACCTGTATTGGCTGGTTGTCAACAGTGTTCGTTGGGGTTTTCAAGACTAATGTCTGTGGTGACATTGATCTTCATCGTCCTTAGTGTACTGAGGTCCTTTTCCTTCGGGGGACGCAGAGAGGGTGTGGAGAGGGTAGGTTTTATTAAAGGGGGTTTTCTATGGGTCCAGTAGGGAGTTTAATGAGTATTGTCACGGTGGATTTTAAAGTGTTCAAACTTTCAATAAACCTGAAAATTTTTGGGAGGAATTAGGTAGGTCGTACTTAATAAAATTAGGTTATCGGTACGAGGATTGTGATTCGACTCTAGTCTGTATACTCCCTTATCCCTAACACTACTTCTTTTTTCAAAAAACAAATAGACAAACGACGAAAACCAAAATGTAAACAAAATTACCCCTTTTTTCCTTCTTGTCAGAGGGACCCTGCGTCGTCTTTCCGAAACCCGTCGGCACAGGTACTCCACAGATGTCTCTCAAAGAGTGGTTGTATATTCTGTCCTTTTGCCTTTTCTCCCTCTTTCTCGGTTTCTGTTTTAGACTTTAGTTGGACACAATCTACGTCCGTCACAAGAGAGGCCCGTACGGGGTATATTTGATTCAGGAGTCTTATGTTCCGATAAAATGGTAGTGAGGGTCTTTGTACAGGAAAAGTCAAGTCTCTCACGGGGGGTAGTGGTAAAGATCATTTCTACGGAAAGGATTGAATTAGGGGTCCTTTCGAGGGACAGGTAAAGATCGTGCACCTGTTATGGCTATTAAAGAACGGGTGGATAATGAAATCCTTCGACCTGTTTGACGAAGACTGAATTAGAAGTCTAGGTCCTCCATTCCTAACGACGGGAAATAAAATGACCACTCTGTTGTCTCTGACGTCTCCAATCAGAAGACGGCGTCCAGTGCTTTCTCGACCACGACTCTAGCCATAGGTGAACTGGAATCGGTTTTCCGGTTCTTCGCTAACTCTAGCCATAGGTTTTGGACGCAGACAAGGAGGTCCGTCGTGCCAGAGAGACAAAAGTTACTTACTTTGTCTCTGACTCTGGGTGACAGTGGGACAGTATTTGGGACAAGGTCCCTGTAGGGGCTGCCAGGTCGCCAATACTTAGACGGACAGTCACACCCTCTGTGTCCGGGTTAGCGACCAGACCCTTGATTCTTGGGTGTACGGTGCCCCGTGGATCCGGGCACCCGGTGTTGATGCCTCGGACACGAGGTCTCGGGGTTTCAGTGTTGATGGCTTCGGGCTCGTGAGACCTCGGGTGCGAAGGGTTGTTCTCCGGAGTGCCGCCACTCTTCGGCCACGTACCGTTGGTCTCTTTCGGTCGCGCACCGTCACTCCCGGGTCGCGCCGGTTTTTTATCTGTTCATTTTTGATGGAAAATCTTTGGGACTACCTCTTTATCGTGTCCGCTGGTCCCCGACTAGCGTGTCGTGTCGACGAGACAGAGAGTGAGCGGCAACCCGTGAGAAAGGAAGGAGTGTTGTAGGTCAGCCAGTGTTGACTAGAGACTGCAAAGACCGGGTCTATTCTAGACGGGGTAAGAGAGTAAGGCCTGCTGTCGAGAGGCACCGAGGTGAGTCCGTTGTGTGGGGACCAGTGTCTACTACCTCGGGAAAGGTGGGATCTCGGGTCGGGCCTAAGGTAGGACTCTACACCCATAGGCCCACGACGGAGGAGAATCCTGGTCCTGTTGAGTCGTGACTCTACATCTTAGGCGGGGAGGGCGGCTGGGGAACGAAAAAAATACACACACCACCGAAAAAAAAGATAAAATTTTCCTTGTTAAGTGATTATTTCCATAGGGATGTCTATTGTCTTGACAGTTCGACGTCACTGGAACGACAACAACGACGATTCAGCGAAGTCAGCACAGGTTGAGACACGGTGGGGTGCCTGCCGTCGGGTGGTCCGAGGGGGTAGAGACCCTAAGAGGTCCGTTCTTGTGACCTCACCCAACGGTAAAGGAATCTCCAGTGGATTAAGTTTGGAGAGTAAAATGACTACCCCTTCGACCCTGTGTGTCTCCGCACCAACCCGGTTCTGGTGAGACAATGTGTGGGGGCCCTGGCCACGTATTAAATATCCTATCAACAGTAGGTAAGGTCGTGTTGGGTCCCGAAAGGTCCACCGAGTCACCATTTCTTAGGTGGTAGGTTACGTCCTCGTCTCCCTCTTCGACCAAGTCAGGGACCCAGTCCTTCTAGGGGACCCCCTCTCGTACCGATGGGTGAGATCGTAAGAACGGGCCCTTTAGGGGACCTGTCCCCTTGGACCGCCCGATCTCAGGTACCCCAGTGTTTCGTGACCCGTACTGAAGGACTGACTCGTACGTGCGTACGGTTGTGTTTGACGAAGAGTCGAAGTCAGAGCCCCATTAGAGCAGAGGGAGGGAGGACCTTGTGGACGTAACGAAGAGAGGGGTAACGAGGGTCATGTCTCAAGGCCGAATAGGTTCTGAAGATGAAATTATGGACTTCGAGGTTATGAAACCGGTGGACTACCCTTCTCGACTGAGTAACCTTTTCTGGGACTACGACCCTTTCCAACTTCCGTCCTCCTCTTCCCCTGCTGTCTCCTACTCTTCCACCCTACCGTAGTGGTTGAGTTACCTGTCCTCAAACCCGTTTAAGGCCCTCTATCACTTCCTGTCCCTCCGGACCGCCCGACGTCAGGTACCCCAGCGTTTCTCAACCTGTGCTGACTCGCTGACTTATTTTCGATAGTATTAAGAGTCAATTCCTTAGGTAGAGGGTGACAGGGGTCGAGTCTTCCGTAAAGGTCAAAGGGGGTAGGAGTAAAAGTGCTTCACTAAAGAGACGTGTTGGGACCAGAGACAATTAGAACCGTGGTGGGACGGAAAAACGAAGATTACTCTGTGGAGGAGAGTAGAGACCTTCTCATAAGGAAAGGGAAGGCACTACCCTTCCCTCCCTTCGGTGACGGAGGACTACTGGACGGAACGACACCACAGAGAAGGCTGGTGTTGACTTAAGTGGGCACTTCCAGTGAGAAGACGGTGCGGTTGAGTCCGAAGAGAAAAGGGAGAGTGAGAGGGTTACTCGTGAAGTTTTGAAGAAGGTGTACTGAGATTCGACATTGAAAGAGGTTCTTACTCAGACTACAGTCACTTTTTGGGGTTGGAGAGGGGAAGGTGAGGATTAGGTCTGGAGGACGTAGTGGTGGCGTCGTGGACTTCTCCCGCGAGAGGTGACGGGGAACCAAGCCTCCGTCCCATGGGGCGCTGGGGTAAGGGAGACCCTATTTGAGGGGGTCCCTCAAGAAAAGAAGAGTGACAAGGAGAAATTCGCGGAGAGAAAAAACATATAGATGTTGTGATGAACATAGTAACGACGAAGGATTGAGGGCTAGGCAAAGTGGCGTTTCTAGGAAGAAAGAGACAATAAAGGTTCCGTTTTGTAGGAACGGACATCGAAGAGTGAGCTTGTGACGGGAGTCACGGCTATGAAACGAGTCTTGTAGTGCAGGGAGGAAAGATCAATTTTGTGATCGGGGAGGAGTAGGGTTAATGACGGAGAGGGGAGGATCAGGGTCATGTCTGATAAGTTCGGGTAACGAGACTCATATTCTTAATACGGGGTTAGAAGATCTTGGATCCGAAGGGACTATCGTGTCAATCATTTCTTAGACGGACGTTATTCCCTCTGGGACCAAGCTAGGGACCCAGTCCTTCTAGACGACTTCTTCCCTATCCGATGGGTGAGGTCGTAAGAACCCGAAGGGACCACCGCGTCGACCATTTCCTAGACGGGTGTTACACCCTCTGGACCCAAGTCAGGGACCCAACCCTTCTAGGGGACCCCTTCCGTTTCCGATGGGTGAGGTCATAAGACCGAACCTCTTAAGGTACCTGACAGATCAGGTACCCCAGTGTTTCTCAGTCTGTACTGACTCACTGAAAGTGAAAATCTTAGAGGTCAAGGGATCAATTGTCGTCTCTGGGGAGACAGAAGGTTGGAAGGGTTCACGACGGAAGCGACTCCGTGCTCCATAGAGTTATAGGTAAGGTTAGGAGGGTCATTGTAAGAGACAGAGTGGGTCCCAGTTGGTTTCCACCGTCGGACTTTTTCGGACACTTGGGGAAGCGTCTTGTCTCGAAAGTCCATGTATTGAATTTTGTGTATCCTAATGTAATCCCTCGTCAATATATTTTATGTCAATAGTTTATAAAATTTACATAAACTCTATATTAGTAAATGTAAAGAAATAGTTAAGTAATTTGTTGTTCTACAGAGGTTTTTAACAATCAAACATACTTTTATAGACACTAGAGATAACTGTTGTTTTGAGAGTCCATGACGCCTGGGACGCTACTAAAGACCGGATGGAAGTATTAGTGTCCTGCACGGTTTAAAGTCATTCTTCAATCATCTTTACATCTACATTTTTAAAAAAAGGTGTAGGTATTAATTGTCTAAAGGAGTGTTCCTCCCCAGGTACCTCAGGTACAATTGTCAGACTGAAATTTAAGACTCCGATCTTTTTGGTTCGAAAATCAAGATATTTCGACTTTCCCTACAATTTTTAGTAGACTTGACTTTGAAATGGAATATCCACTCCTTTGACTTCTCATCTCTTCACTATTCTAAAACTTAGCGGAAATCCCAGAATTCACCGAAGGGACCACCGAGTCTCTCATTTCTCAGACGGACGTTACATCCTCTGGGCCCAAGGTAGGGACCCAACCCTTCTAGGGGACCTCCTCCTTTACCGTTGGCTGAGGTCATAAGAACGGACCTCTTAGGGCACCTGTCTCTTCGGACCACCCGATGTCGGGTACCCCAGCGTTTCTCACCCTGTGCTGACTTCGCTGAATCGTGGGTGTGTACGTCTCACAGACTTTTGATTCCAGTATTGTCTGTGTGATGTTTACAAAGGACTTGACTTGAGTCACCGAACGTCTTCGACATCTCGTTTACTGACTGTTTCAACTCTGGACTTGGGGACGCAGTGAGGATTTATTTACAGGTAAAAGTGAGTGTACTTCAATTACGTTGTACACGGAAAGACATTTGCAGTCACGTCGTCAGGGAAAGGGCCATGCGAACGGGAGTTTTAAAGATCCTTTTGTACGAGAGGTAGTGAGGGTTCTTTTTAGATGGAGGACAAAGATTGTCTTCAGAGACTAAGGTGCAGTGTAGTAAGAAGGGTCAAAAAAGGAGAACACTCATTTATATAAGGTTGTCAGTATTACCTATGGACAAGTCTTTAATTGATTACCCAGCAGAAGTCGCGAGGGACCGATGCCGGTCCACGTACCGACTGGAGTCAGTCGTGAGCCTATAGTACGATCGGAAGAACTTGCCAAAGGTAATAATAACGGTCAGAGATAAGTCTTTAATCGTTTAGTAAAAAAGACGAATCAAAATCTTCTCTTACGAGTGATGGGACGGTAGAGGGAGGGTCCAATCAGGGGGGTGCAAAAGAAAAGGTATGGTAGAGTTGGTGTTCACCAGAAAGGGAGCGGTGCGAGTCGTCGCCGTAATAGAAAGTATTGTGAGAGAGTGAGATAAACGCAACAGCTGGGTTGTTAGTGTATGTCCCATAGGTGGCAGGGAATTGATAAACAAAAGTCCGTTAGGTCGGGAAAGGGGGGACTTACTTAGCGACGAGACTTTGTGGAGGTTTAGTTTCAAAGGAGGACTTAAAAAGGCTTACCTGCCGAGAAAAGTAGTAAGGGATCGTGCGTCGTAGACGAAGGGGGTAGGAGAGACACTGCACACACTCGAGGTGTAAGAGTTCAGTCGAAGTTATTGAGCTATGGAGCCAGTCTCGAGTGTGTGGAAGTGTACGTTCTAGTAGAGACGGGTAGGGTGAGTTCCGTCTTGAGAGAAAGAAGTACAGAAAACGCCGGTTGACAAGAGCAGGGAGGTATAAGGATTGTGTAGCTGTTGAAATGACGGGTGGACAAAGTTGCGAGGAAAGGGGAGTAGGGAAAGTGTCCTGGCAAGAATGTTAAGAGGTCTAAACTATACAGTCGATGCCAGGTGTCCTCCGATGTCTGGTGTACTTTGCACCGACCAAACTTGAACTCCACACGACTTACACACTTTCTGTGTGACCTAGAGTCTCTGTCGCACTTTTCTCCTATAGTTTGTAGAGTAATTTAAAAAATATAACTTATTACGACTTTATTATAAAACCTGTACGACCCAATTTATTTAATATTTTTAATTAAAGTGGACAAAGTAAAATGATAAACTTACACCGATTCTTTTAATAAAATTAATGTATTTACTGAACGATCTACCGTGACCAGACCCACGAAGACAACTAAGTATGAAAATTTAGAAGGGACGATCAAGTTTTAAGACAATAGTGAGGATAATTCTGTAGAGAGGGTCAATAGGTGTAGTTGACGAGGGTACGAGGTTTGAATCTTAACGAAAGTCCCATGGTAAAAGTTTGGAAAAGACGGGGGTAATAAAGATATGTACCATAAAGAGAGACGAACGATTATATCGAGGATGGGACGGTAGTTTGGTATTATTTCAAGACGAAACAAGGAGTAGTTAAGATCATCCCACGATAGACAGAGTTGAGAGTCGTTTTAAAAATCTTTAACAGGATTAAGGGTTGTTTTTCTTGAAGTGAGTGGTAGGAGGTTTAACCGGATAGAAGTGACATTAAAGTAATTTTACCTATCATTAACATTCTGTGATCTGTTTACATTTAATTATTGAAGTCTAGGTGCAATGGGTGAGTGTCATCTTATCGCTAAGGAGGAGACAGTGAAATTTCTACGGTAGGGAAGAGGTTTTAGACATAACTCCAAGGTCGAGGTAATAAGCGAGATTCTTGAGAAAATGAAGCATGATTTATGAGACTATGTAAACGGTTCGCCTCACAAGCGAAAGGGTGGTGAAAGTCGTACCCGGTACACAGAAGTGAGGAGTTTGACTAAAATGCAGATTGCAAAGACCTTAACGAAAAAAGAAAAGAGTTGAGACAACCCTCTTTTTTTAGTTCCGACCCTTCCACCTGCACTCACCGCTCCACTTCTACTCAGCCCTCTCAAACGTGATTCTCCCTCTTCTTCGGCGTCAGTGTCCTTCGGGAGGGTAAGTAATTGACACTTGGAAGGTAGACTTTAGAGACGGAAGGACGAGTCCGGGTCTTCGGGGTGACTCTTGGGAAAGACACGGAGAGAAGGATTACCCCCCTACTGGAAGTAAGGTCGTGGAGAGTCTTAAGAAGGAGACCCTCCAGAGGAAGGGTAGGAAGAATCGTTTCTTTAAGGAACAGCAATGAGGTCCTTACTGCTTGTTAGGGGAAATGACGAAGGTTGCAAGAGAAATCCACTACTTCGAGAAAAGAAGGAGCAAGACATATATTTAAGTAAAGACCATTGAGAGTTATAACTGTTTGGAAATTTTTTTTAATGAGGATCACAACTTTGCAATCCTCCCTAGAGAAACGAGGAGGGGTGGGGGTGGGGAGAGAGGATGATCAGATAAATAAATCGGGGAAGGGTCAGGAGAGTCCTGTCTTGATAACGTGTGTGTGTGTGTGTGAAGACCGGGTCCTTGCGACGGGCCGGAAAAGGACCTCGGTCGTGACCTTTGGGGAACGGGCCGAGAAGGTTGTCCGTCGGGCGAGGAACGAGCGTAGAGACCTACTAGACCCGTGTGTCAGACAGACACACGGAGACAAGATAAGGAGTCGTAAACAGAAGACAGGGAAGGAAGACGAACAGGGGTGGAGGTGCGGACCACAAGGACGGCTATAAGATGGACGAAGTCTTTTCTCCGGGGGGATGTGTCTGCCCCGTTTTGTTCTTCACCCCTCCCGCCTTGGACTTCTCGTCCTGCTCAACGAACCAGAGGGTACGAGACTCCTATGAGGTGGGGACGAGAGAAGGTGACCCTACAGAAGGAGAGGGGAGCCCGAGACGAGTTGACAAGGAGTCCACAGACGAAGAGGATGACGGAGGTTTGGGTAAGTGAGGGGTTGCGGTGGTCAGACCGAGAAGAAAGACAGAGTCCTGAGGGGTGACTAGGAAGGGAGGAGGGTAGGAGGACACCGAGGAGGGGTGGGGGTGGGGAATAGAACACCGGTAGATAGAGGAGGGTGCAAGGTCGACGTCGAGACAGTAAAGGAGACCTAGGAAGGGTCCTCTGCGACGGATCTAAAGTCAGTGACCAAGAAGGACCAGGTTGGTCCATGTTTTTTGGTCGTCGACTCATGGGGTCTCGGTCTTACGGGTCCCGATTTCCCCCTTTCTTCTCCGTCTGTATGAGGTCTCGTCGGGAACCCCAGACCTTCTTCATGACCGGGAAACCTGTTGAGACTCTTTCCCGGGTCCTAGGGGAGGGGCCCTTGTCGAGAGGGGACCGCTTCCTGTTTCCCCCGATGACCGAGAGGAACAGAGGTGATCTCAGGAGGGGGTTCGGAGGACCCAGGGAAGGTGGACGATTTGACCTACACTACTTGCCAATTCGTCTCCGTCCAAGTAGGACTACAATTTCTTGAACTTCGGAGTCCTTACGGTGTGAACGTTCGTCAGGGACAAAAAGAATTTGTCCCGGGTGGGTGGTTCGACGTTTCCGACACCCAGAGTCGTGTGGGCTCAGACGGAGACCTGTCACTTTCGACAAGGTCGAAGATCCCCAATTTCCAGTTGTCCCTCCGGACAAACCTGACTAAGGTTTGTCCCAACAAACTTATGTGAAGTGGAGAGGACTCTCCACTAAGAGGTACCTCCTATCCTCTAGGGACTTGCTAGAGAATCGACTTAGAGTGACCAAGGTCCTAGAATCGACCTCAGACCTGAGGGTCCGGAACCCCGGTGTGGGGTGAGTCGGGCCGGAAGTCGGCAGAGAGCCGGAGGGTCTGGTGGAGTCAGGCGTCACGATCCGAGGGCGATCTAAGAGGTTCCGGACCGACATTTAGGCGGTCAAGTCTTCGCTGGAGGTGTGGGTTCTCTGTGTGTCCAGGGGGGTGGTAGCCGTGGTGATATTCTGGCGAGGGAGACGGGGACGCAAGGGTCCCGGGCGTCCCCCAGTTATGGTGGCAGAGGCGTCTTCGGGAATGACTTGACTGTCGACGGGGTGACGGGGGAGTGGGCCCCCAGACCGACCACAGGGGTCCTTAGGGTGTTCACGTCGAAGAGATAAGGGTCGTCTCCTCGTTCTCTAAGACGTTCGTCGGCGCCCTCGGCCCCGGCCTCCTGATCTGGCGGCCCTCCGTTGGGCGATCAGACCGGCCCTCGTGCGCGCTCAGAGCCCGGCTCCGACGTCCGAGAGACCTCCGTCTCGCCCGCCGCCTAGACCCTGGACCTCCACCGAGGCGTGTTGCCGCCGCGTAGACCCCGAGGTCCTGAGGCCCCCGAGACTCGTCCACGGCCCCGAGGCTCTCGTTCGACGGCGGAGCCTGAAGGTCCCCCTGGTCGGAGGGCGGGCCGCGGGGTCAGCCGGGGCCCGTGAATGGGCCGTCTGAACCCTTTCAGAGCCTCTTCACGCGTCCGCCCCCGCGACCCCCAAGACGGTGAAAGAGGGCCCGCCCGTCGCCGAGCAGCCGCAGGTCGGGCGGGAGGCCCGCAGCCGGCGGGCCGAGCCCCACCAAAGCCCGCCGTCACCGCCGCCGCCGCCGCCGCCGCTCGAGGCCCCCGGGCATCTTCCGCAGCCCACCGAGGCGCTTCGACCCGTCGCGCCACCAGTCGCGGTGGTAGCTCCCGTGCCGGACCGGGTCCGGGCGTGTCTTCCACAACCAGTCCGCCGGCCGCTTCCTCCGTTCGCCCCGCTCCCCGCCCTCCGGCCGCCCGTCGCCGCGCCCCCGGTCGCGGACGCCGTCGTGCTCCCCGGCTATCCCGTACTTGTACCCCATCGGTCACATGTCGTTCACCGGCCTCGCGCCGCCGCCGCCGGGCTAGTCCCTCAGCTACCTCTTCCGCCACGGGCCCGGGGGCGGCGGCGGCGGCGGGGGCGGCGGCGAGGGCCCCCGCGGGGGCGGCGGCCGAGCGACGTACCACGGGTCTCGGCGCCGGCGGGGCCCCGCGAGGGGAGGCCCGCGGCGGCACGCGGGGGCGCCGAACCCGCGGGACGCGCGCGTGCGGCCCGATCGACGGACCGAGGGCCCGGCTCCACCGCCGCCCCGCGCCCGAGCCGCGTCACACCGAGGCCGCGGCGCGAGGAGAACGAGTATTCCTCCCTCCCCCGCCCGTTCGCCCGCCCGACCCCCACAGCGGGAGGCCTGAGTAGGTAGAAGGAGTTTAATGCGAAGTGAAGGAGGGAGGCGGGCGTCGGCGGCGCGGGCCCGAGGGCGAGGGAGGCGGCTCGGGCAAGGGTCGCCGGGCCGGCCGGCCGGCCGGGCCCTGGGGGCGGGCGGGGGGCGTCAGGTTGGTTGATAATAATTACCTCTAACTACTCCGGCCTGTACGGCGAAACACTTTCAAACGCCGGCGGCTCCTCCGTCGCCGACGCCGCCCTGGCCACGGGGAGGGAGGGCGGGCGGGCGGGTGGCGGGGGGGTGGCGGGGGGGTGCCGAGACGGGTAAGCCGAAGACCGCGCCTAGGCCTCCGCCCGGGGGCGCACCTGACTCGCGCCCCGCCGCCCGCGCCGCTCCCGCACCGCCCCCCCGCGCGCTAGCCTCGTGGGGGGCGGGGACGGGGCCAAGCCCGGCGGCGTGAGGCAGCCTGAGTCCCGGTCATGGGGTCGCACCGGACGGTGGACGGGGGGCTGCGGGAGAGGGCCCAGGGGGCCCGCCTGGTGCGCCGCCCGCGGGGGAGCCCGCCGCTCCGCGCCTGCCGTCCCCCGCGCGAGGAGGCGCCAGGGCGCCGAGACCCGGCGAGCAGAGCCAACCCCCCCTAGGAAAAGCAGGAGCCCTCTGGTCCAAGTGGGAGCGGGGGCCGCCATAGGGAACAGTGACCGAGGAGGAGTGAGGGGCAGGCAGCGCCTGAGGGGCCCAGGGAGTGGGACCGGAGCCACTCGCTAAAGGAGGTCACGGGTGTGACATGGTTCATGAGTGGCAAGGAGAGCGGGACGAGGGAGGTAGAAAAGGTAGAAAAGCAGGAAAAGGAGGGAGGGCGTCAGAGGAAAGGGCGGGAGGAAAGATAGGGTTAGGATAGACTACCGAGGACAAAGAGTGAGGGATAGGGTAGGCGGAATAAGATAGACGGGGGAGTAAAGAACGGATGTAGCCAGAGAGAACAGACAGACAGACAGGCCCAAAGGGAGGGAGCGAGCGAGAGGGAGAGAAGGCGATAATTAAAAGGACTAACCGAGGGGCTGAGGGCGCGGCGACTACTCGGGATAAGTAAGGACCCGGACTGTGAGAGCTGGACGGGACCGACTAACGACCCCCGACCGGGGCCCTCGCGACTACTCGGGGTTCCCAGTCGCCGCGATTAATAGGCGATTAACGTCTACTGAGACGAGTGGAGGGGGGAAGAGTCTGTGCCCTTACCGCGCGGAAAATGGGAGGGGGAGAAGGAGGTCTAAAGGTCTTCATCTCAGCAGTGAGATCTCCGTTTTCAGTGGCCCGAGACGACGACGTATCGTCGGAGTCCAGTCACCCGTTCTGTCTGAATTCAGTCCTTTCAGTGGCCTTCTTTCACTGGGCTCGGAGTCCTGCCTCTCGTTGGGACCGATTGATTTGCTTCCAGCAGACGATTGACAATAAGTCCACCCCGGTCCCTCTCGGTTCGTTCGACTTTAAGTGTCATCGTCCTCGTCCGCTCAAATCCTTCTACGCCAGATTATCTCCTCAATAGACCAAGGCCACTCTTCCTTTTGAGTGTGACCTCAGAGTCGCAAACCTGTCTTGCGTTCCGTCCACCCTTGAGACCTAGAGTCCCTTGAAATAAGTGTAACCCCCACAGCACAACCGAGTACAATCCGACTACATAAGTTTAGTCGTGGGACTTTCTGTGACAGTGGTTTCTCCCTGTCTTCTCCCACCCCGAAAGAAAGCAATACGAACTGACCGTCATGTAGTCTCTCCAGCTCCCTCTTCCCACACCAAAGGTCTCAGGACTAGACAGAGTCCGAGACAGAACTTTGAAACATCTCTAGCTCAGACCTCCCTGTACAACTATACCTCTTTCTTCTCCACGGAATTGAGTTCAGACGCTTGTGGTTAGTGGTGATTTCATGTTCCTATTAGGAACAGTGGCGCTTTCTGCGCGCCTTACGACGTCGCGGGGGGAAACATTTTAATTGGTTCATGAAGAACCATGGGTACACCTTCTGGTCTGAAGTTTTCACATAATTTTTCACTCTGCAGTCATGAACCCCACTACTGAAATGTCACAACCCATCTATTGTCTCCGAATAACTGAACTTTTTAATGGTTCCGTTGAAACCCCGATGTTAGTGACTTTAATTTCGACATACTCATAATTGTGGTGGTTAGTTTATATCGTACTTCCTTCTCGGTAAAAAAAATTTCATTGATGTAAGTGGAAAACGTATGAATTCTTTTGGTGGCTTGTGTTTTAAGGTTTTCAAGTTTTCATATATATAACTTTAGAGGAGGGACTGATCGGGGGTGGGGGTTGATCAAGGGGGTCATTTCCCGGTGAAATTATTCAGACAGTGAAAAACTACCCTACTTTACCTAGTACACAACAGCTCCTAAGTTCCAATTTCTGGGAAACTGGAACTTCTCCAATCTAGTAGATCAAGTTCTTGCGTGACGGGTCTTGATGTGAGACGTTTCACCTTAAGAGACGAGTTCGACAGTGTCTCGTATCTCCGAATTTCGAACAACGGTTGTTCAGGGTCACCCGGTGATTGAGACTTTATTCCGCGCACTCTGGAGGCCCGAAACATACCGAGACCACACCAGACACAGACACTCTATGACATAAACCATTAGGTAAAGATAGGAGTTAGACAAGGGAACGGTACGACCCCAGTACTTCACACTGAAGACGTGTCAGGAACTGTAAGTCATCGACTTAATCTTATTTTGGGAGTGTGTGTGTCACCGTTGACTTCGTCGGGTAAAGGAAAAGGACGGGGCAGCACCTGACACCTTGACTCCGACGTACCATTTCCCTTTTCTCGTGACCAACCTATTTAAATTTTTTTTTGTTTGTGGATTTCAATTCAAAGACAAGACTGAGGAGAGACCCGGTACACTAGAACCGCGGGAAAACTGAATGGAAGAGGTAGGTACTCGCTGTCGTTAATTATAGATGAGACTCAAAGAGTCCACCGTGTCACCATTTCTTGGGCGGACGTTACGTTCTCTGCGTCCTCTCCGCACAAGTCAGGGACCCACCCCTTCTAGGAGATCTCCTCCTTTACCGTTGGGCGGGGTCATAAGAACGGTCCTATTACGGTGCCTGTCTCCTTGGACCACTCGATGTCAGGTTTCCCGGTTTTCTCAGTCTGTGTTAACTCGTTGACTCGTATGTGGGACAGAACAGTCTTTTGAGGACGTTGTTAGTGCACTTACATTCCTTTATGGGAAGTTTTACTCAAGAAGGAAGTGATTGACCTGTTTCCTTTCGTCTCACCAGCTAATGCCTGCAAGAAGGATAGTCCCCGAGAGGTTTGTGTCAAAGATTGAGAGGGTAGTCATGGTTCCTGTCTTCGACAGAGAGAGTTTGGACTTCCCTCGGCGGAGGAAAGAAATGATTCTTCTTTTGAGAGACCAAGAGGATAACTTAGGGGCCTGTCCGGGCATATCCATTCGTGGAGGGTGGTAGCAGATTTTACCTTACGATTTTTACGAAGAAACCGACGGGTACACGACTAAACAGGGTAGATTGATGAGTGGTCAACCCCTTTAAGAGATACCTTCTTAAAATAAAACTTAGATGGGAGAGACATACACGGACACAGCTGGAGGAGTAGACCGGTGGGCAAGTGCCTGACCCTTGGTCGTGGGTCCCTTTTTTTTGTTGTTGTTGCTTCATGAGAAAATTCAGTTTAGGTTTATGTGGAAGCGGAGGGAGTAGCCCGCTCACAGGTGACTGCCACCCCGCGAAGCCCGAGACAGGCGCCCATGGGAGACCACCGTCGTCGCGCGTTGACGCAGTGGCGCTTTCTGCGCGCCTTACGACGTCGCGGGGGACCGCAATCAGGCCCTCTGCGCGCCTCTCGTTTCCTTGGCGTGGTCCACTCGGCAGGCTCCCGGCCGCGCGACCCGCGACGTCCCCGGAAGTGACACTCACGTGACCAACCCCGCCCTCCCCGCCCCCTGCCAACATGTGCTCCCAGAATTTCGGATCGTATGTGTGCACATCAAAGTACATACAACCGACATAGGTCCATGAACTTGAGACGTATAGCAACCCAATTTACACACGGCTAACACACGGCGCGTGCACTATGTGCGATCATCCAACCACCACCCCTCCAGGCGCGAGGTCACGTCCCGCCTCAGGAGTGCCTCCGCACTTTAACCAAACCTCGTTTGTGTAATGCCTTTCGTTAATGGCCCCTCTCCAAGACCCGGGCGCCCTGGGCGTCGGTCCGCCGACTCCTCCTTCGAGGGACCGAACGTTCTTCACAGACCTACAGATTGGGGTCTTTCCTGGAAGGATTGTGGCGGGACGATTCCCCTCTTGCGCGCTTTGACCGGTCTTCGGAGGACATCACTGGTCAGGTGTAGCGCAAAGAAGGGAATACGGGATGCAAGAATTTTCCGGAGGACGTACTTGGTCACGAGAGGTCTATGCCGGTCTTCAGGAGGCGGAAAGAATGGTGAAAACCCCTCCGGGAGGGTAAAGACGCTTCAGGAGGGTCCTGGGGGACGACGAGGACGAAAGGAAGGAGGAAGTCCGGGAGTTTAGGACGAGGGTGTTCGGAAAACGTGAGTGATGGAACGGGAAACATAGACTTGAGCTATAAGTGTGTGACCAAAGAGTCTGATCTACCTTTTAAGAGTCTGATCCCACCCTCGTCCAGAGTAAGTGTCGGGACATAGATCACGGATTTTGGACCCTGAGTCCTTCGTGTTTTACTTACTGCACCTACGTCTACTTGATCTTAACGGTAGTTTTACGTATTTGTCCTGAAAGAGTCTTTTCAGCAGGGGAACTCTCAGTTCTAAGAGAACCCTGTCTCGAAATTTATAAAAAGTGTACGTTTGTGTACGTAAGTGGGGACAAATATAGGGATCCGGACAGGAGTAGGAACCTAAGGTTTAAGTATCTAAATTTACTGGTACAGTGTGTCGAAGAAACGATAGACATTATCCGTCAAGTTTGAATTGTAGAGGGTTTGTCTGAAAGACTGAGGGGACGGTAGACGGGGAAAGAATAGAAGGGGTGGAATCGTTTAATCAGGGTGGGAGGTAGGTCACAACGAGACGGGTTCTTTTCCCACCTCCTGAGTAGGACCTGATACAAAAGGAATTCGGAAGGTAAAGATGAGGTAGTCGTTCAAGGTACCTCAGAGGTCTTTCCTAGGGTTCAGAGTGGGTCACGAAAAGGTAGAGACGGTCCCGAGGACTTTATCGGAGACTTGACCAGAGAGTGGGAAGGAGGGATGCAGAGGGGAGCGGGTTCGGAGAGTCGTCGGTCTCGGTAGAAAGTTTTAGGTGTAGTCAGGTACAGTGAAGGGACAGAGGGAGTGAGGTGAGTACACCGACCGAGGAACAGTGAGTCCGGAGTCTAATTTACAGTGGATGAGTTTCTCCTCCAGGTACAGTGGACGCGAGTCGCCGACTAGGCGAGAACCTGTTAGTGGTCACTTTGGGAGACGTCTCCAGAATAGTGGGACCCTCAAAGGGCAGACAAACGAGTCACAGAGACAGTGGTAACCTCACTTGAAAGGTCACCCCTATCCCCTCGGTCCGGAAACACACCGGCCACAGGACGGGTGCCCTCCGGGAGTTTGGGGACGACTTGGTTACTTACCTTATTCCCCGTAAGACGGGACCAGGGCGCTACCCTATTCTCCCCCGAGGGGTCCTGCCCCGCCTCCTCCGGGGTTCGGCACTCGCCTTGGGCTCGGACGGGGTTTGGCGAAGGATTAAAGAAGCGGACGCGGGTGAAGGGGACCCTCACCCGGGACGCCCCAGACCGGCCCAGCCCTGGCACATGTCGGATCCCCGGTCCGGAGTCAGTCGGGGGCGGGGCTGGCGAGCACCCGGACCCGGGGTCCGCGCCGGGAAGGGCAGGCCGACAGGGGCGCGGGATGTCGACCTTCGGGTGCGCCCGGCCAGTCGGGTTCCAGGCACTCCGGCCCACCCTTAGTCCCGGGCGAGTGGAGGCGCTAGAGCTTCAGCAGATCGTGAACCGCGGCAGACAGGGGGAGTCCGGTGCGGGGAGTCCGGTGCGGGGGAGGCGGAGAGTGGGAGAACCGGGGAGTGGAACGACGGAACGAGGATCGCTGACCACCCTTTTCAACGCTTGAAGCCGCGCACGCGTGAGGCCCGGCGATCCTTTAGACAGGCCGCTGGAAACTGCAGTGCCCAGTGGCACGTGACCTAACCAACGGGGAACCGAGGCTCGTTCCGGTGGAGGGAGGACACCAGAGCCTGCCCGAGGACCGACAACCCTGACGGACATTTAAGAAATTTAGGACCCGGACGTTTCTGGGAGTCCCTGGGAGAGGAAGAGAGAACAAACTGTCTACGTCTTCGAACGCAGGTCTCGTCCTTTCTCTGCAGACAAAGCGTTCAATTACCGTTTCGACCCTGATCTTGGGTCCCCACAATACAGAGTCGAGTCGAGGGCCTGGGTCCACATGTAGGCTGGATGCCCTGTCCGTCGTCCGTCTCAACAAAGCCGAAAAGATTTGGACGCAGAAAGTGAGAGTGGACCAGATCCCAATGCGGTTCGACCGACGGGACACGTAGGTGGAGGCCAACAGAAGGACGGGAGTGAAGCGATGGGTTCGGACCCCGACGGACATGGCGGGACGGGGTGACAGACGGGCCGGAGTAAGGTGTCGGAGTAAAAGGAATGGGTTCGGAGAGACGAGGGGGCAGGAGGGTTGACCGAGAGAAAGTCCGGAAAAGACGTGATAGAGTGGACTACTGATCACGGGGAGTAGCACCAGTCTCCCGGTCCAGACGGACCCTAGGGAGTCATCGACCACCTCCGGTTTCCTCCGTCCACTATCTCGACCGTGGCACCCCGTCTAGGTCCCCTGGGGTATTTAGACGGGTAGAGCTCAGGGGCACTCGGTCGGTTGAATCTCCTCCCCGATAACCTCTGTCGTAGGTTATTGTGTCCGGACGTATAAAAATTACACTCGTGTCCCAAACCTGTCAGACCTCCCCCGGAGTCCTCTTGACAGGGGGGGGGGGGGTCCTCTCATATATAGTAAACGGTACTCAGGATCGAGACAGAGGTTGTCTACAGTGAACCGGTGGACCAGACAGACGGAGAGGACCCTCCTTACTGTCGTGAGGAGGGGCACCTCAACCCGGAGGACGACTCTCCCGGTGGATCCGGACTTAGGCAAGTTGAGTCAGGGCTCAGGGTCCGCGACACTCGTCACCCGACCGTAGGGGATCCCAGACCCCGTAGACGAAAGTCTGAGAGAGTTTTCCGTAACCTGTAGACCTTCCTCTCCCCACCTAAGTCTCTCCAGGTCACCAGACCCCTCGATACAGATCCCGGGACGGGGGTACAAATAGAACGGAGTCTAGGTAAAGGCGGGGCGGGAGGGGGTCGGGGGTTGCTGACCCCGCCAGGTGTCTCGGAGTCCGAGTGGATCATCTCGTGTAGGAGCTTTAGGTCGACGTCCATCGCCTCGTCCGCCCCGCCGTCCCCATCCGCCCCGTCCCGGACCCCGTCCGTCCGGCGGTCCACCCGTGCCTCTCGTGTCGCCGAGTCTACGACGTCCCTAGACCCGACGGAGTGGTCCCGCTTCTCCCTCCTCATCTTTGCTACCACGAAGACCCCCGTCTTGCTCCCCGAGTCTCCCTCGGGATCCGTCCCCCGTGGACGAAGATTTCACCCCACCCCGTCCCCCTCAGAGGTCCTCGGAGAATCTTCAGTCCTCGTAAAGTCCATAAGTGAGACTCAAAAGAAAAGGAATCATTGAAGACACCCCCGTCTTACCCCTCTGGGTTTCCCGAAAGAAAATCCTCGACCTGCAGAGAACCCCGTCCGACCTACTGACACACAAGTCCCAGGCTCTTAGACTGGACGTCTCAAAGTCCTCCGTGGTCCGGGTGCCGCAGGAGTCCTTCGAAGTGCTGTGACATCCATAAGTAGTCCTGGAGTTACCAGGCACCCCTGCACGTGGTCGCGAGGTCGTGGACGTCCCCCGTCTCGACGCAGTCACGAGGTCCCCAATGGTGTGCGCCGACCAGGGACCGTCTTGTCCGGGTCACTGCTCTGTCGGTTCTTTGTCGATAACACCCAACTTGATACAGGGGGTTCTCTATACGACTGTCGGACTGGGGTCATGGATCTTTACACTGGATGCATCTTTATCTCAGAAACGTCTACATTAGTTCCATTTTTACTCCAGTAATCCCACCCAGGATTAGGTTATACTGACGACAGAATTCTCTTCTGCCCGTGTGTTCCTCCTACAGTACACTACTACCTCCGTCTCTAGCCTCACTACACGGGTGTTCGGTGCCGTGCGGTTCCTAACGCCTGTTGGTGGGCTGCACGCCTCCGTCCGGACCGTGTCCAAGAGGAAGACTCGAAGACCTTCCTCGGTCGGAATGGATGTGAACCCAAAAAGCTTACAGGTCGGAGGTCTTGACTTTCCCTTATGTAGAGATAACAAAATTCGGAGGGTCAAACGTCATGAAACAATACCGATACTGTCCTTTGGTTATGTTGTCAATGGTAAAGATGAGACGCATTAAATGCGGTCTATAAAAGAATCGTGAAATGCACACAACTGTTAAGAGTCGGGACGTCCATACCTGACAACGACAGGGGTAAAATGTCTGTTCCCTTCGACTCCGAGTCTCTTCATTGAACGGGTTCGACACCAACGTCGGTAGGTTCGGGCCGCCACATGAGAAACGGGAGTTGATGGTGGAGTAGGACGAGAGGACAGACGGAGATGTTCCGAGACACGACGTAGAAGGACCCACCCTTTCCCCAGGGACTGGACTCCGACCTCGAGGACTCGTCTGTCTTTCTAGTTAGTGCATATTCCGTCTTGGGCGACCACGGTCCCCTCCCTACCTCTGCCCCGTCCTCACGACCCACCAGGTCCTCCCTAAGTGTCTCTTCGTTCGAACCCGACATTTCCGCTCCTCTCGTAAATTCTTCTTCCTTTTTCCGGTCGTCTGTGGACTACACCCTCACACGGATCCTAGTTCGACGTCGGTCTAAGTAAGAAAGTAAGAAGGAAATTGTTTATAAATGACTCTCAATAAGACCCGGTCGTGACCCCCTGGGTCGACACTCCTCCTCTGTGTCCAGGAGCAGTCGACCCTCGAAGAGAAAGACTTCCTTTTGCGCCCTAAAGGGTCGTAAATTCTTAGGTGGACTGTTACGTCCCCTGCGCCCAAACGAGGGACCAGTCCCTTCATTCTAGGGTGTATGACGTCCCGTTGATTCGTGCGCACGAGGTTCTTGTGTACACGGAGTTACTCTCTCGGGTACGTGACGTTACTGACTCGGCCGTGCGTGTTGATCTCTTACGTACGGGGCACTGTTTTCTAGGGTGGACTACGTTACTTCGAGAGCGTACGGTGTCTGGGCTGTGTCAGTTTATTCTTTTATAGCTTCGTCTTTTCCTCCTCGTGTGTTGTGTAATTATCGGTGAATGCATATGCGGCGATGTTTCCTTTGTCCGAGTCCCCGATTCACGCCAGTCCCCCCGTGCCAGGATCGACCCACCAGTTCTTTCCGGACAGACTCCTCCACCGGACACGACACTCCCCGCTCGGCACGACCCTCCGTCGAACACGACCCGGTGACAGGGGTTCCAGTCTTTCAGTCGGCACGTGTCGGGCCTGTATGGGTCCTTGGCAGTAGACGAAGTACGGACGTGCACTACGTACATTCGACTTAGCACGAAGTCGGTGAGACAGAGAACCACAAAAAGTCCGTCACCGGGACCTGGAAAGTATTGTGGACTCTTGTCGACTCTCGCCAGAGAGTCCGTCGCAAGGACTTACGTTCGACGTGTGTGAACGTACATTGTGATCCCAGAGATTGTGGGGACGGACGCTCCTTTCCTCTCGAAAGACGGACCGTCCGACCCTCACGAGGTGCACGACCTACGGGACCCGCCACCCTCGTCCACCTTCCGGAACAGGTCCCTCTTTCGTAGAGTACGTGGCGTCCGGGAGACGAAGACAGCGACGTAGACCCGTCACGAATGGCCTTGACGGGGTCAAGCAAACGGACCTCGTCCGGAGAACCAGAGTGAGGAGGAATCTCGAAGTCCGACCAATACATATTGAAAGGACAAGAATGGACGACGATGACGGACGGCAAATACGGTCAGAGAGACGGGAAGGGTCCGGTGAGACCCTCAAGACGGAGACGGGAGGCGGACCTTATGGACATAGAAGGAGGAGGTAGAGAGGTTCGGGACGGGTAGGGTCCAGGGTGGAGGAGGTCCTTCGGAGTCACCGATAAGATTGGACGTCGTGAGGTAGGGAACAGATTTCTAGGGGATGTGACCCTAGTACGGGTTATCGAAGGGTTCACGAAAGTAGATGTAACAAATCGAAATCTTGTTGTGACCGATTGACTGCTCCTCGTCATAGAACTCCAATGCGGAACAGGTTTCCCGATCTACATACACTGAGTAAACAAGAGTGTGATTGGGTACTTCGTCCGTGTGACAATGTAGGGATAACATTTCTACTCCTTTTGTCTCTTGACCTCTCTAACTTCGTTGAACGACTACCAGTGTGTCCATCACAGGAACCGAGGTCTCAGACACAAGAGTCAACGGTAGATGGAGTACCCCAACAACCCTCCTGACTTCTTTAGGTACGGAGATTCCATTGTGTAGAATCTTGTCCAGACCTCGCACCAGTCCCGACACAAACAAAGATGACAAGGGTGATTCAAATCCAGTTCTGACATAGTGTGCGTTCCTTGTACCCAAGTTTCTTAGGGTCCTGAACGGATCTCAGTGTGCTTGTTTGTAGTGTCGGTCTGGGACCGAGGTCAGACTCGTGGGTCTGGTCATACCACCGAAGACGTCGTGACCGACCCCCGACTGTCACCAGTAGCCACCCGGTCCCTCTTCGAGACGCGACCTCCTGTCCGTGGGGTCGGTTAGGGTCTCGTCGACGTCCAACACCCTCTACTTACGGTTGACAAACTAGTGGACCCTACGACACCTCGGGTCTACTTCCCTGCGTCCCCCGTGAAACGACACAGCCGGACAGGGGTCCCGTCACTCTTGTCTTGTCCCGACGTCCCCCTCCGTCACCACAGGGTCTTATAGGCAAGCGACGAGACGGAAGAGAAGGGTGGGGGAGGGGTTTCCCCTTAGTAATCGACAGTCTCGGTGACAGTCTAATGGCCCTTAACGAGGAGAGGATTAATAGACCACAATTATCCTCTAATTAATCACAATTAACAACTAAAAGAACATAAAAGGGTTTCCCCTCTGGTTAGACGGCTTGAGAGCCCGACAAATTAATAAACCGGAACGAATCCTTAGATGTGTCTACGAAGATCCAAATACTCACTTCCCCTCTCCACCCCTATCGTCCCCTCGCAGGTCTTGACCCGCCCCGACCTACTAAGTTCGGGTCTCCGTCCTGCTCCCTGGACGTGCGTCGGACGACGGGATATGGGTAGGACTGGTTCGGGGATACTCTTGGTCCCAGGGGTGGGGCTCCAGGTTGTAGGAGGCTCTATAATATATCGGAAAAGATCTGTGTCGTGTCGCGCCTGTCCCAGGGGGACGGTCCCGTAGCCATCGTGTATAGAAGTCGGACTTGGGCGGAGCCCCTATAATTATAATTTATATTCCGTCTCTAACCTTTAACTGTCACTCACACAAAAGAAACCGCGGTCGTATTGTCGACACCCACAGGGACCACGTACAAGACGATTCGAGAGAGCAGGTAGACGTCTACCAGTCCTCCGGAACTTCGAGTTCTGGTCCGAATAGTGAGACCGGGCCCGGTCACAGAGGACACTGACCTCGAAGGATTTGCGAAGTAAGTAGGCGAGAGAGGAGACTCCTTCTTTGATCGGGAAAACCGGGGGTAGTCTGGACTGAGGAGGACAGAAAAGTCTGGGAAATCTCAGGCCGGGGAGTCGGGAGCCAAGTATAAGTAGTGGGTGAGTGCATATGTGTGTGCGTGTACGTTTGTGCACATGTACGTGCCGTCCGTCACCTATATGTACACGCGTCCGCGTGTTCGTTTGGAAGGGGTGGAGGACGACCACACGCCAAACGCGGGACGACCCGACCCGACTTTCTGTTTCATGACTGGGCGCAGACCTCGACGGATGCAGGTCTCCTTGGACCGCGTGGCTGGCCCAGAGGGGTGTGGGGGCGGTGCGAGAGCGCCGGGAGGAAGGCCGGGGTCGGCCATGGAACCCCTCTCGAGGACCGGTGTGCGCCTGCCGGGGCACCAACTCGTCGCGCGCGTGGCACGCGAGGCCCGAGACCCGGTCCCGGCGCCGCCCCGGGACGTCGCGCGTCACGTCCCGGCACACAGGGGGCATCAGGTACCGCAACCGCGGCTGCGGCGCCCGGTCCTCGTCGAGGTGCTGCAGGCGCACCGGCGCCGCTGTCCGGTTCACGTCCCCGGCAACGGACAGGACCAGCCGCCGCAGCCGCAGCCGGGGCCGCCTCTCCTCTTCCGCCGTGTCGACCTCTGTCGCCCGGCACCACCGGAGCCGCAGCCGCCCCCTGTACGTCGCCCGCAGTGTCCGTCGGTCGTCGCCCCAGGTCGGAAGCCGTAGCGCCCGTAGCCCCGTCCGGGGCGCAGAGTCCTCCTCCAGGCGGTCGAGGTGCACCGGGTCGGCCCGCCGGTGTACGTCTCCCCAGAGGAGAAGGAGGAGGCTGGCTGGTAGGTGAAAGCGGGGTTTGGAGTCCTCGTCTAGCCGCGTGGATCATTCCCGTTCTGTCGGCACCCCCTCCTTCTGACCGCATCTCTGGAAGTGGGGACGTACTAACGACCACACTCGTTTCGTTTGGGACCCCGTGGGAACCCACCGGGACCACGACAGACGGGTAGGGGAAGGTCGGACGGACCGTGATTCTAGGACCGTTGTAAGACGTCGTAGAGGTCACGGGAGACAGTACGGGGCACGAGAGCCGTCCTCTTCACGGGATTTGGGACCTACCCTCGTTTCCGCGGTCGTCGGGGACGAGTCAATCTTGTCCGTGGAAGACGCCCGTGGTGCACGGGACTGAACCAAGTAAGGGTCCTGCCCAAGTTTACTCCTGTGCCTCCGGCACTCCCACCTCCCAGAACCTCCCAAGTGTGTCGGTCACTCCCTTCTCAACCGTAAGGTCAGGTCCCCGTGGTCCTACCAACGTCCCGAGACGTACGACCTTGACCTCACCCCTCCCCGGACTTTCACCCGTGTGTGCCTTTAACCCCACCACCCTCTTTCTGGTTGTTTTGGTTTTAACCGGTCGGTCTAAACGTCGTTTTGTCGGGAGGATCTTCTGACACATAATGATAATGATGTTCCTGGACACGGGGTCTTAATTTCCGATTCCCTTGAGTCAGAGAAACTCGAGGTCGTCTCGACATCTTTCCCCTATTAACGATTATGGATCTGAGTTCTCCAACAACACTCACCGTATACTCTGTTACGGACTTTTTGATAGTCGATTCTCAAGTTTTGTCGTTACCCGTCGAAAGGCACCCACTATATCTACCACTACCTAACACCCCGAATAATATACTAGGACAGGTGGAAAGATGTCCAAACTTTAAGAGGTATTATTAATTTTTTATAAATGAATAACTAAATAAATAACCGACTCGACCTAGAATCAACAACGTACGTCCTAGAAATTCAACGTGATACGTTTGAGAATCAATACCGTGTATCCTAAGGTACTGGTCCCTAGTTTGGGCCCGGGAGGTGTAACCCTCGTGTCTCAGAATCGGTGGCCTAGTGGTCCTTTCAGGGAGGTATTATTAAAAATTTTATACATGAATTAGTTCCCCGAAGGGACCACCAAGTCTACCATTTCTTAGACGGACGTTACATCCCCTGGTCCCAAAGTCGGTACCCAGTCCTTCTAGACGACCTCTTCCCTTACCGAGGGGTGAGGTCATAAGAACGGACCTCTTAAGGTACCCGTCTCGCTGATTGTGAAAGGGAAACAAAAAAACAAATTTTCCTTACTAATAGTGGTTCACACTAGATCCCTCGACCCGACCTTGTGTCCCTCAAGTGATTCCTACACCCTGAAGTGTCTTACCGTAACAGCCTAAGACACCGGTGGTTCGTGAATGACCTACCGATTAGGACTGACTCTACACGACATTCACGTTTCGTGTGTGGTTAAAACTTCTGAACCATGTTTTTTTCTTACATTTTGTAGAGTATACAAGAAAAATATAACCAAGGTACAACTTTACTATTGTAACACTTATGTACCACAATTAATTTTATATAATAATTTTAATTAAAGTGAACTAAGTGTCTATGAATATACGAGTACAAGTACCGTCGTAATAAATGTTATCGGTTTTGTACCTTCGTCGGATATACCACGAAGGATGTACTACGTTGGACGTACCACTGATGTTCGTCAGAAGTCATCTACTGGCCTATTTATTTTACACTGTATAAGGTACCTTATAATAAGTTCGGAAATTTTCCGTGCCTTTAAGACAATGGACGATGTTGGACCTACGTAGACTCCTGTAATACGATTTACTTTATTCGGTCAGTGTTGTCCTGTCTACGACATAATAAGGTGAGTTATCTCCACGCCTCTGGTAAGGTTAAGTATCTCAGGTTTTCATCTCCCATCAACGGTCCCCGAGTCCCCTCCCCATCCCTCAATAACAAGTTTCCTATGTCTTAAAGTCAGAACGTTCTAAATTTTCCAAGTCCCCAATCTACCAGGACGACCAACGTGTTGACACACTTACATGAATCACGATGACTTGACCTGTGACTCATTGTCAATTCTATCATTTAAAATACAATGTACATTAAATGGTGATAAATTTTTACTTAAAGTGGACAAAGAAAAAGTATAGTTAATTTTCTGTGAACGAGGAACTTTCGTTTCGATACTATTTGGATCTGTCGCATAATTTTTCGTCTCTGTAGTGAAATGGCTGTTTCCCGGTATATCAGTCTCGATACCAAAAAGGTCGTCAGTACATAGCTACACTCTCAACCTGGTATTTCTTCCGACTCGAGGCTTCTTAACTAAGAAAGCTTGACACCACGACGACTCTCAGGGAACCTAACGTCCTTCTAGTTTGGTCAGTTGAGATTTCCTTTAGTTGGGACTTATAAATGACCTTCCTGGCTACGACTTCGACTTCGAGGTTATGGAACCGGTGGACTACGCTTCTCGACTGAGTGACCTTTTCTGGGACTACGACCCTTTCTAACTTCCGTCCTCCTCTTCCCATGCTATCTCCTACTCTACCAACCTACCGTAGTGACTGAGTTACCTGTACTCAGACTCGTTCTAGACCCTCTATCACCTTCTGTCCCTTCGGACCGCACGACGGCAGGCACGTCAGCGTTTCCGTGATGAATCGCTGACTTATTGTCGTTGTCTTTTAAAATTTAATGTATACACTGGGCACCATATAAAGATAACCTGGTACGACAGTATGTATGCAGAAGTTTGTATTATCTCACTGAGTTATCTTAGGAGACGTCCGGCTGTTTCAATTGTCCTCCCTCTTCCGGGTTTTTCCCCTCGGGTTCCTAGTTTTTAACCCCCGGTAGGTCCCTGTTCTACACTTTTAACCGTCCACATATCAGTCATCTCTCTTCTGGAGGCAACATACATGTCAATCATGAGTCTAAACGGTTCAAAGGGAAACGACCCTAAGGTCTGAGTAGTTTTTTAACACTCTTGAATGAGACATTCCGGGGGTTATGTATCCCGTATTAATAAACCCAGTGACATTTAATTATAGGGGATGTCAATATTATGTCCCAGTGTATACACATATCGGTAGGCAAAGAACACTCAAACCAATCAACCCAAGTCAGGGACTCGGATGACTAGACTCCCACGGACGGTTGTACCTTTACGACCTGGACGGTTCAACGCTTGGTCTGGCACGGGAGTTCCTGTTGGTGTCCGAGGTCGACTCCCAGAAGAGAGGAGATGTCGGACAGACCTACTGACCTGTCAGTCGAGGGGTTCCCGTCCTAGCCCGGAATCAATGTCCCGGCACACAACATGAAGAATCGTGTCACGGACCCTACATCCCATTCGAGTCTTTTTACTTTTGGAATTGGTGGAGGCGTATTGTCCAGGTGTTGAAGGGGTTAGGTCCGGTACATAGGTCCGGGACGGTGTCGGGAGACAGGTGTGACCCTTCGTCTTTGGCAAGGTTCGTGTCCGGTAGGAACTCAGGTCAGGCTGGTCGAGTGGTCTGGACGGTCCGGGTCTGTCCGAGGGAGTGGGAGGGACGCCGACAGAGACGGAGAGGGAATTTCTCCCCTCGTCCCACCAACCCCACTCCCCAGTGAGTGAGCTCCGACGGTCGAGGGGGCGTCTCCACGTTCCCCGCGGAGGGTAGGACCAGTCCCTACAACCCCAGCCGAGGGCGGTGGTCGTCGTGTACCTGCGTCCGCCGCACCGGGCGCCGTGTCCGGAGCACGTCCCGTCAGGCCGGGGGTCCCCGTGACAGCCCGGAGCGGGCGGCGGAGTCGTCGTCGGCGTCCTAAAGGTGCACCGGGGCCGACCGGCGGTGCACGTCCCCCCACCAGTCGAGGAGAAGTATCCAGTCGCTGGTCTCAGGATCCCTCTCTACCCCTGTGTCCTGGAGTCTCGGACCCACCTCCGTTTGTCGACGGTCCGTTTCCCCCCACCCCCACTCTCTGTCCGTCTCCGACCCTTCGGCCTCGGGTCCCGAGGAAGGGTCCGAAGGGAGGGTGGGTGGGGAGCGAGTCTCGAGGTTGAGGGAGGGGTAATGGGACCGGGTATGAGTCTCGCGCCTACAACTTCGCCTTTAGAGAGGTAGCGAGACCCAGCGACCATAGTTTCTACCTTAGGCCTCGGTCCGGCAACGACCTCAGCCGGTCCTACGCCCTCTGCCTCGGGTGCAGGGGCCGGTCGTGACGGGCGGTCTTCCGGTCCCGTCCAGGGCTCCGGCACGCCCACTGTTACCCAGGACCCGGTCTGAGGTCCCTGGGAGGCGTCCCGAAGAGGTGGTCGGACCGTGTCTCCCGCACAGACAGTGGTCCCCCGAGCGGGACGGGGGACGTGAGAAGACCCCTGGTCGAGTACTCCCGTCCGAGACTCACACGCCCCCTACAACCCCCTCCCCTCCGCCCCCGGGTTCTCCTCCTCCTCCCCCTGGCCGGTCGCAGAGACCCAGGAGTCGCAGAGACTCGGACTCGACCGGTGAGTGACCCGAAGTCGTCCTCGATAAGACCCGAGGCGTACTGAACGGAGGACCCGGTTCCAAATCCGTTCGGAACCCGACCTTCCCTTTGTCGGGACCCCGGGCGAGGAATAGGAGTTCACGACCGACGGTGGCGCGGGCCTGGGGGACGGGAGTCGGGGTAGGACCCGGGGAGTGGGGAGACCACCGACGAGGTCGCTCCGAGGCGGCGGGCCGAGAGGTCGTCGTCCAGCCGGCACGACACGCCCCCCTTGTCGAGGACGTCGGCGCGGTCCAGAGGGCACATGTCCCGTAAGACGTCGCGGTACAGACCCGTGTCGTCGCCACCCCCGGGTCCCGCGAGGGCCCGGCGCACCCTGGTCCGGGGGGTCTGGGACGGCCGACCCCGGCTCCCCTCCGTGGGGTCTGCCACAGGGGCGACCCCTCCCCTCGAGGACAAGGGCCCGTACCGGTGAAAGTCCCGCTCTCTTCCTGGGACCCACTACGACGACCGCCAGCCCCGTCCACCCACGACCCGACTTCGGTCCGAGTCCGGGACCCCCCAACCCCCCCACCCTCTCCGTCCCTCGTGTGTCTCCGGTGTGGTATTTATCGGGTAGGTATCCGGTATTTATCGGACCTGTAGGGTCGGAACGGTTCCTTCCTCCGGAGTCCGACCCCTTAATCCCTCCTCGGACCTCCTCCCCCAGTCCCGCCTCGAGTCTCGAAGGGGGGCGTCTCGACCTGTCCGCCGTCCTGACTTCCCTGGTGGGTCTACACCTCAGGTTGGACGTTAAAGGACCCACTTCCTTTTCCCTCGGGGCCTCCCCCCACTACACCGGGTCCACACTGGAGCACAACGTCCGCAACCCCACCCCCAACTAGCGTTCGACGGTAGAGAGTCGGGAAGAGTAGACAGGACACGAAGTACCGTGGCCGGAGGTCTTCAGGTCTGAGACTGGGGTCTCCATCCCGCTCTCCCCTGAGACGGAAGGTTCACAGTGGTTGATAGGGGTATGGAAGGGCGAGGGTTTGCGTTCGATCCCCAGAGGTCGTTTGTCGTCCCTTGTGGCGGGGAGACACTCCTTAGGGGCGGTGCCCACGAGACACGACCGTTGTCTCCCGAATCGGACGTCCGTCGGGTCGAACCACGACTGGGGTAGAGAGACCCACTGGGGCCCCCAGAGGGTACGGTAGCGATGGACCGTTAGTTCCTCCTTCATGAGACAGGTAACCCCCATGGAATCCTATTTCTCTCGTGAAGGGGTCCCCTCTACTTTTCCCCTCTTCCCTCTTTCCTTTGAGCTTTGGTCGGGGGTCCCCCTGGGGACGGGTCGTGCCCTGGGAGAGCCCGGTCAGGTCGACAGAGGAGAGGGAACCGGAAGTTCTGTGCCCGGTGTGTGAAACTGGAAATAAGTTTACTAGGAATGTGTCGAAAAAACCGCTAGTGGGACCCCGAGGGTCTCGAGCCGCCGTGCCAATAGGGCTCGAGGGATCCCAGGGGGAGCTTCGGGCGCCCCCCGGAAGGTGGTTCCCGTCCTCCGACACAGGGAAAGTAGGGGGTGGAGGCGGTGGCTCCCAGTATCCTTCCTCACGACTCGAGGCCGTCCACCCTTGCCCTCCCCACCACAAGTCTCCTTTCCACTCTGGGGAGTCGCTTCTACTACCCAGACGGGTGTCGGGTGCGGGACGGATGCCCCCGGACGGAAAGGGATGGCGGAAAAGGGGATCTTGGCAGAGGGGAACGGGGATGAGCCTAGGTGACGACGGGGTCTCTGCGAGAACGTCTTTATTCGGGATCTTGTCTTCCCTGGAACCTCTAGGTTGGAGAAGAGTGAAGTGACTTCTTCCGTTCACTCCGGGTCTCTGTCCTTTCCTGGTGTGCTCTGGTGAGTCCAATGTCGGTCCCAGGCGACCAGGGTGCGAGGCCGAAAACAAAAAAGAAGATATGAATGACATCTGGAAAAAGAGGAGGAAGAGGATAAAAAGAGGGAATTTGTGGAGACTGGAGGGTCTACCGTGATCATGATTTCTCGCGCGGACGGTTGCGCCCTCTGTAATCTCTGCGTCCGAGTTAGGGACCCAGTCCTTCTACGGGGACCTCGTCCCTTACCGTTGGGTGAGGTCATATAGGAACGGACCTCTTAGGGCACCTATCTCCTCGGATCGCCCGAGGTCAGGTGCGCCAGCGTTTCCCAGCCTGTGTTGCTTCGTGCGTGTGTGCCTGTGGAGTCCCTCCCCCTCCCGACCCCTCGGTCCCACCCCTTTACTGTCGTCCACTTCTGTGGTCCAGCCCCAGTCTCCTCAGACCCTTGGTCTCGTCTCGACCGAACACTCGTCTTCCCGGCCCCCACCTCTCTCCCACCGACGCTTCACCTCGTTCCGACTCGGCCCGTCCCCGTGTCTCGTTCCCCACCCTTCGTGCCTGTACCTGTTTCTCTCGTCCAGGGGCTCGGCAGACCGGCAAATATGGAGACGGGGCGGGGCCAAGGGAGGACCGGGTACCCCGGGGTGGGTAGGACGAGGATTAGAGTCCGTGGGGTCGGAGTCGTAGTGAAGAAGAAGAAGAGGAAACGGTCGAACCGGAGGAGTCGTCGTAGGACCAGGAACTCTTCGAAGTAGGAGAAGAACGGGTCGCCCCAGAACTTCATGGTCAGGACCCAACGTCCTTCCCACTTCCGTTGTCCAGTCTGGGAAGCGAGACTACCGACTGGAGCGGGAAGGGAAGTCTACCTAGACGTAGAAGGTGCGCGTCCAGGAGACGAGAGGAGACCTCAGGATCCCAAGGACGGTCTCGGGACCAAAGGGAGCGAGTAGTGGCCTATGAGACCCGGTGCCAGTCCCCACTCTCCAGAGGAGGGGACGGGACGTGGCGGACCGGGAGGGGGCCGGTAGGGACCCCAGTCACCGACACCCACGGGTTGACCGGGACGGGTGCTCAGGAAGAGAAGGCTCGAGGCACCCCTCGTCTACCTCCCCAGGTTTCATGTGATACCCGGACCCCCACGAAGTCTCCCGACTGAGGGGGTGACGACAAGCAGGACGAGGGGGGTGGCGGGGACGGTTTCGCAGTGGAAGTCCCTGAGGAGGAGGAGGGACATGTGGCCCAGGTCGAAGCGGTCCCCGGGGTCCTTGAGACTCCAGTCCTCCCCGGCGAACCTGTCGACGTCCTCGGAGGCGAGCCAGTCGTGGCGGACCTACCGAACCTCCTACGTCGGTCGACACATCGGCAGCCTGTGGAACCGGTCCCGCGACTACAGGTCCACGACCCAGGGGACCTGAGGGACCCGGAGTTAGTATACGGAGGTCTCGTGACGTGCGTCAACTCCCACCCCCCTGTGCCCCGTCTCTCTCCGTCACCCGCGGAGGCACAGATGTCTCCTCGAGACACGAAGACCTTCCGACGGGCCACAGGTCGTCGCGGGGAGGAGGACCCCTCCATTCCTAGAAGGAGGGGTGAATTGTACCGTTCACTCTGAGACTCCTGAACTCGCCGGACGGGCACAGATGTCTCCGTGTGGTCCGGGGTCCGGGGTCCCGCCGAACAGATCGGTAGGAAGGTCTCGTGGACCTCACCTCCCGTCCTGAGTCTCGTCCCCGTCTATCCCCTTCGTCCCTCGAAACCGTTCCCGTCAGGAAGATGGGGAAGAGACTGGACTGGGGTGTAAGGGGCCGGAGTGGTACTTTTTTCACTTTTTTACAATCAGTGAGACTTCATAGGCTGAGACACGCTGGGGTACCTCTGACATCGGACGGTCCGAGGAGACAGGCACCCTAAGAGGTCCGTTCTTATGACCTCACCCGACGGTAAGGGAAGAGGTCCCCTTAGAAGGGTTGGGTCCCTATCTTGGACGTAGAGGACGTAACGTCCGTCTAAGAAAATGGTAGACTCGGTGGTCCCTTCTGGACCCAGCCCTTCTAGGGGACGTCCTCCCGTCCCGATGGGTGAGGTCGTAGGACCGGACCTCTTAGGGTGCCCGTCTCCTTAGACCACCCGACGTCAGGTGCCCCAGCGTTCCCCGGAGTGGTATTGCTCTCCGTATTAGCCCGGCTCCGTCCTCCTCCTACGCGAGCATCCAAGCCGTTTCCGGGAAGTAGAGCCGGTGGACGCCGGCCAGCCACCAGGGCTAGTCGTAGTGCGCCAGGGGCCCTGAGTCGTCGGCGTCCCGGAACCACTCCAGGAAGAAATAAGCGAAGCCCAGGTAGACAAGGCCCCAGCCACCCCTCCCTCCCCACCCCACCCCTGGTCCCTGTAGTATCACCGAAGATTAAGTGTTTCGAGTCGGAGTGTTCCTGGCGCCACCCCCATCCCCGTCTACCCTCCCCGACAGCCAGGGCGAAATTCCCATTCCTGTATTCCGTCCTCCTCCTGAGCAGTCTCCGGTGCACCGCCCACTCCAGATCTCACTGGACTTGTGTGGGTGCGGACGGTCGGGACGGGTGCCCGAGACGGGTGGAGGAGGAGAAGAAACCCCTGGGCGAACATCTTTCAGAAGAGGCGTAAGGGTTAGGTCTAGTGTCTCCCGACATCCATGGCTCGGTGGACCTACGTAGTCTCTTGTCTTCGGGCTCCAATCTACAGAAACCCCTTCCCAGGGAAGGGGTAGGCCAACTTGGGTCCCAGTCCCGACAGGAGCCAGTCACCGACTTAAGCAAGTGTGTTGGACGGACGGGGTTGAGACACGGGAAGGTTGTGGGTAGTGTGGTCTCAGGGACGGGAGGGACCCCACTACCACCACCACGCCCCCCGATACACAAGTCGAAGTAGAGACGGTTTTCTTCTTTGATGGGACAGAGGGTGAAGGAAGGGTGGAGGGGGTAGTGACCCCGAAACCCTTAGGTGTTCGAGGGTCGTCCCTGACTGACCATCCCTCTGGAGTACTCGAGGACTTTGCTGAGGCGTCGACCCACTGGGAGGGTGGGGGGGTGGGGGGGTGGCTCGGGTGGGCCGGGACAACAGAGTCAGACTCTTGAGCTCTACGGCAGCCTTCTGAGGGTCTGGAATTTCTGTTGCACATGGTCGTAGACGGGCGGTCAGAACGGCCCCATAAACGGGACGTCCAAGAGGCCGCTGTCCAGCTTTTTCAACCGTGGCCAGAGGCACGTATGCCGGAAGTGGTCGTAGAAGAACGGGTACGGCCTCCCCGGGTGGTCCTCCTACCTCGCCTACTCTCCTCGGTACCGCACATATAGACCCCTCGGACTCTCTCTTCTGCCTCACCCCCGCCGATCCCCGGCCGTCCCCCGACCCCCACCTCTGCAGCTCAGTCCCCTCCGGTACCCGGGGTCCGACCCGTTCTGCTCCCAGTCCAGTGCCGACGTGAGAAGACGGGGTCCCGGACCCGTTACGGGGGCCCTCTCCGTCGGACCTACCTCGGATTACCAAATCGTTCGGATTAAGACTTCCCGATGTACCCTTCCCCCTGTGACCGCCCCTCTCTCGCCCCAAGTCTTCTCTCGGAGGGAGGAGGGTCATGGGAAAGAAGAGAGGTAGGGTGGACAAAGGTAAGGACCTAAAACTTCCCTACCTTAATTTCCCGTACACTGTTTCGGGAAGTCTTTCTAAGTCGGAAACCACACAAAGTCCCTCACCCCCCGACTAGAAGACCCTTGTCCTATCTGATCCCGTCTAACGAGTCCTGACTCCCTCCCCGACCTTTACACCCCAGGAGTCGTCCAACTCCCGGACGGACCGAAGTCTCACACTGGAGACCCCCCGGGGTTCCTTCCGTGTCCCCCTCGGACTGTACGTAGGTTTCGGACAGTCCTCCCACCTACCTAGGTGGGAGGAGTCGGCGGACGGGGCTTCGGGGTGGTGAGGTCCCGGACGGAGGGGTAGTCCGGAGAGTGGCTCGGCGTCTTAGGGCATGTTCCGGTACAAGACGGACTACAGTCGGTCCCTCCCGTATCCGTCGAACAAACGGTTCAAGTCCCGACTAGGCTCCATCTCCGTCAGTGGACCCCACCCCTCCCCCCGCGTCGACCACTCGCCGTGGACGACCCCGTCCCGTGCGCCCCTCTCCCCAGTGCGTCCCGACCGTCAACCGAAGCCCCCACCGGTGCCGGGCCCCTTGACGAGGAACCAGGTCGGGACCTCGTCCGCGACGTCCCTCCAGAGTGGTTACATCAGAAAGTTCCCGTGACAGAACGAGAAGAAATCTTCCGGATTCTGTTGCTCGAGAAGTTTGTCCCTCAGGTATCCGGACCGTCTCCTACCGCGTACCCCCACGGGTCCTGTTTTCCTTTCCCTGTGTCTAACCACCCCCGCGACGTCCGTCCTCGTTCCCCCTGAGCGGTCCCCATGGGACAGGCGGAAGGACACCAGTCTGTCGTAGTCTTCCGTGTTGTGACCGGGTGACCGGGTCTGCCATCGTACGGGGTCGACCCACGGGACCCCAAACTCACCACACACTCTTCCTGGTCGTGGGAGACTCTGGGTTGCACCCACTGTGTGTCGGGGAAGGATCTTTGGTGTACCTTCTACATGTGCGATAGCCCTCCGACCCTCGCCCCGACCGGTCCTTGCGTCGACCGGGGTCACACGAGTGTAGTGGTCTCCTTATCTTTCCCCGGTGACCGTTCCGGGACTGCGGGGTCTCACCCTACGGGTTCCCACTACCCCCTCATCCCTTCCTTCCTCTGTGTCCTTCGTCCCTCGCAAACCTTGTTACGGGGTGAGTGTCGAGTAGGACTTAGAGGTGAAAGTTTTGTGAAAGAACACGAACTCAAGTAGGAGTGCCGAGAGGGCACTCAAACCGTCCCGTCCCTGAACCCAATGACTCCTGTCCCCGAGTCTCTCCAATTCACTGAAGGGGGTCCAGTTTGTCGATATCTTGGTCCGGGACTTCAGACTAGACAGGACCTGCTCCCGAGTGAGGTGGTGGGGGTCCTTTCACGCCCGAGACGATGGACAGACCCCAGTCCAGAAAAAGGAAGAAGAAGAAGGGCCCAAAGAACGGACGGAAGAAGACCATCTTTCGTTTGTGTCCGTCACCAGAAGAGAAGGAACGGAGGGGGCGGGCTCGCGGGACGGAACAAGGTCGGGGTCGGGGAGCAGAACGGAAACCTTCGAAGTGTCCAGAGCAGAGGAGGGACAGGTGCCGGTTGGAGTCCAAGAAGTCGAGGACTGCGTAGTCTAGTAGGTGGACCCCCGGCCGTCCCCCACACTACCCCACTGGTCCCGAACCCCTCCTGTCCATCCTCCGACTCCTACTTCAGCCCCAGCCCCCCGGGAGTTCCTTCTAGGTCGGGTCGGGTCGCTACCGTTGACCACCCCCACCTCCCAAGAAAGCCTTACAGGGTTGGGACTAGGTATAGAGCGAGTACGAACTCGGACCGTAGGTACACCCGTCTTCGAGACTCCTACCTCGGTCAGTCGAAAGTTAAGTTCGGGGTCAAGTCAAGTCAAGTCAAGTCAAGTCAATACAGGTTAAGAAACACCGGGATACCTGACGTCGTGTGGTTCGGAAGGACGGCCCTCGGTCACACTCCTTAGGGCGACTACCGTTTCCAGTACTCCTTCCTCCGAACTGTATGCGTTTCCGCCCTAGTTCGGAGTCCCCAGGGGAACCTCTAAGAGCTCGTAGATGGGGGTTTTGGTCTCAGACGGATGGAATGACGTAATACAAAGGTGGATAAGAAGACTGTAATTGTCCCCCGATAGGGGGTGGTGGAAAGAGACCTTTTTCAATTGAATCTCGAGGTCAATTGTCAGAGGACGTATGTTTTCCTCACAGAGTCGAGTTTGGGGAGACTACCGAGAGATTGAAAGGACTGTCCAAATGGGTCTGAAAATGTTGATGCGTACACTAACAAATATCGGGGGGTTGGCGCTCTCCGTGCTTCGAATTTTGTAAAATTTCTATGTCTCGGAAAAAGTTTCTCGATTCTTAATATAACCACTTTCCAAAAGTAACAACACAATTACTGACGGTGGTCCGGAGGTATAGGAAATAGAAAATCCGGGGACCTCCTATAATTAGTTACATCAACCCTACGTCTTTATCCTTATATCATCAAAACTACAATCGTTATGATCTGAAAACTCAATTACTTAAAAGAGAAACAATGTTTAGTATCATGAGGAGAAAGGAACAATATTTAACAACACAGGAACGATACATTCTTACATCGGAATTGATCACGAAAGACTCTCACCGTGGACTGAAATCATTCTTGTTGTGAAAATCCCGTTTATTCAAAAGACCAACTGCCTGGGAATAGTCTTTTCCCGGTATTTTACGATTATCCGGAGGACCGGTCTTCTACTACATTTAGTGGATTCTCGACACATATGTCGATCCATACGTCTCTCTTTCGGACCAGAGCTATTTCCAGTCCCGACGACTGGAACGTACTAAAACATAATAGGTAACTAGAGATATATATTTTTTTTTTTTTTCATATTTTCGAAAGGACCTTTTATTTCCTACTTGGTCAAAGAGCCTTTAGACCGAAGGGGGCACAGAAGAAAAGAAAGAATGAGATAAAAGACCGACTAAGGGGAGACCTCGTATCTCCGAGTAGTACAGATCAATAAACAGAGCCGAAGATTCTGNATATATTTTTTTTTTTTTCATATTTTCGAAAGGACCTTTTATTTCCTACTTGGTCAAAGAGCCTTTAGACCGAAGGGGGCACAGAAGAAAAGAAAGAATGAGATAAAAGACCGACTAAGGGGAGACCTCGTATCTCCGAGTAGTACAGATCAATAAACAGAGCCGAAGATTCTGGGTGTACTCTCCCTCGGGTTCCGCCCCGTGGGAGACGATAAGTTCACCCGCGGACACTGGAATACATCTGTCACATTCAGAGAACAGACTCCGAAATAACCGAAAGATACATTTGGTTCCTTACGTCGGAGAAAGAGAGGAGATAAAAGAATTGACGTTTGAGAAAGGAATAGAGAGAGATTTAGATATATAGAGAGAGCGGTATGGCAGGGGCGAATCTTAATGGGACCTAGGTGACCCCGACCTGGGGTCGTGGAGGGACAGGTAGTGGTCGAGGGTCTCGAATGAGTTTGAGTACAGGAAGTTCAGTCACTACGGTAGGTTAGTAGAGTAGGAGACAGTAGGGGAAGAGGAGGGTGAAAGTTAGAAGGGATCGTAATTCCCAAAAAGGTTACTCAGTCAGGAAGTGTAGTCCACCGGTTTCATAACCTCGAAGTCGAAATCGTAGTCAGGAAGGTTACTTGTGGGTCCTGACTAGAGGAAATCCTACCTGACCGACTTAGAGCAACGTCAGGTTCCCTGAGAGTTCTCAGAAGAGGTTATGGTGTCAAGTTTTCGTAGTTAAGAAACCGTGAGTCGAAAGAAAATCAGGTTGAGAGTGTAGGTATGTACTGGTGACCTTTTTGGTATCGGAACTGATCTACCTGGAAACAACCGTTTCATTACAGAGACGAAAACTTATACGATAGATCCAACGAGTATTGAAAGGAAGGTTTCTCACAGAAGATTAAAGTACCGAATCCAGTAGTAGACGTCACTAAGACCTCGGGGGTTTTTATTTCAGAGAGTGACAAAGGTAACAAAGGGGTTAATAAACGTACTTCACTACCCTGGTCTATGGCAATAGAGTCAAAAGACTTGTAACTCAAAATTCGGTTGAAAAAGTGAGAGGAGAAAGTGAAAGTAGTTCTTCGAGAATCAAGAAGTGAAAGACGGTATTCCCACCATAGTAGACGTATAGACTCCAATAACTATAAAGAGGGTCGTTAGAACTAAAGTCGAACACGAAGTAGGTGAGACTGTAAAAAGTACTACATCAGACGTACATTCAATTTATTGGTCGTACTGTTATATGTCGGAACTGTATGAAGAAAGGGATAAACCTTGGTCAGACAAGAAGGTACAGGTCAAGATTGACAACGTAGAACTGGACGTATGTCTAAAGAGTCCTCAGTCCATTCCACCAGGCCATAAGGGTAGAGAACTTCTTAAAAGGTGTCAAACAACACTAGGTGTGTCAGTTTCCGAAACCGTATCAGTTATTTCATCTTTATCTACAAAAAGACCTTGAGAACGAAAAAGCTACTAGTTTACCTATAACCGTTAAACTAGAGACTAAGGAGACGGAAAAGATTTTGGTCGAACTTGTAGATCTTCAAGTATCAAGTGTATGACAACTCCGAACCGAACTTCTTAAAACTCGTAATGAAACGATCACACACTCTACTCACGTTAACACACCATCAAACTCGTAAGAAACCGTAACGGAAAGAAACCCTAACTTACTTTTGACTGGAAAAGGTCAGGACACCGGTGACGACTCAAAGGGTTTATCCGACCGTATAACTCACGTCGTGAAAGTGTCGTAGTAGAAAGTCCTAAACTTTGTCGAGTTGACCCTAAGGTAGTGGAGGTGATCGAAACAAGTATCACTACGAAGGATTCCGGGTGAACTGAAGTGTAAGGTCCTACAGACCGAGATCCACTCACTAGTGTGGTAGCACCAATAGACCCAGTACTTTTAGAAAAAACATATCAAAAAGACACATAAGAACGGTGGAGAAGAATTAGAGAAGACGAAGACAATGTAGGTATGGTAAAGATAAGAAATAACACGGGTAGAGACGTACTTTACAAGGGAACCATAGAGATTAAAAGAACTTCTCTAGAGATCAGAAAGGGTAAGATAACAAAAGGACATAAATAAACGTAACAAGTGACTCCTTCCAAAAGAATAGAAAGGAACGATAAGAGACCTTGAGACGTAAGTTTACCCATAGAGCAAAAGAGGGAACGGAAATCGAGTTTGGGGTCTAGGTGACAAATTTCAGACGTACCCCCTGAAAGGACGACCGGGGTACCGATTCTTAGACAGAACGTTACGTCCCCTACGTCCAAGTTAGGGGCTAGTTTCTTGCTTCTAGTACGTACTGTGTTTCGTTGATTCGACACGGGGTGTTGATGACTGGGGGGTGGGTGTTGATCTCTCAGGCGCACGACGTTGCTTTGTAGAGTTCCCGGCGTTGATTCTAGGTTACGACGGTTTATTTAATTTATCAGACACACTGGAACTCGTTAAAGCACTGGAGAGTCGGAGTCCAAGGAGTGTACACTACAGTTCTTTTAATTCCGCGGACGGAGTGTACAACAACCTTTCTAACACACTAGGTTACGAGGGTTCCACCCGTCGTGTCCCACCCGTCTCCTGTCACCCATACAGGGGTCGTATCTCGGGGAGCACAGGGGGTGGGAGTCCCGACACAGTCTCCTGGGGCCCCTGGTTCTACGGGGGTCTACCCTTGTCCTGATGTGGTCCGTCCGTCACGGATCTCCGTCCCACGACGTCTCCGACCGTCCGGCCCCCGACCACCCGTCGTTCCTACCTCAGACTAGGAACCTCCGGGACGTCCCTACGAGTGGACATAGGCCTAGAGGACAAGGTGGAGAAAGGAGAGAAGGTAGAACTCCCAGAGTCTCAGTTTTGAGACCGACCCTTTCTCCGACAGTTTGGCCAAGAAGGTGTCTAGACGACCACGTCCCCGCATACAGGTCCTAGGTCCACATGTGTGTGTGAGTGCGAGTACACGTGTGTCTTCGAGTGTCCACGTGTGTACGTGCGACCGGGTCGAGAGGAGAGTGACTCGACGGACCGTGAAGGTCGGTCTGACGTCTAGGTCCGGACTAGGGTTCCGGACACCGGTGTCCTAAGTCTGGGTGTCGGGTCCCTCGTGTGGAGTGCGGGGAGAGGAGAAGCCGAAAGAGGGAAGCCGGCAGTGGGCGTACAGGGGTACGGGGGATGTGCACCGTGCCCGGGTGAGAGGGTCCCTGGTTCCAGTGGGGTTCTGGGGCGTCCGGACTGGCGGGGAGACGAGAGTGAGTACATGAGGAACACCGGTCGCAATTAACGTCCCTACCTAAACCTTCCGTCACGAGATTCGTAGCACAGACGAAGGACCTTGTCTCCGTAGGAGGTGAGTCTCGGGAGTGGAGGTGCGTAGTGGAGGCGTGTAGACCCGGACTACGAGGGTCTGGGCGGAGGGCGGTCCGTGAGAGACTCTGAGGCACGGGGACGGGGGAACCAGGCACCGAGGTCCGCCACGGAATGAGGGAAGAACCAGAAAAGAGGGAAGAAGAAAAAGAGAAAAAGGAGGAAAAGAAAGAGGAATGAAAAGAGAACGAGGAAAAAAAACAAGAGGACCTGAACGTGGAGGTCAAGGTAGGAGTGGACACTGTCCGTGTCCTTCTACGAAACCTCTTCTGGTTCCCCCAACTATGCTCGGTTTCTTAGGGTCCCGGACTCGATCCCCACCTGGGTCCTAAGGGTTCCGGAGCGCAGTGACCACGCTGGGTCCGTAGCTCCCAGGTCCTTCTTTCCCCGAGTTGACTCACCCACCCACGAACGAGTCTCGACGACGAGAGGGGCCCCCAGAGGTACCTTCACCCCTCTACCTCAGTGTCACGAGAGTAGTGTGTGTAGTGGAGAGAGACTGGGTCCCCCGGAAGAGGTCGAGGAAGACCCCTGGGGAAGGAGGTGGTGTAGACGTAGGAGAGGGGGTCGGGGGCGGTGGGAGTCGACTGTGAGTCCAATGAGAGAGATTGGAGTCTAAGGTGGATTGTGTCTTTACGGAGATAAGGGTGGAGACCCCATGGACAAGACCTCAGAACAGACGTTTCTAGTCCCTCCTAGGTGGATTTCTGAGCAGACCTATTAGTCCCTTAGCCGGCCACTCCCGTGATTTACCTGTATTTTACCAGCCTCTCTACCTACCTACCTTCTTACCCACCTATCTACTCACCTGCCTTTTCACCTACCCACCTACCTACGTACCTACCTACCTGTCTACCCGCCTCCTTGTCTTCCTATTTACCTACTACCTACCCACCTGTCTACCCACCCACCTACCTGTCTACCCACCTACCTGTCTCCCCACCTGCCTACCTATCTACCTACGCACCTGCCTACCTGTCTACCCACCTACCCACCCACCTACCTGTCTACCCACCCACCTGTCCCCCACCTGCCTACCTATCTACCTACGCACCTGCCTACCTGTCTACCCACCTACACACCTACCTACCTGTCTACCCACCTACCTACGTACCTACCTACCTGTCTACCCGCCTCCTTGTCTTCCTATTTACCTACTACCTATCCATCTGTCTACCCACCCACCTACCTGTCTACCCACCTACCTGCCTCCCCACCTGCCTATCCACCGACCGACCGACCTACCTACCTACCTGCTACCTCTTTCTGTTTCCTGTTCCGTCTGTCCCTCTCCCCCTCCCACACCTAGCAATGTCCTGTCTCATCCCTCTGGTCACTCCCCCACAGGGACCTGTGAAAGGGTAGAATAAGACCGCAAAAGAGACGGTAGACCCCTTCGTCCTTCAGTGCACGCCACGACAAGGGCGTCCGACCCCCGGGGCTCAATGTGGGTCACACAGTCGTCGCACAGTCCCCAACCCCCCATTCGGCCCCACCCGACTCTTTCCGTTCTCCCCCAAGTGCCGCCCCCTCCCCGCCCAGGCGCCTCCGGCCCCCGTGACTGACCGTGAGCTACTTGGTGACNTGTCCTGTCTCATCCCTCTGGTCACTCCCCACAGGGACCTGTGAAAGGGTAGAATAAGACCGCAAAAGAGACGGTAGACCCCTTTGTCCTTCAGTGCACGCCACGACAAGGGTGTCCGACCCCCGGGGCTCAATGTGGGTCACACAGTCGTCGCACAGTCCCCAACCCCCCATTCGGCCCCACCCGACTCTTTCCGTTCTCCCCCAAGTGCCGCCCCCTCCCCGCCCAGGCGCCTCCGGCCCCCGTGACTGACCGTGAGCTACTTGGTGACAGCCTAGACGAGGAAGTAGAAGAGGAAGTACAGCCCGGGGAGGTGGAGGGCCTCCACCAGCGCCCGGAAGTGGTGTCGGTCGACCTTGAGGAGGAGGAAGAGCCGGACGGCCTCGGACGCGTGTAGACGGGGCTCCGACCGGACCCTGGTCCACGGGTCCCCGAGGCGGCCCGACCGACTCCCCTCGACCCCTGCACCTGCCCCTCCGCTCCCCGAGTCCCCACCCTCACCCCACGGGGTCGTGAGGGGTAGGGGCGTGTCTCGGGGCACACGTGTGTGTGGGTGCGCCTTGTCGTCCCGAACGGACGTAGTCTTCTTTAACACAAACGTCGGACTTTGAGCAGACACATTTAATGAGACTATTACTCAAACGATCTACGTAGGCCCGACCGGGGGGGGGATGGGCGATGGGGTCGTGGGCGCGGGGGGTGGGGTCGGAGGTCGGGGTCGGGGTCGGGGTGGGGGTGCGGGTCGCGGGAACAACCGTCGGCGAGGCGTCGGTGAAAGGGCGGAGTAACCGAGGGTTTACATAAAATTTATAGTGAGACGCGTCTCTGTTAATGACTTTTGCGACTCGAGTGTGACAACTACCCGGGTCCGCCGACCCGAGTAAGGAGTGGGTGGTCAGCACGGTACCGGGGGACGGGGGGGTGGGGTGGTTCTGTGCTGGGTCGGGACCGGAGGACCCCAGGCCGACGGGGCAGTAGTCGCTCGAGGCTGGAGCGAGGGTGCACCTGGTGGGCCAGGAAGGGAGGAAGACTTCGGGGGTCGGAGGAACCTCGCCGGTAGGGTCGGGACCGGAGGCTAGGAAGACAGGGGTTGGGGTCGTAGGGGAGGGTCGGGGAGGAAGTTAGAGGGGAATATCCGGTCCGAAAACACCGAGACGGGTCCCGGGTCGCGGGAGGGTCCCTAGCGTCTTGGAGTGGGGACACTACCGAAGGAGAGGATTCAGTCGTCTCGGGTCGACCCCCGGCTAGTGGTGTCTCATGTCCTGAGCCCAGACAGAAGGGGCGGACGTGGGAGTGGGGACCGCCGGGTACGAGGGGCGGGGGTGGGAGGTACCCGTGTAAGTACGGGGTCAGTGGATCGAGTGTGAATCGGTAAGACGGACGTCCCGTCTCCTCTCCTCCCTTAGCCCCTAGAGTCTCGCTCACCCCTCGGAAACGGGGGACGCTTTCCGAGACCCCACTTCCCCCACACAGGAGTAGCGTTGACCCGGGGGGTGTACGAAGAGGGTCTCCGACGTCCTTTGGGTGACCGGGACCCTTGACCGGAACACGGTGACGCCCCGAGTGAGGGACGTCGGAGAGGACGGTCGAGGTAGCACCCGGTCCCCTGTCCTACGAGACTCGGTGGCAGGGAGTGGGGTGGGGTACATACTGAAGGAAGGTTTCCCGAGACCACCCCCCCTCGTCCTTCCCTACACCGAACCGTCACCGAAACACCACTGGAAGGTGGTCCCAGGGGTCTGGGAGGAGGGGGTCAGGAGTTACCTCCCTCCACATGTGTCCCGACCCCCGTCCTACGAGTGGTACGGCTACTTGAGGTAGAGCCAAGCGGCCAGGACGACTCACGCAAAGGAGACGTCCATTGGGAAGGTGTGGACCCCCCTGTGTACCCGGGCCTGTGAGGGGTGTGACGGAAAGACGACCCTACGTCCCATCACCCGTCTAGAGACCCCTCCCGTGGAGATCCTAAGTCGAGTGACCGGTGACTGGGAACTCGTTTCTATCGGGTCTGTCCCACCCCGGCCAGACGTGGGTCTGGGGGCCGTGAGAACCTCGGGGGTCCTTAAGGGAGACAGAGTAGAGGTGGAAGATTGGACGGAAATTTTTATAAAGACAAGAATCAACGCCGTCCACTTGAGAATCAACGTCGTACACCCTAGATCAAGGGGTTGGCTCCTAGCTTGGACCCGGAGAACGTAACCCTCACGTCTCAGAATCGGTTGTCTGGTGATCCCTTCAGGGATTGGACGACATAGAAAACTCCGTGTTTAGTCTCGAGTCTGAGGTGGAGGAGACTCTTCGGGAGGGGCGAGAGTGAAGAGTCGTATGAACGTCGTAGACCTCATTTACGAACGAAGGTGGGTCCGGGTATCTGGACCCACGACAACTCTGGTACGTCGAGGGGATTAATTAGGGATGTACAATGTTCCTTTGACTCCGGTCTCTACCCTGTACCGGAGAGGGTCCAGGGTCCCGGCAAGCCGCGTCTCGGTTCTGGTTCCGGGCCAAAGGACTGAGGAGTGGGTCCCGAGGAGAGGGCCGATGTGAACCCGGGTACCTGTTGGGCCACGGGACCCCTCTTATCTCCCTCCGTCCCGGTCACGGAGTGGGCCGTCAAACTGACCCTGTCTCTGAGTCACCCGTCCGAGACAGGTCCGAGGACCGGTCCGAAACAGGAGGACGAGGGCACTGTTCGTGTCCTTTCTGGGGACTATTGACTCCCGGAGTGTGTTAGAGGGGCAGACTACTCACCCTTTGGACCCTGGACCCTGCGTCACAACGGTATGGGAACTCCAGACCTCTGTCCCTGCTTTCCTGCTCAAAACTGAAAGTCCAACCCCCTCCTACGAGGTCGAAACCCCGACTGGGAGGAAGAGGTTTCCGAACAAAATCGCTCGGGACTCCCACTCCTGGGGGACAAGTGGGTACCCCGTCGGTCTGGACCCACGTCCTACGTGTCGTGGGGTCGGGTTCAGGGGACTAAACGTTAGACTTTTAGATAGAGCCAACCTCTCCTGTAGACAAGAGTTCCGACGACAGAAAATCAACCGACCAAACGAGACCTAAAACCCCTTCTTCAGGATTCAGAGGACATAACCCGACCCTTTGTCTTCAAAACCTCCGAGACTCTGAACTATCTTCTGCCCTCTCCTCGTCAGGACCCGGAAGGACGGGACCGCAAGAGATCCCGCGGAGGGTAGAATAGTTCGACCATTTGTGACGGGGAGACACTCAGCTGAATCGCGTGGATCCCCCTCTAGGTGTCCCGACGGTCCTCTGTCCTCTTCGTACGGGCGGTCCTGTCGCCCGGCCGTGTCCCCCTTAGATCTCTACCTCGACCCACAAGACATCACTCCACCCTCCCCGACACTACTTTCCCACTGGAGTCCCCCGGGTCTGGGGCTTCTGTGGACCTCAGTAGTCAAGAGTCTGAGGTATAGGAAGTAGTACGAAGGAAAACGGAGTCGATGGACCTCCGAGTCCGATGTTAAGTCGCTGAGTAAAGAAACGGAAAGAAAAAATAAAAAAGTCAATACTGTCTTACTATTACACATGTCCTCTGAACCCTTTATGTCTTCTCAATGTATGCCAAGGTGATGTATAATGTTAATAAAAAAAAAAGTCATCTATTTGATTATAAAAATCGACCTCGAAGGGACCACCGAGTCTGCCATTTCACAGACGGACGTCACGTCCTCTGGGTTCAAGCTAGGGACCCAGCCCTTGTAAGGGACCTCTTCCTTTACCGTTGGGTGAGGTCATAGGAACGGACTTTCTAAGGTACCTGTCTCCGGACCGCCCGATGTCAGGTACCCCAACGTTTCTCAGCCTGTGTTGACTCGTTGAAGTAAAGTGAGTGAAAGTTGTAGTTTGAGAGTTTTTAAGTATTTTACTTGTCTGTCTTTTTGTCTTTCTATATCATCCGGCCTTCTCAAAAACACTGAGTAAAAAGTGGCAGAATGTTCAAAACCCCTACTAACAGATGAGACAAGACGACGACATAATACCTAGAAAGAGGGGATTAAATTTTAAAAATAAATAATAACAATAAAAATTTTAAAAACCGGTGTGGTACACCGAACACCTTAAAATCAAGGGACTTGTCCCTAGCTTGAGTCCAGGAACCGTCACTCTTACTCCACGGGAGTGGGGGCCTGACGGTCTCTTAAGGGAAAGAGGAAACTAAAATTACTAGGAAGACAAACCCCCCGAAAATACCACAGGGTGAAGTTCAGAAAACCCCTTCTACCTCTTGTTTATTATTTATTCTATGTATAAATAATGGCTACTTCAAGGATCGAATTGTAGATCAACACCCCGTCGTCTTAGGTTCACAGACATAAAGACAGAAGTTAACGACTCGGTCCGTCAGAAGGACCTCCTCCACTGAAAGGAGGTCCCACGGACCACAACCCCCCACCCCCCAAAATGGAAGACATACCACTGCCGACGAAGTAGGACTGACTTGAACTTGGCTGGAAGGAGGGTTTAGAAGGCCAGAGCGAGGAGGAGAAAGGCTTAGAGGGCGTACTTCCACCGGGCCTCGGACGGAACGGACCGGGCGAGCCGGAAAACGTCATCGTAATACCGGAGTCAGGCCGAATTATAACCTTTCGAGACCGGTGTCGTCCTCGTTTCCTCCTCCTTTGCTCCCTCCCAACGGTAGAGGTCAACCCTCTAGTCAGGGGAGTTCTGTACGACCCCCGTACAGGGTCCCGTCACTCCACGGGTTCAACACACAGAGACGGAACCACACCCTTCCAATGCTCCTCGTATCGCGTCGTCACTCCCCCGGTCCTGATGGGTCTCGCGAGAGACTCCACCACTTCCCGTCCTGTCCCGGAGGTGCAGGACTTCGCCCCTCGAGACAAGGTCCCGCCCCCCACAGAGGGACTGAGTGGGGGAGACTCTAGAGACCGAAGTCAGACCTGTCGTCGAGGCAGTCGTGCACAAGGGCGAGGAAGTCCTACGACCTGGCGAGGTCGAGTTTTATGAACCCTTAGCCCTGGAGGTCCAGACGGAAACCCCGTTGTGTCCTCTTCCTCTCAACCCTTATTTGGAGGTCTGGGAGACAGGTTGGGTAATGACGGAAGTCGACGTATGTGTGGGGACCCCGACCGAAGGAGGTAGGATCTCGACGCCCCACCCTTTACATGTCTAAAACCCGTCTAACGGGGTTCTCAGTAAGGGGAGAAGGAAACTGGAACAGTACACGGGTCTCAACTTAAGACTTCCCAGTACCATCCATTACCCGTCACCAGGGTCAGGATCGACATGTATACTCAGTTGACCCTGGGTTCGAGAATTTTACCTCCGAGGATCCGGGAGGGGCCCGTTGGTGTAGTCTTACCGTCCGGGACCTCTTACAGACAAAAAAGTTCAGGTGTCTACCCAGAGTCCGTCGATCAACCCCTTTGAAACTCAGGAGGAATCTACACCTTGTCCCTCGGGACTGGAACCCTGACCGACCTCCGGTCACGTCTTCGCGATACGAGACCCTGAACGACTACGAGTCTGTAGGTGACTCCCAGAACACTTTTACGTCTCCGTCTCATCACCCAGACCCCACGTCGGTCTCTAAGACGTAGAGATTGTTCGAGGAGCCACTACGACTGCGACGACCAGGCGCTTGGTGCGAAACTCCTTGTTCGGAGGTCCCCTGGGAAAGGTCGTTAAGGGACGTTACCCCAAGCACCTAGGAGGACCGGTTTGTCTTGAAGGTCGGACTGAGGGGTCGGTGGGAATTGACGGAAAAAAAAAAAAAAATTTTCTAAATAAATAAATAAAAACCGACACGATCCCGAAACAACGACGTGTGTCCGAAAGAGATCTACGACGTTCACTCCCAATGAGAGATCAACCCCCACGTGTCCGAAGAGTGACGCCACGGAAGAGAACCCCTCGAGTCCGAGATCCGAGTCAACAACACCGAGTACCCGAGTCGACCGGTGTACCGCACACCCTAGAAGGGTCTCGTCCCAAACTTGGGCGCAGGGAACGTAACCGTCCGTCTGAGTTAGCGATCTGCTGGTCCCTTCAGCGTGGAGGATTCCACGCACTTGAAAGGTTTAGGGTAGCAGGATAGACGGGACGGACGGAAGGGAACGTCTACTGCAAGGTCCCGGACCCCACAGGCTCCTTTCAGTTCCGGTGGGGATGAGGTTCGACCCCGACCCCGAACCAAACGAAGGTGTTCCTCCCCCTCTAGTTCCGATCGGGGGGAGGGGTCGAGGGGCGGGGGGCTCGACCCCACCCACGCCACGAACTCGTCGGGCGCGTGGCCCCACTCGAAATTCAGGACGTCGTGAACCAGGTCCGTCACCCAGAGTGTGTCCAGCCGCGCTTGGTCTAGCAGAAACTCGAGGTCGTGCGCCGTCCGGTGCGACAGGTCGTCGGCGGCGTCGTCGGCGGCGAAGACGCCGACGTGGTAGACCAGCATCTCCCACAGCTTCGCCGCGTCGTCGGGGTTCATCATGTCTATCTCGCTCCTCTCGGCCATGACCTTCCTGACGGCGAGCGCGAGCCTTTGCCGAAGGGGGTCGTCGCCGAGGACCAGGTCGTCGAGAAGGTTCTAGTCCACCCTCCTCAGGGTCTCCGCGACCATTCGAGACCCTCCTCCCCCGCCGTCCCCCGCGGGACTCGGAGTCTCCTCACCCCTTCCCCCGACTCCTCCCCTACGGGACTCGGACTCTTCTCGTTCCCGCCCCACCGCACCCCCCTCGAGGGGACTCCGAGGACTTCTGGACTTGAGTTCCAGGGTCTTCTACACTACGATTCCTCTAAGTACCGGGCCTCCACCTCAAGGTCCTTCCCTCTCCTGAAGTCCTTCGACTCTACCACCGGGGTCCCTCTGCGGGACTCCGAATCTCTTCGGCTCCCTGACCCCGAGGACCCCGACCTCGGGTGACTCCCTCCTTGTTCCTCCCACTGCTTACCCGTGGACGGTTGCCGCCCCGGAAAGTCTCGGACACCGACCAGGGAGGTCCGACCTCCCTCTGGGTCGCTACGACGTTACCAGATCCTACCACCCGACCTTCGCCCCCACTCCCGCTCGACATCTCTTTCCATGACACACCTCCCTGACAAGACCTTAGTTATCGGACTCCCTTTGGACTCGTGTCCGTCCTCGCCGGTCCCACCGACACTACAGGCCCCAGGTCCACCCCGGTCGGGAGTCTTCGGGGAGAGGGTGGTCGGGCAGGGTCCCCGGGCCGGGTTCCCGGTCCCTCCGTGTACGGGAAACAAGAGGGGAGGAAGTGAGTGCGGAGCCTGTACCACGGGTTGAGGTGAGACGGGAAACACTCGACCAGGACCTTAGGTGTCTTACAGACACCAAGGTGGGTCTACGGGGAGGTGTTTCGGTCTTATCGGGTCAAAATTCTCAAGACAGGGTAACAGAGTTTCAAGATTCCGACACTTCCCTTCCCCATGTCCATGTCCTAACCCCTGCGAATAGAACCTCCTGTGGGGCCTCCACCGTACGGTCTACCGCACCCGAGGGAACATCGTTCGGAACCGGTCCCCTGCCACCCCAGTCGGCGTCGATGAAGGGAACACTCCTAGTTTACTTTCTTGCCCGAAACAAACTGCAGTGGGACATCTGGTACTCCGAGACCCACCAACAATCAGGATTTCCGTAAGCAGGTCGACAGGAGAGACGACCTCTGGTCCGGGTCGGAGGGATGCGAGCACACACTGACGTGGTGTCCCCGTTTCCCCGTCCTCAACCCGAACCGTCCGGACCCAAGTGCGCCGAACACCTGAGAATCAAGGGGTTGGCCCTTGACTTGGGTCCCTGTGCCGTCACTTTCTCGTCTCAGGATGGGTGACCTAGTGGTCCCTACAGGGGTACGAAGGGAGCTTCACTCGTGTTTGTGCGGTCAAGGGGACCCCAGACTGTAGTCAAGTGTTCCAAACTCACTCGACATGGACACATTTCTTACTACAACGTTCCTCATCATCCACCCTGAGTCACCACAAACCCCCGAGGAAGACTCGAGAGACACCCAAAGGGGTAGTGACGAAGTCCGAGTGCTCCTGTAAGAAACCTTTTAAGTTTCGTATAGTCGGACCGAACCCAGACGACCCCACTCGAAAACCGAGTCACAGTTCACCCCTTGCAGACTTATTTATGCATTCCGTTCCCCGTTTCCTGTCCCCTCCTCTCTCTGTCCGTCTCCTAGCCCTCTCCTTAGGTGCGCAGGGGTCTCGAAGGCTCCTGGAACGGCTTTACGTCTAAGGGTAAGTCGTACGACTCGATCTCGGGTCCTAAGACGTAAGGATTGGACGTAAGGGTCCCACAATGTCTTCGACGACCGGACACTTAGTGCGGATCTCATCGTTCCTCACATTTGTGTCACCCTCACCCCTCCTCGGCTCGAAGGCCCGGTCCAGAGGACTCGGTCAGAAACAGGACGGGACCCTGTTTTCGAACCTATTAATCAAGAGTGGTGCACCGTAAAGGTGGCATCCGAACTATCGCCTCCTTTGTTGTCAAGTCGGTAGCAATGTCGCTCGGAAAAGTTATATACTTGAACTTCAATGTTTCCCTTGTATTTCCTAAAACCTTACAAGTGAGTTAGGGTCGGTCGGGAAGTGAGGTGACGGCACCTCCGACTTAATCTCTGTTTTCCTCTTACACCAGTACACAATACATCACTTAGATCCGCGTACAACATGTTCCCCAATACCATGATAAAAACGAAAAAAAAAAAAAAGGGGGTTTTATTTTACCCCCTTCTTTTCAATCCTCAGAGTTTTTGTAAGAGTGGTTAAACAAGACTTTAATTCGCCTTCTTTTAGAATCCCCTTTTATTTTTATAGAAGTTCTAGGGTCATCCAATGAAACTTCGACCAAACCCGGAAAACAAAAACATAGAACATCTAGACACATCGGGGACACGGGTCGTGTCCTGTTTTTATTATCAGAAGATCTTTACCGGAGTGTCTTGGGGTATGACTTCCTCCCTACGTGCACGTTAAAGTCCGGGTCTCTCCCGCACTACCTTTGTCGGTCGCCGTCTGAGTCCTAAGATTGGGTCTGGTCCAGCAGGGAGTAGAGTGGTTTGTTCTGACGACATGTAAATGTTTCTCAGTGTACAGTGAACACCCGGGGTGGGTCTTTCGTCCACAATTACTCCATACGTATTTACAAGAAGGTAGAACCCCCGTACTGTTCATCACTATGGGACGGTGTGTGGTGTGGAGTGGAGGTGTGTAGGGAAAAACTTTAGTCGTGTTGTGTCCTCTCGTCACGTCGGAAATAATTCCAACCCGGGGCCCAGTGAACCTCGACCACATGAACCAGTGCCGGAACCACGGGAGCCTGTGCCGCACGAACCGGTCGAGGGGTCCGTCATCGTCTGCGTGCCGACAGACCTGGAGGGCCCTGCAGTCACACCAAGCCGGTCTCATGACCCGGTCGGCCCGTCGGAGCGGCCGGTCGGCGAGTTTGTCTAGTAAGTGCTTGCTCAAGTACTACGAGTACCGGAACCTCCTCTACGGCTACAGCCCCACGTGGACCCCTTCGTCGTCCTCGTTAGACAATTGTCCCCCCGAGACGGACTACGGTGTTCGGGGTGGGGGTTCAACCCCTGGTGTTCCGACGGAGTAGTGGGAGAAAGGTCTCCGGTCTGTCCAATGATGATATCGGTTCAATTTTTTTTTCAAAGAGGGTTGACGTTGTCTATTCCTTACGACGGAGAAAAAAAGGGAAGAAAAAGGTAAATTACCAAACGTGTCGCAAAACATGGTGCCTACGGAGTATCAAATATAGTGGTAGGGAGAGAAGTACCTGTAAATCCCCCACACGAAATGAAAAACGATAATGTAGCACAAGATTATTTATGTACAGAAATTGTGAATTGTGAACATGCTCATTCGACCAATAAGGATCTTCAAGGATCTCCCGACCACGTGTATTGAACCATCTAGCAATTGGTCTAATAAAAAGTCTTTCCCGCGTGGATCCTGTATGGGAGGCGTGGTCTGACCTCACTCCTCTCACCCTAGACCCCGACAAGACACTCAGGGACACCCTGGAGTGTGTTCCGTGAAAGGAGACTCGGACAAAGGAGAAGACAGTGTAGTCGAAAACTTGATCCACTAGAGATCATTTTGTTTGCCCTCCCTGGAATATTGTTAGGATTGTGCACTCGTCCGTCTGTGGTAAAGAGACGTTTTTCACTTTCATCTCACTTCAGCGAGTCAGCACAGGTTGAGAAACACTGGGGTACCTGACATCAGATGGTCCGAGGAGGCAGGTATCCTAAAAGGTCCGTTCTCATGACCTCACCCCACGGTAAAGGAAGAGGTCCCCTAGAAAGACTGGGTCCCAGAAGGCACGACATCCGTCTGTGGAATGGTAGACTCGGTGGTAAAGAGACTCTTCACCCTCCCTTCACTGACAACTGTTTGTGTAGTCCGGTCACTTCCTCCACTTGCTTGTGGGACCGAGGACCGAGCCGACGAGGGAGAGGTGTGTCGGAGACCCCCGGTGCCTAGACTGTCGCCCTTCGGACTCGGCCTGGCACCAGTAGTGTAGAAGAAGGGAACTCCACCGGCCCCGTCACGGGGGGGGGAGCTGGACCCCCTGGACAAGTCGTCGAGAGAAGCCCCTCGGGTCAGGACGGCGTTGCGAGGGAAGTGTTGAAACCTCGGTTTTTCGATCCGATTCGACGTCCCCCGAGTGATTATGGTCGAGGGTGAGTTGAAAGTAGTCCTGGGGCCTCAGAAGAGATGACGACGGGAAACCGGACAGGTGCACACACGGCCCGGGTGGGGCACTCTCGCGAGGATCTCTGGGGCCGGCAGGTCAGTGAGTTTAACGAATACCCTAAAGTCTGGCCTCTGTTCCAAGTACAGACCCCAGACCAGAGTGTTCCCCACTCTGAGTCCGTCCACTCCCCTCTGGGTCCCGTCTGTCGAGTGACGGTCCGGGTCGAGACGACTCGTCCCGTCTCGTAAACTCCGGTCCACCGGACCCTAGGAAGTCTGTGTCGCCAACACACGGGAAACCACCGTGACGCACTCAGGGTCCTCATCTACCAGGAGTGTCCACGCGACCCTCAGACTCACACCCAATACCAACCCCGAATGGGTCTCAGTCCCGGCCGGCCCCTACCCCCAGACTCTATTGGAGGTGACAACGGTCCAGTGCACTGGGTGAGTGAGACGACTCGGGAATCATGGAATCCAAGGAATAGATATTCCATCTGGTTGGGGAGTCGGGGAGTTTCTGCCTCGCGGCGGGTGGATCCCCCGAGGGGACTCTGGCGTCAAGTAGCCTCGATGAGGAGCGAAGCCGGTGTCGATTGATCAGGGAAAACAAACCTGGTCGTGCAAACTGTGGACTAGTGGCAGTCGGGACGTGAAAGACCACCAGAAGGAAATGAATTTGACAGGGTGGATTCCAGGGTGTACTGACAAAGTAGACAGGGTCTCGGGACATCGGAGACCTGGACCCACCCTCGTACAAACTTAGCGGAGGACGGGCAGTGTCCGAGTCCTGTCTGTGCCTCGCCGGGGGACCCCGGAGACTTTACTTCTCACTGGGGTGTTCTCCCCGCGCCCCCGGAAACACGTCCCTCACTTGGGGTAGGTCCGGGAAAGGTCCGAAAACGGTCGGGGGCGGGGTGCGGGTACCACCGGGGGTGCGAGTGGACGAACTCGTGGAACATCTACATGTACCTCATCCAAAGAAACGCGGCCGACGCGGAAGACCTGAAGAACAGGGGTCCTGAGGCCGGGGCGGCCGGGGGTCTGACGACGTCGACAGGCACGAGCCGCGAGTAGGAGGACCAGGAGGGCCGCCGGAGAAGGGTGCAGAACCCGCTTGAAAATTCTCAAGTCGACGGGCAGGTGGACCTCCCCGACCCCCGGTCGTGGACCCGCGTCCCCGCCCCGGTCCGGGTTGGGACAAGTCTTGCACGAGAGGCAATTAGGACTTTCTCGGATTACCGAAGAAGGAGAGGTGGCGGGGGTCCTAAGGTAGAGACTTATTCGGAGGTGGTCGGGGGAAGGGGTGGGAAGGCAGAGGGGTCTACGAACATTGTGTATGCAATCTCAAGTCCGACACGGGAGTGAGTCGTGGGCACACGAGCGTACCTACCGACTCACGACCTCTCGCAGTTCGTCTCGTGTTCCGGGGGTCGTGGCGGGTGGTTCACGATCACGAGAAGTGAGTCAGAGTGATCGCAATAAGTAAGTAAGTGAAACACTGGGGTACCTGACCTCGGGCGATTCGAGGAGACAGGTACCTTAAGAGGTCCGTTCTTGTGACCTCACCCAACGGGAAGAGGTCCCGTAGAAGGACTGGATCTCCTTCCCAGAAGACGTAACGTCCGTCTAAGAAATGGTAGTCTCGGTGGTCCCTTCCGGGGGAGGGGAAGAGGCTCCCGGATGTCAAATCGACCTCTCTACTTACCAAGAGGTCTTTGGTACTTCCTTCCCACTTTCCCATTTCAAACACTTTGACTCAAGCCCTTTTTTGCATCACTCCAGTAGTGTCTCGTGGTTCGACTCGAGGGACACTATAAACCGTCGATGGACGAAGTGTGTACCAGTACATATATACGGTCGCGCTGAGAGGGTTAAGCGGGGCAAGAGGGGAAGGGGGGGTCCAGAGGTACTTGGAGGAGATGGGAAAAAGAGACAAGGACGGACCTTGATCCAAGTAGATATGGTAAAAGGATCTAAGGTACATGTACGTAATTTTATACAAAAAGAGAAAGACTGAATGAAGAGAGATATATATATGTATATAAAATTCTATCCGAATATGTTTATCTGTTAACTAAATTTTTTTCTTCTTTGGAGACCGAAGTCCTTTATTTACCTCTAAACTTCGACCAGACCATCCGGTACGTACGTACGTCAACACGGGCTGAGAAACGTTGGGGTACCTAGAACGTAAAAGGTCCGTTTTTATGACCTAGTCCAACGGTAAAGGAAGAGGTCCCCTAGAAGGGGTGAGTCCTAAGTTTGGTCCTAGAGAACGCAGAGGACGTAACCGTCCGACTAAGAAATAGTGACACGGTGGACCCTTCGGGGACCATCCTACCCATGTTAAATTGATCCTTCTCTCTAAAATCAACCCTCCTTTCCCTCTTTCTTTAGTCACCCACACCAAAGCCCCTCCGTCTTCTACCTCGCCTTGGACTCGGGTCTGTCCACTTCCGTCGTCCTTGGTGTCGACCGTCCCGGACTGTCCCTCCCAAAACCACTTCCACCTGACCTTCTTCGACCTCACTCTTTGTGCCCCACGAGAGACACTTGTACCCCGGGGACACCTTCACTCGACACTTCCCTTCCCCCTTTTTTCACGATAAGACGTCTCCACCACCAGAGTGAAACGTGGATCACACTGATAAAGTCCAGGATCTTACGACACCAATTCCTTTAACTCTCGTTGCCCTATTCGGGTCCGACACCCCTCTTCTCCCAAAAGGGTTATTTCTCCACCCCTCCTCGGTTTACTCGTAGTGGACGGTATCCGTGGACTCGTGGGAGGTGGAGTGGTTCGGGGGTGTGGGGGTCAAGGGTGGTAAGTCGACACCGACACGTGGCCCCCAACCTCCTCGTCCTCCATCTGAGAGCTAGGTTTTATTCCGTGACTAAAATCCGTGAACATCATTACACATAAAGCACCCTAAAAATTTTGTAAAATTTTTTACAACTCCGATCGCAAAAAAGACCTGTTCGACTGGTCGGATGACGTAAGGAAGGAGGTCCGGACCTCTGGGGAAGGGGGACAGGACCTCTGGGCTTGTCTGAAGTCGTCCTCAAGAAGTGTGTTGGTCCGGGAGGGAACCGGTTTCATCGTCGAGAGGTAGAGACAAGGGTAATAGGAGGATTGGTTTGGAGACCTGTGAGTCCTGTCTGACTACTCGGTAAAAAGAGACCCGGGGGCGGAATTCCGTGTTTCGTTGGTCCGGTCCGGAGACCCCCAGTCCCCCGCCTCAGTCTCACCTCAGGGAGTGAGGTCGGAACCTTAGATCCCGAGTCGACGTCCGTGAGTGGACTATGGGACAGGGGAGGCGGGTCCCGTCGAGACCCTGAGGTGTCGGTAGACTCTTCTGGGATGAGTGGAAAGTGCAATGTCGTGACTAGGGTCGAAAGACCCGCCAATGAGTGTTCTTTGAAGGGAGGGAAAATTCCAGAGGACACATCGGATGGTAGATTCAATGTTCAATTTCCCGTGACTACTTACGGGAAAGGTAGAATAACCGAAAGGGTAACCTGGTACTCGAGAAGCCCCCAAATCTGTGGTAGCCCCTGAAAAAAACACAAAATGACAGAATCTTTGGTACCGACACGTACAAAGGGGTGACCCCCTTTGTTCCTACCAACGACTCTGAAGTCTCCACTTCCGTCCGTCCTTCGGACCACCGTGTTTCCGACCTACCCGATAATTTCAAGTCTGTCCGATTCGTTTCGGGACCGTACCTCATAACTATTTCACCTACGTCGCGATTACTTTTAATTCCGGTACCTGTCCGATTGTAGTGTCTTGAAGAACATAAGGTGGTCCTTATGTCGTCGTCGTCGTGACCCGTTGGGAGTCGTTACAGTTAAGGACCAGAGTGATCTGGATGACTTGGTCTTTGAGGCTCCGCTCTGGGTCGTCAGTCACTAGGTTACTCGGAAGTCGACTAAGACTGCGTGCAATTACAAACACTTGGTGACCGGATTCATTTCCGTGCTCAAGTTTAGTCTTCCCTTCTCTCAAGAAGTTCGTGGGTGCCTGCCAGGAGTCAAACGTGGGTCGGGTACGACTCCCGTCCACTTACCACCGTGGCGTCCCTCCCCGTCCTCTCCTGGGTCTCCGGGTTCCTCCTTCCGTCCCTGGTACCGAAGAAGAAAGAAATAACCTGCGAAACATCTACAGTGCGTCCAGATTTTCAATGTAGCAATTTATTAATAAATTTTTGACTGGTCCTAATTCCGGGACCAGGTCTCGAGGTTTGGTCTTCGTCTTTCCTTACCCCCACCACCCGACCCCCCCATAAGGAGGTTGTAGTGGTTTTGGGTCTCTTGCTCCTAGGATTCGAAAAAGTGTCCGGTTGGACCCCGTGCCCGGGCGCCCGACTGGGAGCCTCCGGAGACCGACGTAGTGATAGCCCAGTCTTGGTCGCTCCTCGACCGCCGTTGTCGGTCGGCTCAGGTCTGTACCTGTGTCATCGACCTTTCTGTCCTCTGCCTGTCCAGGACAGGTCGACATCTATCCTAGTGTCTCACGTCGATTCCGTCCACCCCCGTTCCCCGACCCCTCGTCATAACGTCGTTACGTCCTACACCGGGGCCCCCGGGCCGGGTCGGTCGGGCCGGCCGTTCCCGAGTGTGCAACACCCAGGCGGACCACCCGACCCCGAGGAGCGGGTGGTCGAATCTGAACTCCACGAGGAACATCCGCTCCTACAGAGGTCCGGTGAACCACTAACAGACGAAGAGTGTCTGGGTCTAAAGGACACGTTGGACCTCTCGTTTGGGGTCTGAATCAGTGGGACCGGTCGCGGGAAGGGTGGGGTCGGGTTCTCTGACAAGGACCGCCTTAGACTCTTTTTTTGGGACATTCGAGGGTGACCGGGTGTAGGTCGAGGCAAAGTGGGGGAGTCGCAAGGACTCCTACCAGATTAGATCTGTGGCATGGGTTGTTCCCCACCCCCGAAGGTTCGACCTTGGGCGGTCAGTGGAGTTGACGGTCAAGGGGTCGTCCTGGGTCTGGACAAGTCCCGAAGTGAGAGCCGAGGGACGCAAGGGTGGGGCAGAAAGAGTGTCGAAGTCTCTTTACAGGTCGTCGAAAGAGGGGTCACTGTTCGTCCTTGGGAGACAGATTAGGTCTCAGAGGAATCATGTTATGATAAAGGTCCGACTTCTTAGGACCTTTGTTATCGTTTTCATGGGACAAGCGATCAGTCAAGAGAGGGACTAAAACCGGTTGCTACCGTTTATCCGATTGCCGGGGTTTGTCGATTACTTCTTACTTTCATAAAGACGCTTCCGAAAGATTCAAAGCGGTCTCTTGGCATTCTAGACCAGGAGAGGTGGGATGCAGGACGCGGGAAAAGGGTTTGTACCATTGTACCTAAGTCACAGGGGGTGCACGGTACCCCCCCACGATGGGGGTTGGCGCAGGACCGACCCTTAGAGTGGACGACCTACTCGGACTTCAGTACCGACTGGTCGTAGTCTGGCGGGAGTTTCAGCAACTACCGTAGACGGTCTCGCAGCTATCAGAGCTACAGGTCCACCAACCACCCGAGCAGGTCCTTCTCGTACACCCCCAAGACGGTCCGGTCGGTCCGGTCTGTGTGAGCCGTGAAGACGGGTAGTCTGTCCAAGGCCTAACCCGAGTGGACGCACCTTGGTGCAGTAAATGCTCCAGACCTCAACGGGAGTGGTGCGTAGTTCTGAGTGGAGAGGGGTATCGAAGAGACAATAGTGTGTCTCTCGCCCCGAGTCCTTCTGGGTTCTAGTGTATCATTCTGTCACCGTGGGGCCGTCAGGGAGTTCCCGGATCCCCTGTGTGGACCTTCAGACTTCGGGACGGAGCCGTCTCAGAAGTGCGTCACGTCGGCAGTCCCCTGGACACAGACCCAGTCTCCTGGGACACAGGATCCAGAGTGAAAGGGAACGAACATTGTGGTACCGGGTAGGACGATCAGAACCCCGTTCCCGTACAGTCTCTGGTCGTGTGGTGGGAGGTGGGAGGGAACTCTGAAGTCTCGAGGTTAGACATTGGTGGATCTCGTCTCCCTTTTTGTCTGCGGGTCGGGTGCAGAGGGTCAACGGACCCCAGGAGGGAGGGTTGGGCGACTGGACGACAAAGGGTCACTCCGGCATGGCGGGCTACTAGAAGGCGTAGAGGAGGAAGAGGAACTAGAGCCCCATCGTAAAGTAGTACATGAGGTCTCCGCTCTCCAGGTTCAGATCGACGAGAACATTTACGATGTGCCCCTCTTTCTTTCTTGGGTGGGTCCACACGGACCGCAAGAAGTTTCCGTCGGACGACCCCGTGGACGGTACATGGGAGAGAGATGAAGAGGGGTCCGTCGATAAGTTCCGACGTCTTCGTGGGTCCTCGACCGGACCCGTGTGCGTCGGGACGAGAGTGTGGGACGCCTTGAGGGGCGAGGGGCGGTCCTGACATGGACTACCATTGCGGGATAGAACTGTACTCTCACAAAAGCCTAGTAAGGCAGACACCCGTCATCGATATCCTTCTATTTTTTTTTTTCTCGTCTGTCACCTTTCTATTCGTGTGTCTGTTCCTTTGGACCAGTCTTCGTCTCTGTCCTTCGTTTGTATGTAAGTGTGGCTCGTTCTGAGGATGTTGAAGGTTTTGTCTTGGGCATGGTGGTGGAGTGTTTGACAAGACGACCGGTGAACCTCTTTTATGTGGCTCTGTCTACAAGAGTCCCTCCGTCTGTGTGTGTGGTGTGCTAGGTGACCCATGAATAATTTCCTGATGAGAGGGTACGTGACTTGATACTGTCTCCTGAGCGTCCCCAGGTTGTATACAAAAGATGTTATTTTTGCAAAGATTTACGTGTTGGCGAGGACACTAGATTTACGAGACTTACTTCTGTGCCCTTCTGCCACTCTTGTCCGGACCCAACGGAGAGTGTCCGAGAGAGAGTGTGTGTGAGGAAGAGGGTCAAAAGAGATTCTTTTACGGGGTTTGTAGTGTGACCGGTCCCTACTGGACGGGGGGTCTCCTGCCGAGTGAGTAGTACTCTCGTGTGTCCAGGGGAGGGTCTGGTCACCGGGAACGTACGACGGGGGGTTGGGACTGTGTGACCGTAGATTACGACCTTAGGGTACGGGGGTCAACCGTGGTATGGAGAGGTCAATCGTCGAAGTCTTCTCAACTGAAGGGACGAGGTAACCCGGGGTGGTCTCGGTGAGCCCACAGCTCTAGCTACGGCTTGAGATCTAACAACATCTACGTTCCGACTCCACCCGCCCCCTCTCTTTGTCTGGGTCCCCATCCCACTAGTTAGGTTGACCGTCTCGTTAACGTGACTCGGGGGTCAGTGGTGATCTCCGCCGCCCTTACTCCTCCTTCCTCCGAGGGTTACCGTCGGGGGATGGGTAACGGGACTGGGTGGTTGCACCGACTCGTTACAGGGGAGGTTCATGAACTTCCCCTGGGGGTGAGGAGATTCCGAGAGTCGCTCCGTTGGGTCCGACGGTCCAGCCTTTTGAGAGGTCGTGGTGTTCCCAATCGTCTACGCCAGTCGTTTGTCCTGTGAGAAGAGCGGTCGACTGTGGAACATGTTACATGGGGTCGGAGGGTTGGTGTGGGTTCATGAGTGGGGTAGAAAACATATGAACTTCGACTGTAAGACGTGGTATTATTGTCCACCTCCCTAGAACGGTGTACCACCCTTTATTTTACTGTCGCAGATCCTTCTCCTATTTCTCCACAAATAGTTCAGTCCAGGAAGGAATAGGTGGAGTGGAATCCGGTGTATTAAGGTGGGTTGGTCTGGGATGGAACAGCGAGTGTTGGGAGAGACAGTCAGGACTACGGTAGTAAAAGACATCGCAGAAGAGGAACGAGACCCGGACGGCCCGGTCGAACCGTGACGGTACTGGTTTGGATCGTTACATCAAGACTTTCTCACGTCTCTCCCCCGAACACACACCCGTCCATGGGGTGCTAAGTAGACTTCTCTCCCATTTCCTGAAGATATCGGGGGAGTGGAGGGTTCTGTGGAAGGTAATCGAGAGAGCCTCCTCTAGTACCGGGATGGAAGTACACACGTTAGACTAGGACGAGGGTCACTTTGGAGAAGTAGACCAAGAGAAGGTCGAGGTCGGCACAGAAGTGTATGACTAGCATTAATGGGACGTCCTTCTGCGTGGTCCACTCTACCCGTCGTAATCGGAGCCGGGACCCAGGAGTGAGTCCCCCACAAGTTCTACCGTGGACTGAACCGGGACCGATACTCCACCACGTCGCCCCCTTCTCCTTCACGTAATTTCTTTGTATAAGACCCTGAAGGGGCGACCAGGTCGCCAATTCTGAGACTCGAGGATTACGTCCACCGGGCCCAAGTTAGGTAGTAATCCCTTGATCTAGGGTGTACGGCGTTGATTCTGGGTTGTGCCAGTTTATTTATTTATAATTTTTATTTTTTGGTCGAATAGACTTAGATCTTCGACTCCAGAAAAGTTTGACACACGGAGAGGAAGGATTTCGTCCCGAAGTCTGATTTAGGAACCCAATCGGTATTTCTGTGGGTGTCGGGTCCGTCCTCGGGACTTTTGGTGACAGCATGACTAGTAGTTCTCCGAGTGTCGGAAGGCTCCCGTACACGTAGGGGAGGGGTGGACCTCTCCGACTTCGGGGTCCGCCCGGTGTTCTTGACGGAGGTCCACCCCTCTGTGGTCTGGTCAGTCTAAATCCTGGACCGTTTGGGACGTGATACCTGATGGCACCACAGGCAGACGTTTGTGGGTCTGAGTTCGATTTATGGGTAGTTTCTCAGACTGTTCAATTCAATGTCCTGTCGGTGATTTACCTTATGGTACGTCAGTGACCTTTTTTTTTCCCCCCCTGTTAAATTTATATGAGTATACCTTTCGAACGTTCTGTATAATTTTAAATTTGAGTTGGCTGTCTTAGCACCATACGCATGTATTTTAAAAAATGTTTACGAACGTTCATGTACACTTTAAAGACTTTTTGATACAATTCTTGATAATTATGAGGAGACCACTCATGATGATACTTATTTCTCCTTATGATAAAAAGTATTCGTCGATGAGTTCTTCCGTCTCCCGTCGTTCCGGACGGACCCGTGGCACTTCTCCGTCGGAGAGACGTATTCCGTTTGTATGTGGGTCACGTGTCCGACGGTTAGGCACCGGATACCGGACTTTCGTTAATGAAACCCTGATTTTATTTTGTCCGACGTCTTGAGGGACAGGTGTAGAAAAATATCGTTCTCCATCTTTTCCCGACGATTCAGTCAAAAAAAATTTCCTCTTGAAGTACCTTAGCCATTCGTGTCTCCCATGACACCTCTTCGACGTCGGGTGAGTGGCATATTATGAAGTCGAAGAACAACACGTACACTTACTACAACCATGTCTGTGGTAAGTCCTTCAGGACCCTTACCCTCTGCTCCTGGTTCTACGCGAATTTTGACGTTTCGGTCTCTTGGTTAGTCCCTCCTCGAGTTGTGCCATCTGTCAAGTGTTGTCCCCTTGACTTGCAGCCCGGGTCTTTTGGTAGTAGGAAAGGGTGGGAATACGGACTCGCAGGAAATTTAAAGGACCGGTTAAGGGTCGAGAGACGTGAATTCGACGGTCACGAGTTAGACACACATTCCTGTGATCTGTAAAAAGTTTCACACCACTCCGTCAACTTTAAGGAGTTTGAAAACAAGATTGAAAGTTTTCTTACCTTACCTCTACCGTCATTATCACTACTATTTTAGTTTTCACACGTGTTCGTGGGTATTTGAAATTTCGGTCACACTTGTTGACCTTACCCATATCATTTTTAGTGGTCCGAGAGGAAAAGTAATGAAGGAAGTATCGAGTCAACCATTTCTTAGACGGACGCTACGTCCTCTGGGTCCAAGCTAAGGACCCAACCCTTCTACGGAACCTCTTCCTTTGTCATTGAGTGAGGTCATAAGAACCGACCTCTTAGGGCACCCGTCTCTTTGGACCGTCCGATGTCAGGTACCCCAGTGTTCTCAGTCTGTACTGAATCGTTGATTTGGTAAGGAAAAATATTTCTTCCATGGTCCAGTGACGTCTCTGGTACCTTTCGGAAGAAGATCTTCCGTTGAAAGGTCCAATGGACCGTTGAAAGGTCCAATAGACCGAGAGTTCGTTTCCCGGTGCCGGTATACCCGATAAAAAGAGACAGTGACGTAGTACTAGAATATATTCCTAGGGACAAATTATACTATGTTTATGTTAATTCTTTTTTATAATAGAAATTATTTCTACAATATAAAATTTATTATCCTTTTTTTTTATGTTGTTTCTTTAAGTATATAAAGTCTGATTTGTTTTCGATTGTTTTACCGGACGGGCTTGCCACCAATGACCCGAAACGCCCACCGACTCGCCATATCTTTGTCGGACGTTACGTTCTCTGTACCCAAACTAGGGACCCACCCGTTCTAGGAGACCTCTCTTTTTACCGTTGGGTGAGGTCATAAGGACGGATCTCTTAGGGTGCCTGTCTGCTCGGACCGCCCGATCTCAGGTACCTCAGTATTGCTCAACCTGTGCTGACTCGCTGATTTGTTCTTGTTTCGCCAGTAGTGGAAAAGTCAGACCAGAAGGGAGATCGGAGTGAAACGAGGTAACGAGTGACGAGATCATAGTGACACCCAGGATCCACAGTAGAGGGGACCTGAGACGAGTCGGGGGGGACTCCTGGACGGGGAAGGGGGGTCGGGGCGGAGAATGCAGAAATCGAGAAGAAGGTTGGTGTGTGTTCGTAGCTCCAGGTCCACCAACCACCCGAGCAGGTCCTCGTCGTACTTCCCAGCTTACTTCTCCCGAGACTTCTGTCCTTTCTTCTATCTTGGTGAAGTCAGATGGTACACGATGTGTCTCCCCTGCCGGACGGACGATGGACGACGAGACCAGTCCGGACGTGACTCAGGACTTTAGTTGAGATCACAGATGTGGAGTCCGTTTTCCACTCTTCATCCTCTCTTTGGTCTCTACTTCCCACCCCCAATTTCTCGTCTTTTGTCTTGATTCTTCGTCTCCCTTCTACATCGAGTCTGTATTCCGACATTTTCAAGTAATACTCAGATGTTCAGAGAATGTAACTCCAACCAGTGGTAGCCCCATGTGTTTTCCTATGTCTTTTTCATGTGACGATTTTTCGTAAGTCCACTTTGGATTGACCACCCAAACAATCTGAGATTGTTTCTCCGGGTTCTTACAAGAAAAGAATTTACCGTAGAGTTCTGTCCTCCTTGTTCCCCTGTCGCGACCAGGGTGGGGACGCCAGTGTAGACGTCACGAAAAATCTTTGGTCCAAAGGCCTGCAGACTGAGGTCGTGTCGGCACTTCTCCGGTCCTTTAGGCACACACATTTTCAAGGGGTCACTTAGACTCCGATGTTGAGGAACGGTCGTTCACTTTGGTTCCGAGAATACAAGGTCCCGTGTGAGTGGGTCGGAACGACTTCGTCACATAGTTCGGAGGAACTTCCGAGACGTGTCTCTACCCAACCCCTTCCTTGGTGAATACACTGACCCCTGAAGAACCCCCTAGTCACGTCTTTCCTACCGGATGTCTTTGACCAAGACCCAGTCCAGTTCTCTCCCGTTCTTCCTGTCTATAGGATCATCGACGGATTGTTAAATAGAAATATGTTGTTCTTAATCTTTCCGACTTCGGGTTTTTCGTCCCTCCCCTCTCCTCAGTTCTCCTTTCTCTGTCTGGATAGGAGGGTAAACGGATCTCGACCAGGATCCTAAGGACTTGTACCACTTCAAGTCCAGGGGTTTCAGGTTGTCCCTGGTGCACCCAGTCCTTCGAGTGAGGAATCGAGTATATGTAGTGGGGGAGGGGAGGTGTGACAGTCATAGACCGTTCCTGACTGGTGGCTGGGGACAAGATTTGTCAAGACACCCTCTCTCGTGAGTTGGGACTCTTCTCTGTCCCACGGTGCCTCCCGTCTCCAGCCCATCTGCGTGGACCGTTCCCGTTGGGCGTAGGAGGTCGGGGGTGACTTCAGAAACTCGAAGAACGCAACGTACCGTCCACACTTTGGTTCAGGCACGTTCTAGGCGCTCCGAGAGTAGAGGCGGAACAGCCGTAGGTCGAGGAGGTCGGCGAGCATCTCGAGATTCTCGAAGAGTGTGAGGCGACACCTACCACGCACCGGTCACTCCGAGGGCCCCGGAAAGGGTCCCCATTCGGTGGGATGCGGGGACCCAGACCTCGGGATGGCAGGAGCACTCGGTCGGCGAGTCGGAGGGAGAGGTCGTACCGGGCGAGGCACAGGTGAAGGTAGTGTGTGACGTCCCCGCAGAACAGTGATCCCCCGTAGAGGGCTCAGTCTACCATCTACAGTTACACGAGCCCCTACCCGTGAAGCGCAAAGGGTTATCGTCTCTCGTCGTACCTGAAAGGACTCTCCCCGTCCGTTGTTTGTACGTCTCTTCCCCTACGAGTCGTGTCGAGACGGACAGTAACGGGATGTAGTCAGGGAGGTGAGATCAGTTTGGTTCAGTCAAGTCAGCGAGTCAGTACAGGCTGAGAAACGTTGGGGTACCTGACGTCGTGTGGTCCGAGTGGACAGGTAGTGGTTGAGGGTCTAGGGTGGGTTGAGTACAGGTAACGCAGTCACTACGGTAGGTTGGTAGAGTAGGAAACAGTAGGGGAAGAGGGCGGAAGTTAGAAAGGGTTAGTTTGGTTCTGGAGGGGCAAATAACTCCGGAAAGAAAGGAAAACAAGTAAGTTTCGGATACTGACGGGGGAGGTACCCTGTGCTGCCGAGACGGTGCAGGACAGGGTCGGGGGGATACACTTCAGACACGCGGATGTCTGTGAAGTGTGTGGTGAGGGTGGGTGAGGATGGGTGAAGAGGTCGTGGATGACGGACGTTGTTGAGTGCACCATGAATAGTGTACTGATGAGACATACCGCTCGTATAGACCGGGGGTGGGTATGACATTTGCGGGTCGAAACATGTGTCGACCACGATTCCTTTGTGAACTACTCGTTGTCTACTCGGTTCCTCTCTATGGAGGGTGGAACGAAAGGTTCCCGGAGTGGTTAAGGTAAGTTCGGCTACTCCGGTATCGCTGCCGGGCTCAAATTAAGGTCAAACCACAGTGACTCGTCGAGAACTGGTACCTTCCACTCCCTCTCCAACTACTACACCCGCAGCCATGACAACCCCACTCTCCGTTCCTGCGGTCACTGCCGAGCTCGTCGTCGAAAGAAGTAAAGCTTCAGGAGGTCGAGGAACCAGTCGTTTAGGTGAAGACCCCTGTCTTTTCTTTTCGTTAGACCCTTCTCCCGACATTCTGTGCGATTCGAGAATGTGTTTTTCAGTGCAGAACCCCGTAGACCCACCGAGTCACTCTTCCCGTAGTCTGAAAATGACACTCCCGACTCCCGAGTCCGAGGACGAACCCGTAAACACCGAAGACGGGAAGAAATTCAATGGTGTATAATTGTGTATTTTTAGGTTTCCGACTTACTCCGCACAGGACTTCCTTGTCCCGAGTTCTAGTCCAACTCGACTGAGTCTACAAAGTGGTCGAAATTGTTCCACATGTGATGTACATCAAGCCGGGACCATAGGACGAAAGCACCTGTAAAAATTGAAGTGTTGAACAAGAAAATTAAGATTGAAGAGAACAAGAATCTACTATACTTCGTGCCATCGTTACCGGTCTTGAGGTTTAACAGGAGGTACTCACACATAATTTCTTAATCGACAGTGACAAGTCAGCGACTCAGTACAGAGTGAGAAACACTAGAGGTACCTGACATCGGACGGTCCGAGGAGACAGGTACCCTAAAGGGTCCATTCTTATGATCTCACCAACGGTAAAGGAAGAGGTTCCCTAGAAAGGTTGGGTCCCTAGTTTGGGCACAGAAAAAGTACCCGTCCGCCTAAGAAATCGAGACTCGATATCCCTTCGGGGGTTTAATCATAGTTACGGGGTCTCTTTCATCTACGATATCTCCATGTCAAGAGAAGGAGATGTTGGATGTCTCGAAGGTCCACGATTAAGGTTCTTCGATATGACGGACCTTCCCTGGTCATGCTCTTTTATGTCTCCCAAGGTCCCGTCAAGACTACCTCCTCTCCTTAAATTTCAGAGGAAAGATGTGTCAACTCAGTGGTCCGAAGAGTGTCGGGGTAAAACACGGTTAGGAACAAGATCTAGAACTCTTCTGTCACATCTCTCTTCAAATACTAGATCTAATCCTCAATCATTTGAAAAAGAATTTCCCGGTCTACCATTCATAAAATCCCAATATCGGGATCATCGTTTTAGTGTTGGTAATGTATCCATATGGGTAATGGTAAACTTTGTATTGGTGAATTTTTTACATTTTTTGTAATAATCGGACCCTCCCCCACCGGATGTTTTTTTCGACCGGTGTAAACCGGTCGACGGACGAAAACATTTATTTCAAAATGACCCTCTGTCAGTGTGGGTTGACAGATACCGACGAAAGGTGGTGTTACCGTTTCGACTTGTCGACGTAGTCTCTGGTATACCGGGTGTCTCGACGTTTATAAGTGATAGACCTAGAAATGTCTCTTTCAAACGGCTAGAGACCTGACATAGAGGTACACAAGTCCGTTCTTCTAGTTTTAATTTCCTTTCGATGTGTCGATTGGGAGACATAGGTGTCAAGACGTAGGTTTTAGTACAAATTAGGTTTGCACCTAATTTTTTTTTTTTTTTGTGAGGTCTTTCAAGGTTTATCATTTTGAACTTAAACGGTGTGTGGCCGTTGATAAAGGTTATAAATACAACATAATCCATGTCATTCATTAAATCTCTACACGGTCCAATATACGTTTCTGACGTATGTGGTAAGATACACTGTCAAAACTCGTAGACACCTAAGACCATAGGTGTCCCTAGGATCCTGGTTGGGGGTCGTCTGTGGCTCTGTGTCGAATATGTTGAAAAGAGAACTAGAAACGGTCAAATAACCTCTTCCTTTACCGTTGGGTGAGTTCATGAGAACGGACCTTTTAAGGTACCTACCTCCTTAGACCATCCGATGGCAGGTACCCCAACGTTTCTCAGTCTGTGTTGACACTTACTGAACTGAAAAGGTGAAATATCGTAGATACCGGATTCAGTAGAGGACTCGAAATTTTCATTCTGAATATGGAGTGACAGAACCGGATATCGTAGGATCTTTTGTCCGAGTTTTCTATTCAGTTGTCGTGACTTATTTACCTCTTTCCTAAGACCTTATTTGATTTTCCTTATGACATCTGAAGTGTTCGTCGGGGAAAGATAAGTAAAGGGTTTGCTCCCCTGGTCTACTTGAGGTCATGGGTAGGATTTCTCAGAGTGTAAGCTTTCCGACTCATCAAACAGTCTTCAGTGAAAGAAACTATAAAGAACTAGAAAGGTATAGAGTGATGGATTTCTTTTGGTACATCATTACCATTGATGGCCCAACCTCTTAATTCATTAAGGTTTGAGTCTCTTCTCTCGTCTGGGTCAGAACACTCTCTCCTGTCTACTAGGTAATCAATACTTTCGTCTTTGTTGGGACCCAGGGATCGTTATTCTTTATAAAAGTCTCTCGCTCGACCCTTTTTTGGGTCTAAAATATAAAATCTTGTCATCGAGGGACTCCTTCGTCCCACTTTGGGTTTCGAGGGCTGACTCAATCCCCACCATGTCGACCCAAACGGGACTGTTTAAGACCAAAAGATCCCTCTTTCCGTTTCTTCAAACATTACCCTTGACACCTGTTCAGAGTTTCACCCTAAGCCAACAGATGAAAAGGTTGAGTAGGTCTTTCATGATGTCTTAACTCCGAATTGGGGACAAGGACTCTCGGATCTCTCTTGGGATGAACTGTCTAGTGTTAAGTCAGGTGAGCAAGGGAGGGTGGTAAGAATGGAAGGGTAGAGAGGTGATAGGACTGGTCCTTCTTTTGACGGACTCAACTGATGTGATCAGGAGGGAGTATTAAGAATAAAACCTCTGTTAAGGATGGTAAATTGAGAGAGAAGCGTTAGTAAAATTTGGGACAAACAAAAAAATGCCTTAAGGACAGAGAGACAACGTTGAACGTACTTATTAAGAGAGGAGAACGTTGAAATGGATCATAGAGACAGACGTTCCTAGTAGTACGTTTTTTTCATAATGGGTTCTGTGTCAGGGAAGTGAGTTTCTAGTTTGTTAAGTCTACCTCTCTGTCTATGTTACTTCCATTACGACCCTGCTGATGGGACCTCCAAGTCACCAACCCTGAGGAATGAAGGAGACGTCCCCCGTACCCAACTTAGGGGATCAGATCCTTGATCCTAAGGTATACGGCACACCATGGTCGGTTTCTTTTTCGTTGGGATCTCTGTCACACAAACAACACACGTGCGTGTGCGAGTCAACACAGGCTAAGACACTGGGGTACCTGACATCGGGTGGTCCGAGGAGACAGGTACCCTAAGAGGTCCGTTCTTATGACCTCACCCGACGGTAAGGAAGAGGTTCCCTAGAAGAGCTGGGTCCCTGACTTGGACCCAAAGGACTTAACGTCCGTCTAAGAAATGGTAGACTCGGTGTCCCTTCGGGACCTATCTGTCATGTTCCTATATCACTTATCGTCATAATAACTCTAGTCCGAACTGTCCCTTTCTAAAATGGTGGAACTCGACCCGGGATTCTCTTTACAGTTTACAACGATCACGTTTTTAATCTCATATTCTTGGAGTTAAACATTCACCTGTCTTTGCACCACTGATAAGTTGCCTGTTGTCATCTGTTATCTCTTCCGGACAAATCTCTCGAAAATCCCCGTTCTTCTTCCGACCGTATCTGTCGGTTCTCGGCCCTTATAAGAAATAGTGTGTGAAGGGACAAAGGGGTAGATCTAACGTTCAATAGTGTCCTTTCGGGTACAAATATCACGGAGTCATAAGTCACTAGAGAACAGATTATAAACTCTTCGCGAACATTGTCTTTACGTAGAGAAAGGGTCCTTTTTGGGTATTTTGTTAAGTGTACAAAGACAGAACAACCATGTTAGTGACGGGGTCCTCCTGTTCCCATAGTCCACCGTTTGTCGGACCGTGTGACGGAGGTACACATCTTTACTTTTAAGTCTTTCCCCGTCCCTTGACTGGTGGTTTAGATCTTCTGTCCCGTCGTTCCGTCGTGTTGAGAGTATAAACGAACGGTGACACATACACTCTTGACACAAGTCAAGGGAACTAGTTCAAGGTTGGGATGACCAAACCAAGTAGTACTTTTCAAACATCGTGGTCTATGTGAGAGACCGTGGAGGTCGTAGGGCTGAGTCTAAGGTCGTCCCCGTAGGTGACCCAGGGTCGTTGGTAGGGTCCTTGGGTGGAGAGGGAGATAAGTGGACACCAGAGAGCCGGTAACCGGAGGAGTAAAGAGAGGAGACGGTGGACACCGAGACACTACCGTAGAGGCAAAAGAAGTACAGGAAAAGACCCGGCGACAGCCCGAAACCGTCGAAGGAAGAAAAACCGACGGAAGAAGAATCGGTCCAGCCTCCCGTACCACTACTTGGTGTCCCTTTGGCAATGACAAGAAGGTCTTTCGGACTTCCTTCCGTTTGTGGGGGTTTAAGATTTGAAGGCGTGTTACGGACCCGGAACACGAGGTAGGCAAAGTCATAAAGGGATCGTTCGAAGACCATGGGTCGAGGCGGGGTCGGATTTCAGCGAAGGTTGAAAACAGTCCTACAGAGGTCGGTCAAGCTGAAGAGACGGCGAGAAGGGTAGAGTGGTCGAGAAGGAAGCCCCGAAACAGGTGGTTAGGGGTGCCGGAGCGAGACCTCTGCGAGGAGGAAAGTCCCGAAGGTGAACTCCCTGGCCCAAGACGGGGAGCCGTGTCCATGGGCCAGAGGTCAAAGGGGTGTTGAACCGCGAGGTGCGAGGCCGGCCGGTGGAGTGAAAGGGCCCGAAGGAGGGAGGGCAGATGGAGTCCGGAGGAGGGGCAGAAGGGGGAGGTGTGGTGGGCCGGCGGCTCAGGTCGAACAGGGGCCCCGCGGGAGCAGAAGGGAGGGTGGGGGGCAACACCCATGGGGGCCCTCAGAGAAGTAAGCGGTGGGTGGTGGTGGGGAGGCTCGGAGGGAGTCGGAGGCGGGCAGTCGAAGAGAGAGAACCGGGGAAGAGGAGGGAACGTCAGCGGAGGTAGGGTCGGGTCAGGGAGGAGGGAGAAGAGCAGGGGGGGAGGCGGAGTGGGGGAGTGGCCGGCCGTGGGAGGGGGCGGGGGCGGAGGAGGATCGCGGGGAAGGGGGTTGAGTGACCCGGAGCGGCGAGCCGGAGACAGCGTTGTCTCGCCGAAGAACTCGAGGAGGCGCACGCCGGCCGAGTGGTCGGTTAGTGACGGAGCGCGCCGAGAACAGCGCGGCGGCGCGTCTGAGGACCCTTCACAGCAGGAGGCCGGTGGCGACGGCTTGGACTCTGGGCGAGGAGCTCTTGATGGCGCCTAGGGTCCCCGGAGCGCCCGGCGTCACTGCAGTAGTGCTACGCGCGCCGACTCCCCCTGACCGCAGGGTCTCGGGAGAGACGATCGCCAAGCGAAGCCCGCGGCCTTCGCCACTCAGGGTCTAAACGAGGAGTCTCCTCCCGGACGCGGCCGGGACCGAGTGGACGGAAACCTTATCGACTCCCCAATACGCCTCGATGGCCGAAGTAGTCCCGTCGGTTTGGCCGAGTCTATCGTCTCTCTCGATGATGTGAAGGGTCGTCCGCAGTCCGTCGTTACCCAACTTTGTTACCGCCCCCCGCCCTGCCCCTCCTCCTCCTTCTCACGCGGCTGGCCACTCTCTCCCGGCCCTTTTGCGAGCAGCGAAGGTTCTCCTACGCTTCTTGTCTTAATAGGGAGGCACTTCCTTTCCGCAGGAGCAAGGCACTTTGGCTTCGAAATCTCCGACCAGGTCACTATTCGTTTGAAATCTGACACGGCTCGCAACAAGGACTTAGCAGCGACGAGACGGACAGGTGACGTCTTGAACAATTCAAAGGTAGGTTTCGGTCATTCAAACTACCCTTCTCGGGACTTCACTTTTAGGTCTGAAGCCTCAAATGGAAATATTGCAGTGAACGGGCAATCAAAAAAAAAAAAAAGGAAGAAGAAGGAAGGGGGAGCAATGAAAAGTATCAAATTTTGGGGAGTGCCTGAAGAGTATCGGACGTCATTCGTTTAGGATTTAGACATCAGATAGTTTATGAAAAGGTCCAAAGACTAGTCATCACGGAGGGTGTCCCTGTGCCGATCTCCCTCGTCTCGTTCGACAATAAAGGCCGGGACCTTTGACGTTTAGAGTCAAACGAGGAACCGAATTCGCTTCGTGGACTAGGTTTTCATCTGGGGGCTGGGAAATTTTTTTTTCACTCAAGTGAAGTAAAGGAGTATCCTAATCAAAAGGAAGAGTTTGAACTACGAGGTCATCTTAGATTAATGAACGCAAAGACTCCATTGGGTACGGTAAAGTGTGGAGAACGGAAATTCCTACGGAAAAGGATCTGATTGGGAGTGGTTCCACACTGAGTCTCGATCTATGACCTCAACATTGCCACCATGCAGTAAGAGACCAGAGTTCCTCGAGTGTCAATACTTACGGTTGATTTTCAATAACGATTGGTAGCCCAAAATCTTACTACTCCAGTGATCGATGACGTCAGTACCTCGTAGGTGTGTGGAACTTCTCAAGTCCTGTCTCTAGTCCTTACTCCGTCAGACACGAGACCCCTTTTAACTGTTTTGTCTGGAAGTCTATAAAAGACCCCTTCTAAAATACTCGGGTTAAAGAACGTAGAAGAGTACAGATTTTTTCATCTCTGTAGACGAGAAACACCGATCCTTGTTAGAAGACGGTTTTACACAAACTGACGTGTATGGGGAGGGGGGTGGTGAAGGTGGTCGGTGGCTAGTATATATATGAGTGGAGAGGATGAAGAAGTCTCATCAAAGAGTCTCGATAGACTTTCCGACAGAGGACCCGATATCAGGAGTAATCCGGGGGTTTATTTTGAATGAGAGTGTAACACGAAAAAAAAAAAAAAGTTGGCTGTTCTACTTTTTAAATTTTTCCTTTGTCTAGTACTGTACATCCATTATTCACGGTATGTCCGGTTTCGTAACAAGATCTATCTCTATATGTCTGTCATCAATTGACGAACGTCACGGGAAGAAATACTTTGTTCCTTCAACATACACTAACACCAAGTGTATTTTAATGAGTACGTTCGGAGGACCCTCCAGATGTTATACGGACGGAGAGGGTCGGAGTAATTTTACGGACCAGTGTCCGTCCAAAGTCCAATGTCTATTGATTGTATTAATATGAGGAAGTAAATACGGTAGTTTAAATTAAGGGGGTTGTCTGAGATTTCACCCATATTTATGTTAAAATGTCTAACCTTTATTTCCGTGTCACGATAATTTTTTTATTGTGACGACCATCCTTTGTCATGGTCACAAACTTCGAGTTTAGACCATGACCCTTGGTGAGGTCGAGACATTTCACTGAACCCTACCGTTCCTGATTGCTCAATGAAGAGATTTAGACGGACGTCTGGTTGGTTAGTGCAGGTACTAAAGGGTATTTAATTGTCAACGACCCGTTTCAGAGGAGATCGTGTCATTCTCACCGGATCTTTTCAATCTTCAAGGCGGTAAGAGTAGGTCCCAAACCCAGAGAACGTCCCCTGTCTGGACCCGTACTTCCTTTTCAAGTCAAAGCAAGTCAGTCAGTACAGGTTGTACGTTTCTAGAGCAGGAGACAAGGGAAGAGGAGGACAGGAGTAAGAAAGGGTCGTAGTCCCAGAAAAGGTCACTCAGTCGAGAACCGTAGTCCACCGGTTTCACAACCTCGAAGTCGAAGTCGTAGTCAGGAAGGTTACTTATAAATCCAAACTAAAGGAAATCCTAACTGACCAAACTAGAGGAAAGACAGCTTCCCTGAGAGTTCTCAGAAAAAGGTTACGGTGTTAAACTTCCGTAGTTCAGAAACCGTGAGTCGGAAGAATTACCAGGTTAAGAGTGTAGGTATGTACTGATCCCCCTTTTGGTATCGAAACTGATCTACCTGGAAACAACCGTTTCATTACAGAAACGAAAAGTTATACGACAGATCCAACCAGTATCGAAAAGAAGGCTCTTCTTTAAAGTACCGACGTAAGTGGTAGACGTCACCAAAACCTCGGGTTCTTTTATTTCAGAGAGTGACAAAGGTAACAAAGGGGTAGATAAACGGTACCTCACTACCCTGGTCTACGGTACTAGAATCAAAAAACTTACAACTCCACTTCGGTTGAAAGAGTGAGAGGAGAAAGTGAAAGTAGTTCTCTCTCCGAGAAATCAAGGAAAAGTGAACACGAAGTAGGTCAGGTCGTAAAGTGTACTACATGTGACATATATTTAATTTATTCCTCCACTGTTATATGTCGGAACTGTATGAGAAAAGGGTCAAACCTTAGTCGGGTAACAAGGTACAGGTCAAGATTGACAACGAAGAACTGGATGTATGTCTAAAGAATTCTCCGTCCATTCCACCAGACCATAAGGGTAGAGAAATCCTTAAAAGGTGTCAAACAACACTAGGTGTGTCAGTTTCCGAAACCACATCAGTTATTGCGTCTTCATCTACAAAAAGACCTTGAGAAAAAAAAAAAAAAAAAACTAGGTTACCTACAACTAGAGACCATGGAGACGGAAAAGATTTAGGTCGAACTTGTAGACCTTCAAGAACCAAGTGCATGACAACTTCGGACCGAACCTCTTAAAACTCGTAATGAAACGATCGTACACTCTACTCACGTTAACACGTCGTCAAACTTGTAACAGACCGTAACGGAAAGAAACCCTAAGCTTATTTTTGACTGGAAAAGGTCAGGACACTGGTGACGACTCAAAAGGTTTAAACGACCGAATAACTCACGTCGTGAATTTGTCGTAGTAGAAAATCCTAAACTTCCCCTTTCTTTATCCCTTTATTCTGCCTCTCTCTAGTCTCCTCTTTTCCGGACCGATTTATACTTTTAGTGGGTTTCCAGTCACGACCTTGTCCTTCGTCGTAGGTCGGAGAAGTAAATTTTATGTTTCTTTGACTCTGGGTTCCCTCCTTTACAAAGTGGGTCTCAATGGATCTTTGAATCATTGACTCTTTCCAGAGCTTGAAACGACAAGTTACACCATCGGAGATCGGTCTACACCGATACCTCGGGAACTTTATACCGATCAGACTTGACTCTATACGACATTCATACTTTATACGTACTCCACCCCCACTAAAACTTCTAACGTACACCTATCCTTTTTCTAATTTTATAGAGTTAAAAATATAACTAATGAGATATACGTCTCATATAGTACCCTTTACGGTCTGACCCACTTTGTGTTCGTCCTTAGTTCCGCCTACCCTCTTTATAGTTATTGGAGTCTATACATCTGCTGTGGTGGGAATACCGTCTTTCGCTTCTCCTTGATTACTTGGAGAGAGCTACTTTCACTTTCTCCTCTCACTCTTTCGACCGAATTTTGAGTTGTAAGTTTTTTGATTCCAGTACCATAGACCAGGGTAGTGAAGTACCGTTTATCTACCCCTTTGTCACTCTCTGAAATAAAAGAACCCAAGATCTTGGTGACGTCTACCACTGACGTCGGTACTTTAAAGAGGACGAATCTTCTTTTCGATACTGGTTGGATCTGTCGTATAACTTTTCGTTTCTGTAATGAAACGGTTGTTTCCAGGTAGATCAGTTTCGATACCAAAAGGGGGATCAGTACATACCTACACTCTCAACCTGGTATTTCTTCCGACTCACGGTTTCTGAACTACGGAAGTTTGACACCGTAACCTTTTCTGAGAACTCTCAGGGAAGCTGTCTTCCCTCTAGTTTGGTCAGTTAGGATTTCCTTTAGTTTGGATTTATAAGTAACCTTCCTGACTACGACTTCGACTTCGAGGTTGTGAAACCGGTGGACTACGGTTCTCGACTGGGTGACCTTTTCTGGGACTACGATCCTTTCTAACTTCCGTCCTCCTCTTCCCCTGTTCTTCTGTTCTACGAACCTATCGTAGTGGTTGAGTTACCTGTACTCAAACTCGTCCGAGGTCCTCTACCATTTCCTACCTTCGTACCGCACGACGTCAGGTACCTCAGAGTTTCTCAACCTGTATTGAATCGTTGACTTGTTATTGCACCAGTTTACAATTATAAACCCTATATAAATTATATTTTATAATTTTAATTAAGATGGACAAAGAAACGAAAAAATAAAAAAAGAAACGAAAAATTTTTTTTTACACCGGTGTACTTTTCTTCAAATTGTAGTGATTAATAATCTATTTACTATGTTACTCCATCGTGAAGTCTTACCGGTAGTAGTTTTTTTTTATGTTTATTAATTTGAGCTCCCCTACACCTTTTTTTCCTTGGGAGGATGTCATAACCATCCTTACATTTGGTAACGTCGAGGATACCTCTTGTCATGCCGCCAAGGAATTTTTTGATTTTTATGTCAACGGTATACTAGGTCGTTAGGGTGAGGATCATCCTTTACCGTTGGGTGAGGTCATAAGAACGGACCCTTTCAGGTACCTGTCTCCTCGGATTACCCGATGTTAGGTTCCCCGGTGTTTCTCAGCCTATACTGATTCGTTGATTTGTCGGATCGGGGTCTTATAAATTTCAAATGTATATACCGAGTGTAACATAAAGATTACCTGTTACGACCAGACCTCGGATTTTTGGTAAATGGTGGACGGTACACGGTCAACGACTCCCCTCTGGTTTAACGTCAGTTAGACTTTCATTCTGGTTTTGTCACTTCCCCTCGGTACGACGACACAAGGTAGGGTGAACGGAGGATCTTACCCAAGGACTGAGATGGTCGGGGTTACAAGAGAAAATTATTCCTTGAAAAGTTCATTGTGGAGAAAAGGAGAAAACTTTATTTCAAGTAAACACTGTTGGATTGATGTGTGTATTTAAAGTTTTTTAGTGTCACATTACTATTGTCTTCTTCTTTTCCTTCAGGAAGTGTTCTTTTCAATGAAGGGACACGACCTTTTGTAGTTATCAGTGATGAACAATGTTTTACCATTGTTCATGTAAGTCCCTGTTTTGACTTCATGTCCGAAGAAAGGTAAATGTACTATCAATGTAAGAAACTTTTAAGTCGTGTGTAATGTTGGGACGTTTTAATGAACAATGCATAATTTGTCTGAGTTTTTCATCTACTAAAATTGGTAAAAAGGGGGAGATTTTACTTAGAAACATCCTGTAAACTTTCGACACATTTTGTTAAGATTACCCTATGTTAGAACGTCACATGTACATCGTAAGAGGGGAGTTAAGAAACTGTTGTTTTGACGGAAGGACGTAAAGGTTTAACGGGGGATCTTTACACGGTAGTACCCACCCTTGGGTGGTATCAACGAACTTCCGGGTGGACGGAAGGTCTGAGGGAATTGGACAACAGGGGAGTGAGTCGTCGGAATCGACGAAACCGGAAGGGTCAAGAACCCGGTCAGAAGGAGAAAGGCCCGAAAGAGAAAAACGGACCCATTGCATGACTTAAAACCTAGCGTCGTAAGGGTTTAGGACTCAGATTAAGAAGGACGATGTGAAGAGGAGATCTCAGAAATGAAAAGACAATGAAGCCTGTCAAACATTAAAGCTGGATTTGCATTTACAAATAAAAATAAAAAACAGTTACACACAAATTATGGGCAGAGGTTGACTCCCGTCCCTGGTACGGGTGGAGTAGCTGGTTTGTTGTTTGTAAAGACTTTATTGGACTCATCCACTACCCCAAACCTTTCGAGCGACCCTCATCATTTTGCCCGAGTAGCTTCCACTCTTCTCAAAAAAGGATCCCATCTTCCCTCAGCTCCAACTTCTAGACCCAGTAGAAGCCTAAGTCCGACCCAGGTGAGTGTTATCCCCAACGCCTTGCGCGCGGCCGAGGACCGCCTCCTCCCACCTCCCACCCGCCCTACTCGAGAAGTGGATGGGTCCGGGCGATCGCCGCGGCTGAGCCCCGCCCTGCTGGTATCTCTCCCGCTTCCGCCTCGCTCGCCGGCCTACGCCAGTGGTATCTCTGCCCCTGACTGTCGCTCGCCTTTTCCTTCCTCACCCGGCCCGACACTCCACCGTCGCCGACGCCACCGCCTCGGCCGCGAAGCCGCCTTGGGACCCCAGACAAGAGGGGAAGCGCAGGAAGGGGTGTTGGGACGTTCCCCAACAGCGAGCTATCCTCGCTGGGGTCGAGGCCAGGGTCGAGGTGCAGGAGCGGGGGGCCTCGAGGGGCCCTGGCCCGTATGGGGCCGGCCGCCGGCGGGGAATGTAGCCGGGCGGCAGCGGGGGCCGGGCCGGCGTCCCCGGAGGGGAACCGGCCGGGGGCCCCACAGGGACCCACAGGCGGCGGGCCAGCTCGGACTCTCGCCCCAGAAACGGGAGAGGGGGGCAGCGGGCTTGCCTCGGAAGGACGGGGTGAAGGAGACTGTCGGGCACTGCGTCGGTCAAGAATAAAGACGACGCTCTGTTTGCCGGGTCCGAGCGAGACCCGGAGGAAAGAACACGGACTCCGACCAGTCATTGCCGACTCTCCCTCTGCACCCCGCTCCTCAACGGCCCGAACTGTGGGCTCGTAGGCAGGCGGGCGCGGTCGACGAACAGCAGGAGAGCTAAACGAAGCCCACGGACCCCGGAACCCTTTTCCGTCGGTGGCTTAGCGAGAACTGTTGTCGGTCTCACCGAACAGTGGCCGGAGGAAAGAGAAGAGCCTCCTACCACCCGTCGGAGCCCGAGAGTCGTGGCCCCTAAGTCTCTTCTTACGGGACAGGTCGTCGAGGTAGTCGAAAACACGAGGAGACTCCGACAGGAGGCACGACTCAATGGTGTAGGGAGGTGGAGTAATCCACCCCGTCTTGGAGACACGCGTCACGGTCACCGAGGACTGACGGCCCTCCTTCCCAAGGAGACCGCGCTCACAAAGGAATTGCGCCCACTTCTCTCATCCTTCCGGACCCGAGGTAGAGACACTGACGGGCCCCCAGTCGTCGGGGAAGTCACTCACTTACTCTACATACGGGGAGGGTCTACGAGAAACCCTTTCCGGACACCTCAATCCAAGGAGATCGACCCACGACCACAAAACTACCGATCACACGAAAAGGGATTGGGGTCGAAATAGTCAACGACGGTAGAGAGACGAATCTATGACAGTGGTCTACATACGTCAGGAAGAAACCCCCAATCCAAACCGTCCTGACACAGAACGAAGAAGGAGAAGACCCGATCTCCTGGGTGGTAATCACCCACTTTAACTAAGATTGTAAATGACGGTAAACCTGACTCCCAATCTTGGTCGTGGAACTGTCGCCTTCTGTTCCGTCCTCAAAGAACCCCTAAGACCCGGGTCTTCGTTTGTGTTGGAACAAGAGAGCAACTGGAGTGACCGGGGTCCGAGGGAACAACTTTCTCAGGTAACCAATGACTAACTAGGGACTCCGACACGGGAGACCCCGTGTGTGTACCGGCCCGGGTGGTGGTACGCCGACTCGAGTCACAACCGAGACGACGCTGGTCGTGACGGGGAGTAGGATCCCGACAGAGACCCCACGTCGGACTCGGAGAACGCTCACAGGACCTAGGTCCCCCTCCCTCTGCTAGGGACGCATCTCCGAGACCCCCTTCGGCCTCCCAGTGTCTCAGATCTGAGTTCTTGAGTCGAACTGGTTTCGCTGCTTCTGAAGTTTGGGGCCTAACAGGGGATGATGTCCCTAGGGTTGTTCGGGATGTTCTTCCACGAGTCCACTCTCAATTGTACGTGCACACACGTAGTAGGGGTGTGGGGTGAAGTCCCAACGAGGCTCAGACACGGAGGTGCAGGATAGGCACCAGTGACCATTAGCAGCAATCGGAAGGACTTCGTCAAGAGACGGAATAAAAGGTAGTACCAAGGTCAAAAAAAAGGAGGAGGAGTCCGGACTCTTTCGGAGTGGGTAACCACAATTCAGTCACCAACCTACAAGAAGTCGTCCCGTCCTCAAGGTAGATTAGGTAGAGGGGCTCTAGTCAAGGTCGTAGTCGATGAGTCATCTGCGAGAGAGGTCATCGAGTAATCACAACTACTCCTCTAGAGGGGTAAGAACAGAGTAGGGGTTGAGTGATTTAGGACTCCCCTCCATATGCGACCTGTACGACCCAAGGATTTCTAATCCCTCAACTGGGACCGTGTGACCAGAGGGACGTCCTGAGCCATGTAGGTCTGCCTCGACCCGAGAGCGCTCGCCAACGACCACCGACAGGACTGGAGGGCCCGGTGCGACAGGTGAGACCGACACCGACACTTGGCGTGTCACCGAGTGGTGAAGGGGGCCAACGAGATGAAGTGACCCGTCGCTCCCCGGGCCTGGGGCCGTCCCTACGTCCACCACAGAGTGCCCCTGCTTGCCGGTCGGACCGAGTACAGGCTCTGGGACGCGGTAGAAGTGTGCGTGAAGCCCCGGCTGATGCTGACCAAGAAGTAGTACGTCCTGCTGTGCATGCACGTCCGGGGGGCGGACCGCCGGGACCGGCCGGTGGAGTCGTAGTTGGTCCTGGACATGGACCCGGCCCGCCTCCTCAAGTAACCGCGGTCACTCGTCCGGGCCATGACGGTACCCCCGAAACCGATGGACAACAGGGCCTCGGAGGACGAAGCCGACGCCGGTGTAGACCTACCGACGGCGCCTCTGTAAGAGTCACGGGCTGGACTGCTCACCGAGCCGGCGACGGAGTAACTGAGAGACCCGTAGCCGACACAGAGGGTTGTGGTCCACTTCCGGGAACGTTCAATCAGGGGTAGGGACTGTTTAATCGTCCCTGGTCGCCGACCAGAGCTCCGACCCCCCGACGGCCGAGAAAGGGCCGTCGAGGACCCCACCAGCAACACGGGAGGGGTCGGGATTAACGGGTAGAGTAAGAGGGAACCGGTGGAGACCGTCGCAATCTAGGGATCCCGGCAGTTTTCACCGCAGAACAGTCCCTGGAAGACTCGTTCGGACTTTCCACAGGGAAGGAGTGGCCAGAGGGGGGCAGACCGGGGAACGGGAGACGGGCTGTGGACGCGGCAGAGGTCACTGGACCCTCACGGTAACTCCCCTGGTGAGAGGACCTCCTCCTCTCACCGGACCCTCGGAGGGACAATCAACCTCTTCTCCCCTGTTAGGGTCTCCCCGGGAGGAGGAGTTGGCCTCAGGACCGGCAGAGACGACCGAGAGTCGAAAGTAAGAAAACTCTTTGTCCTCCTAAGAAACCCTCTGCTCCAGTAGGATCAACGGATCACCCGTGAGAGAAGAGGTTTTAGACCACTCTCATTCCGTTTCCAACTCCCCTGGGGTCTTACTCGAGGATACGGGAAGGACGGCGGAACCGCCGTCACCGTCAGTGTCCGCACTCGCGGTTCCCGCCAGTTCCCATCAACCCGGTCCGTCAAGGAGGTACACACCGTGACTAACCAAAGTACTAGGAGGTCCCCGTCGTCATAGCGAGTAAACTTGACCGGTTTTTATCCCTGGGGCTCTGCCTCTCTTCGAATCGAAAGGACTCACGGAAGCGTCACGTGGGACAGAGGCTCCCTTGGGAGTACATGGCCGAGGTGTTCGCGAAGTCACGAGACCTCGACCTCGCCCGGATGTCGCTCTATCTTGTCGACGTCCACTCGCCCCCTGGGTCCCAACGTCCAGTCTCCCACGAAGGCTGCAGGCCCGAGTGTCTACTCGTTCTCCCCTCCGTCCCGCTCCGTCTTCCTCCGACTGACATGGTTGGCTTGGAGTCACTTTTCGTGGGGTCCCTCTTCCCCGAGGCCCACGAGACCCACTTTAGAGGACCGTGCTACACCCAAGTGAACTCTCCTAGACGTCCTCTCGAGACTCCTCGCCCGAACCGTGGTCTTCCCAAAGAGAGGAGAGGTCATCACGGAACGACTTTGGGGCATCAGGGACCTGAAGATCGTGACAGGAATTTTGCGGGTTCCCGTCTTCCATCTTCTTAAGAGATCAACTACCGGCCCCCAACAGGCTCCACCCTAGGTTCACTTTTGTTTCCAGAGGATACTTCTCTCGCACTCAGGACACTCACTCCTTCTCTTTCCGGCGCCTCGGGGTCTGCAGTCCCAGGGGACGGGAGGTGTCGCCGTGAGACGGGTGGGGCAGGAGGAGGGGCGTCGTCGACACACGTCTACCACCCAGACACACGGGGCATGTCTGTCCGGTCCGGAGTGACTCACAACTACCTCAGTCCTACCTGGAGTCTTGGGTCCTGCGACCTCGCACGGCCCCAGGGCTGAGGGAGCGGTCCACGATTGCCCCGTAGGGAGGGCGGGATCCGAGTCTAGGCCTTGGACTGGCGCGACTGGGGGCTCCCCCTCCGCCCCGACTCGACCGGGGAACCCGAGGGCCGGGGGAAGTGCGGCGTGAGGGCAAAACTCCACGACCCGACCCTGATGAAGTGTCTCGTCGTGTGGAAAAGGACGCGCCTGCCCCGGGGGTTCACGGGGGACGTTCCCCGCTCGTCCCGTCTGCACCCGCTGCGTCACCTCTGCCGGGACCTCGTCGACTTGGCCGCGATGGTCGGGGCGGACGCGAAGGTCTTCGTCGCCGACGAGTTGCCGATGGCCGCGAAACTGGGTCGCGCCCCGTACCTCATGTGCGACCTGGACGACGACCTCCGGCACTGCGTCGCCCCCGTGGCCGCCCGCGACCGCGCGTCCCAGTCGGACGACGCCGGTGACTCGGCGCACCTCTAGGACGGGTACGGGATGCAGTGGCTCCGGTGTGCGCACGTCGACCACGACGGTGATGGCCGGCGGCTCCGGCGGCGCCGGGGGCGCAAGGACCTCCGGAAACGCCGACCCCAGGACCTCGGGGCTCTCGTGCGGAATGAGTGGGACAACGACCAGATACCCGGCGCCCTTCCCCCGGCTCCCCGGGGTCTGGGCAAGCAGCCCCACTTCCGCCGTCGCCGGCTCGACCTTGCTGCCATGGGGCCCTGCTCCGACCGGACCGAGCGGCACGCTCGCCTCCGCGGAAGGGTCCACGCCGAGTACCTGCACCAGAGGTTCTTCGTGGGGCACCTGTGCGAGAAGAAGGAGCGGTGGCACACCTGGTCCGGTCCCGGGCTCCAGGAGTTGGCGACGGCGTACTTGCGGTAGAGGCCGACCGTCCGGAAGAAGGGCCAGGTGAAGGTCCTCAAGTTGGGGCGGGACCGTGGTGTCTCTGGCGGGAGCCCCCGACCGGGGCTGGGGGGCAGGGGAGGCCCACGCCTGGGACGGGCCCCCCGACGGCCTCCCCCGTCCAAACTGGCCGTCCGAAGCCGTCTCCCGACGAAGATGTTGCGCCTGATGGACCGACGGGCTCGGGCCGACCGGCGGCTGGACCGTCCGGTCCTTCTCCTCCTTCGGGACCTCCCCGACCTCCACTACCTACAAAAGGAGGCCAAGAGTCCCGAGGTGGAAAAGGCCCGGCACCTCGGTCCCGACCACGTCTTCAAGAGGGACGCCCTGACGTCGGGATCCGAGTCGCTCCTTGAGATGGTGGCGACGGCGGAGTCGTTGGACCTCCCCGACCCCCGGGCACGCGTCGACCGGTACCGGGACAAGCTCGTCCTCGTCCGGTTGTCGTGGATCACACGAGCCCCGGGGCGTGGAGGTGTGTGTCGGGGACGGCCCGGGGCGGACCCCTCCGTCCGTTCTACGTACCTGTCTACCCTCTCGAGCGGCTACACAAAAAAAAAAATTATTCTTTTACAATAATTTTCACAGAAGACGGTTTGACAAAAATCCAGATCCTTTTTACCCTCATTCCTCTGAGACTCCCTCCCCCACCCCTCGAAGGGCCTCCCTGGGTGACGGGAAAAGGGCGGGGGGAGTTAGGAGGAGGGCGGGGTCAACGGTTACTGGTGTGCCGACAATAGTCCATTTACTGGAAATTAGGTCGGGGACGGAGCGGGTGTTCCACAGCCCCCACTGTCGGTCCGGGCTCCCCTGCCCAGCCCCGTCTCGGCTCACCGGGAGACGCCGTGCGAAGGGGGCGCGCGGATCCACAACGCGTGCTGGTCGCTGACGAGGTCGAGGACGGACGCGACGACCTAGACATTCCTTTCCTCTCGTCCGCGTCCACTCCTCAACGACCACTCACTGCCCTGCCCGGGGTGGGTGGACCTCCTCGTAGACCCTCGTCCGTGCCGGGGTGCACAACTCCCCCTCCGACCCCCCAAAGAGACCCCCACTCGCCCCTCGGCTTCCCCGCCCCCCAGCCCGGAGTGTGGAACGTCATCTTCATCGCCGACTGCCGGAGGACCCTGGTTCCGACCACCATCTTGAGTCGGGCCGCGAGGAGGAGCCCCAACGGGCGGTGCAGACAGTAGTGGACCCTCCCTCGTCGTCCCAGTAGGACTCGGACCTGTGGGGGCGCACTGTAAGTGACAGAGGGGGCGTACGAACAGAGATGGGTCGCGAGGGACTCCAGGGGAAGTGGAATTCCAGGGCCGAGACCCTCGCCTCCTCCAGGACCTACATCGGGAACCCCAGAGACCTCTTCGAGTCGTACTTCAGGGAGACCTAGAACTCGACTAACTACCTGAGTTAGCAGAGCACCTAGACGTCCATCTTTCTGTGCACGAGAGCGGACGGGTCCGACTCCACCCTCTCCGCCCCTCCCCCGCACCGTCCCCTGAGAGCCGACAGGGGACCTTCCCGTCAGGGGCCCTTCCCCCGAGCCCGCCTCGAGGTCCAGGGTTCTCGTCCCGGGAGGGCAGGAGAGGGTGCAGGAACAGGACGACACAGACACGCACACAGTGGCAGCCCAGGGGTAGGACAACGTCGCGACCCGAGGTCGGGGTGGAATGACAGGTCTCGCGACTAGAGGACGACCAACCGGCACCTGTCGTCCTTCGACGAGTAGACGGGGAAGTCCCCGAGGAGGTGGAGGTGCAGTTACAGCATCGTGCGGCAGAAGAAGACCAGGCTGCCCAGGTGCGACGGTCCCTTCCGGTCGGGAACCACAGGCACGACGGGGCTACCTCCGGTTCCCGGAGGCTCCAGACTACGCCCCCCACCCGTCTCCCTCCCTACCCCGCCGTCCTGGTGGTATCACTGAGGGTCGAGACTCTTCGTCCCAACCCCCCCGGAGTGGACTACTGTACCAACTACTGTTAGCCCAGTCCCCCGTCGTCTTCCCGACACTCCGCGACCCCTTAGAGTCTTTTGAAGTCGGCCCCTGTCAGTTTTTAGACGTCATCCTCTTTTCTCCAAGGGACGAGACGTGAGTTTTCTCGGAGGCAAGAGTTTTCCGGGGGGTTCGTCGGTCGAGAGTTACCCCTCCGCCCCCGACCGGATCCGGACTCCGGACGAAGGTGACGAGTGCCGCGTTGGGGCTCGGCGAGTTGAAGTGTGCAGCCGGAGTCAGAGAGGTAGAGACCCTCGGCTTCCGTCCCCGTGACTAGAGTCCCCCGAACAATCTTAATTTACGCAGTCAATGTGTGCTTCACGGACTTCGTCGCGGACCGTACACCACTCACGAGTTATTTGTAACTGACAACAAAAGTAGTGAGTTCAGATGGACACCATAAATAAAATTTCAATATAATTATTATTGGAGATCAAACCGTCTTAGTGAAGGTGTCGTCAAACTAAGAGGATTGACGGGTCACCCATTCTGCCCTGTCCGCACCACTTCTATTCCTTGTTCCGACGTTTGTCGATTTACTACCTGGGTCACTGACCGAGGTCCCGGTCTTGGACCCCCGGGATCGAGGTCCACGGTTCTTGTACAAGGGGTCTCGGTGATCGAAGGACCCCAAGGGTTAGCCGGAGTGGACCCCCGACCCCCACGACTCTACCCGCCCGACGTCGTGTCCCGCCACACTGTCTCGGGTCTACCCTTGGGGCCAGAGGCCGAACTCTAGTAAGGGCTTCCTCAGTTCCTCCGTTCCACCACAAGGGCTCGTCTCCGGGAAGGGGAGGGACACCGGGGTCCGAGTCCCCTCTCCCATGGACGACCTTTATGAACAGCGGCAACTACATGAGGAACAGCACCCTCAGGACGTCGGCCAACCAGAAGTGCATAACGGTGTCCCGGACCTGCTACCGGCTCGCCGAGACGCACACGTTCGGGTCGTCGGCCCGGTCCGCCCCTAGGTCAAACTTGACCCCTCCGACTCGGTTCCTCCGGTACTCTTTTACTCTGTTTTTCTCTCACCCTCCCCGATCCCTGAGTCCTGAGTCCCCGACACCCCGGATCCGAGGAACATTTGTTCGAAGACCTCGTCCGTCCCACCTCCCCTCTTGCCCCAGAGAGTCCCGTATGTCGAACGTTCGGTACCGGGTGGGGTCGATCTTCTTCCCATGTCCTCCGCCCTACGACCCCCCTCGCCACAGACCCTCACTCCCGTGCGTGGACCATCAGGTCGTACTCCTCGTCGCACGTTGCGTGTGAGTCCAGGGGGCCGGAGAAGTGGACCTTGGGTAGGCAGAGGACTCACCACCCACAGGCCACGGTGACAGGTCCCCATCCTCGACTCAGTGGAGTGTCCGGGCAGACTCGACCACCCCGGAACCTCGAGACCCACGTCCTGACCCCCGGACCGCCTCCCCCAGGGGCTGGGTGCAGACGTGGTGATTACCCTGACATAAGATCCAAGAAATCCTGTCACCGGACACCGGTCAAGTTCCCGTCCTCCCCAGACCCAGAAAGAATGGAGGTGCTCCACCAACAGTCCCGGTATTTCCAGAAACAGGTCGAGTTACTGGTTCGAGAACTTCTTCCTTCTCTTGAAGGCGAAGACGAACGACCCGACACCCTCTCCGTGCCTGGCACCCGCGCCTTGTCCCGGGTGCCACCGTCTCACTCAACCCTCGCCCACCCCCGACCGGCCCATCCCGGTGTGTCAGTCTTCGTCCGGACCCGTGCAGAGAGACCTGGTGGGAGGGCGTCGGTCCCGACTGAAGGGGTCGGGAGCCACGTGTGTAGGTCATGACCGGAGTCGAGTCGGGGTATGGGTGGGGTTCTGTGGACCTCTCTGGACCCGGTCCTGCATGCAGTAGGTCCTCGAAGGGGAGGTGGGCGTCGAGGGTCCTCCGCTACGACGGCAGTCTTAGGAGCCGTAGCCCGAAGCGTCCCAATTTTCATAACCTCTATATTTCTGCGTCGAACGCGAAAACGACATCTCTATTTGTCACAGTATGTCTCGGTCAAGGGTCCCCCGGTCGGGGCCGAAGAGGGAAAGTCCCTGATCCTGAACCGCGAGAGTGGGGTGGGGGTTGGGTTCCGTGGAAGTACCCGGCGAAGTCTCGGAGGACCTACAGGTGGGCGAAGGAGTACTACCAGACTAGGTCAAAGGAGAGTTTGCGGTTCTCCAGGTACATTCGGACCCTGAGGCCCTGGTCGAGGGCCTAGACCTTCACCCGTCCTTCGCTCCGTCCCTTGGTCCCCGAGTCGGTCAGAACGTCAACCTTACACGTCCACAGTGCACCGGGGTCCTCACACGCTCACACCGCCCGCCCCTCGACCGGTGTAAGTCCCGTCCCTTGAACCTGTCGCGTCTGCCCTGGAGACTTAGGTCGGTACTTCCGGACCTACAATGTCCCTACTTTGACGACGAGGGTGATCCCTCTAGGTACGTAAAGTAGTGATCCCCTCCGGCCTCGTTGGTACCTCCGGTCGTTCACGAATCCCGAAGTGGAGGAGTAGGACAGGAAAGGGACAGCGTGTCGGAGACCCAAGGGAACCCGTGGACACTTCACCAGTCCCCGGGGACCCCAGGGACTCTGTCCTCTACAGCGCCGAACCCGGATGTCACTGTAGAGTAGGTCTACAAGACGAGCTCGACCCCAGAGTCGGCAGGAGGTCTGGGTCGACCCGGTCCCAGGGGAATGCGACGACCCGGAAGGCCGGTCGAAGACAAGGGAAGAGAGGAGACGGTCGGACACCAGGGGCTCGGGAGTCGGGGAGAAACAGGGGACGGAAATACAGAGACGTCTGGCGACCTTAAGTTAGACGTCGGGGGTGGGTCTGGGTCCTAGGATGGGGGAGACCGAGACACAAGGGGAGACGGGGTGGGGTAGGAAGACCGGGACCCCCTCGGAGTAAAGAATTAATCGAAAAATTTGTTTTTTTCACTTTCACTGATACTACAACTTCGCGACGAGGACTCCCCCCTCCCCCCCACCGGACCCCACCACCACCGCCCCTCACACCCCCTCTCCTCCCGCCTCGTCGTTTCCCAACCCCCACCCCACCCGACCCCCGACGACACTTTCCGTGAGTGGGAAACTCCCTCCTAAAACAGTCGGTAGAAGGAGGAGAACCGTGACATGTAAAAAATTTCTTTTTTGGTCCAATGGTACCGCTGTCTAGACCCTCATTGCTCCGGTGGACGATTTAATAGGGCTGTAGAGTCGGGCGGACCGACCCCAAGGGTGTCGGGCGAGTAGACGGGCGGGCTCCCCGATACGGCCGCGGCCGGCACACACCGAGACAGGAGAGTACCCCTCGCCTCCACTGAGACGGGAAAGAGTCCGGACCCTCGGGGAAAAGACGGGGTGGTGTAGGGGTCTAGGTCTCTTTAATCGGAACCTTCCCCGAGCCTCGTCCCCGCGACGTCTTTACAAACCCCTTTCGACCCGTCTCCGTTCCTGTCTCACCCCCCTACGTAACACTCCTGAAAAAAAAGGGAGAAGACTCTTCCCAGTGTGTTAGGTTCCACCGACTCGACCACCCCTCCCCTCGACTGGGGGAACGGGATAAGGTCTTCGTCCTTCACTACCACACTTCGACCACTCCTGGTCGTGGGGTCGGTGGGACCCGATCCTTCCCCTGGGACTACCCGTCCCCCACGAGTACGGGAACCTGGTGGACGGTCGTCCCGGTTCCCTGTGTGGGTGTCCATAGGTCTATCTCACCCATGCCTACAAGGGGAGACCCCACACCGACCACCCGACCTGGACCCCATCGTCGACCCTGAACCTGAGACGACCTAGGTGATCGGCCAAGGCTGAGGGTCTTCGTTGGGGTCTTTTGGGAACCGCTCGTCTTTAATCTTGGGTCGGATCCCTTACCGACGTATGACGGGGGCACACCACCAGAGTTGGTGACGGGGCCGGGACCAGTTTTTAGATAAGTTCCGATCTGTTCGTCCAAAGTGATTTCCAGACCAAACAAAACTTCTTTGAGAGAGACACTTTGAGAGGTCAACATGTTCTATTTAGTCCCTGAGATGTTTTCTTACTGAGTGAAACGTTTCTTAAGGAGTACCCGAAGGATATTTACCACTTAAAAGGAACTGCACATTTTTTTATAAATTATTACTCCATTTTAGGTGTAACGTGGAAAATATCCTGAGGTAGACCACACGTTTTCCTTCGTACACACAAACCGATTTGTCACTTTGGGTCTCCCCATAGAAGGAACGGTCCGTGGTCGTCCCCGAAAACCCCCACGGTGACCGACCGAGTCTGTTCCTTTGTCCGACCGGGAACCACCGAACTCCCGTCTGGGCAGGTCTTCTGTCTGGCACCGTTGAGGAGTTGTAAACTCACGGGTTCTTAGTGGTCTCTCGCGGTCCCCCGTCTCTGACGGGTGGTACCCCGTTTAGGGTCCGAGAGGGCGGTGACCGGTCCCTAAGTCTAATTGTTCTAGGCCTCACCCCGAAAGCTCCTCAGTTCGGTCCCCGCGAAGACTCCTTCCGCGTGACCTGTTGGCGCGATCCTTGGCGTCACATTTCGAGCCGGGACTCGGGACCACGGTGTCGGGGCGGAGGTAGGGGGCTCTTGGTCCCCTGACCCCACGTCTCTCCCTGTCTCGTCCACTGTTCGTCTTCCCGCTCTGCCAGTGGCGGACAGAGGTGCCACACCCGTGTGTTTCCTTGGCCCGGTCACGGGAGAGTCGGGTGGAGGACCCTTTCGTAGGGTGGGCCCTGCGGACGAGGGACGACTGGGGAGAGGCGGGCCCGAAGGGTGGGGCAGGGAGGCCCAGGGCGCAGGCGGGGGAGGCGCGACCCGTGGGGGGGATGGGGGTGGGGGCGAATGGACGCCGAGGCGCGCCCCCGCCACCCGTGGCCGACCGGGACCGAGACCCGGACCGAGACCGGCCCGCCCCCGCGACGAGCGAACGCCCGCCCGAGGTACGGGCGCCCCCGGTCCGGCCCAGCGTGCCGCCCCGACGGGTACATGCCCCTCGGGCCCCCCGGGTACCCGCGGGGGACCACCCCGTAGGCCCGAGGTCTGCCGTAGGGCCCCGCGACCCCTCCCCCCAGCCCCCCCCGCACTTCGTCTGTGTCCGCGGGCCGCCAGTCTTGGTCCCGAGGCCCGAGGTCCGCGCGCCTCGATGCAGAGGGGGGCTTGGGACTCGGGGGGCCGGGCACTGGGACGACGGCTGCCGCGCTACGGCTACCCCGACCCTCCCCACCCCTCCCCACCCCTCCCCGCCCCCGCGGCCTTGGCGCGCCGAAACCGCCTCCCCCGCCCCCCCCCCACCACAACCGAACGCAGAGCGACGTCCTTCGATTGACTTCGGTCCGTTGATTGACGTGTCCCGTAGCGGTCGGAGCCTAAACGCCTTCCACGGCGCTTCTACTTATAATTACCGCGGAAAGTTGGAAAAGTTTCCTACGAGGATAGGTGTGCGAGGAGACGTTCTGCCTGACTCCCGGAAGATAGGGGTGAACTGCCTACTCCGTTGGCGCCGAGTTCCTCTCTCCGTTGGATCGGTTCCAGCACGTTCCGGGAAAGGACTCCCCGGGCCCCAAACACGAGAGAGACGACGAAAGCAAATCAAGTCCCGACCGAGAGAACGAGGGCTGAAGACGGCAGACGGAAGGGCAAAGGGACGAAGGGTCAGGTAAAGGTCCCCCAGGACGGAAGGGACGGAAATTGGGTGAAAGGAGAGACCCCGGGACGAAAACTGGGGAGGCAGGGTTAGGGACGGGGGAACGAGACTAAGGGTCGGAGATGGCAGTCCCCGAACCGACTTAATCGGGTGGACGTATTAAATGAGAGTTCCACTTCCGAACCTCCATCCCGATCTTCGTCGAACTCCCCGACTCCAGTCTGGAGTGGTCCTAAGAGGGTAGCTCCCCTCCCCCTGATACTCCGAATTGACCACTACCCACCAGGTCTCCCGAACCCATCCAGTTTTCCTACCTATAAAAGAGAATATAGATAGAGAGGGAAGGACAGACGGACTTAGTGGTCTCTACCGGGGTAGGATGTCTGATGTTGATGAGGGGTGGGATGGGGTCACTCCAGTCTTCAGACCCAAGGGTCCCCCGTGCCCCTCCGTCCACTCCGTCCACACGCGGGAACGACGATGGGCCCACGAGTTGACCCTATATCTACTGTTGGGTCACGTAGCTCACTTCACAAGGTGTCTGAGCATTTTGGAGTGAACAGGGTAAGGTCTTCTCTCCGACCCCTCCCGGGTTCCCCGACAGTTCGCCTCCCACCGGTCCTACACCTGCCCCCGGTCCTCTCGTCCTTCCTCTAGTCCCTCGGTGCCAGTGTCTGGGACACGGGGACAATATGATAGACTCGTGGTGGGTGAGGTGGGGTCCCCACGTCGACGAGGGGTCTTGTCCCTTCGCGGGACGGGGACTCGGATCACTTAGAGGAGCGTGACGGGGGGAGGGGGCCCAGGGAGGACGACGTGGCACAGATTGGGATTGGGGGTCGGTTGGTCGACAGAGACGGGCAGTGTCGGAGTCGTCACTCTGGACGGACAGGTACACAGACGGAGGGGGTGGGGTGGACTGGGACAGTGAGTGTGGAGGTCCCACCACCGGGTATTACCTCGGGTCCGGGCGGTGAGGGACGGTCGTGTCTGTCCCACGACCCTCACCCCGAGTCCGGTGGGTTCTTGACTTCGTCACTCAACTGAATTTTTTTTTAGGTGTACATATCTGAGAGAGTGAGGATCTACCCGGAAAATAACCCTGTGGGGTCCGTCGTTCTAGTCCCGACCAGTACTCCGATTGGTTGTACCCCTGGGGAACCGTCAATCGGGTCCCTGGGTACCCGGACCTCTTGTCCGACGAAACCCTTTCGGGGAAAGGAGTAGTCGACGAGAGGGTAAATTACTCCGACCACCATGAGTGACTAGACGATTCCTCCGGGGTTCTCCCTCCGGAGGTCTCGGGGATCTTCCGACACGACCGGTCGTCCCTACCCACTGGACGGGCTTCCCGGTTGTAAAATCCCCGAGACCGGAGAGAATGACTCTTGCACGGAAGGAACCCCAGTGTTGGTTTAAACCGGTATCATTTGGACTGACGAAGGAAAGACGGGCCGAAGTCGTGGTCACCGGCAGGGTTCAGGACCTCGGAGACGGAGAGGATACGGTGTCGGGAAGGTTGGGCAGGGGTGGGGGAGTCCGAGGTACCCGAGTGAGTCCGAGGGTCACCCGGAAGATTTGGACGGGGAAACCAGAGGTCCGGAGGGCAGGGACTGAGGTCGAGAAGGAAGTGTGGAAACTCCACAATTCCTGTAGTCGAAGACCACCACCTCCGACGGTGTCCTAGGAGTCTGGGGAATTGGACCCCAGACGGGGATCTCTCCCGGAGAGAGACCGGGACTAACCGTCTCCGGTCCCCGTCTCGGGCCCTCGGGAGTCGGGTCCTACGTTTCCACCAAGTCGGGGTCTCGAAGGGTGAGTGTCGCGGCGGTCCCAGTGGACGAGGAACGAGGGTTCTGTGACAGGGTTGACTACTTGTTCGTCGGGTCGCGTCGCTACGGTTCAGGGGGGTGGGGGGTGAGGGTCCCGTCCCCAGCGTGGACCCGAGGTGGTCCTTTTCTTCCCTTCTGTTGGGTAGCCCAACAGGGGTGTCCCCTGTGTGGGTGGGTGAAACCCCCTCTGGCAGGGGTTCAAGATGGGGGTTCGGGGACTGTCCTTGGGTACGTTTGCGGACGGAAGGGGCGGGGCCCCGTGGGTAGGGGCCGGTTCGGCGGACTGCTGCACAAGCCCGCGGGGGTCCCGCGCGGCCGTGCCCCGACCCCGGCCCGGGCGACCCGGCGCCGCGAGGGCGATCTCCGCACCCCACCCCACACCCCCCTCGCCCTCGGGGGAGGGCCGGGGAGGGCTGGAAGGGAGGTAAGTCGGGCTCGGTCGAGCGAGCGGGAGGGGGCGATTGAAAAGGGGGTGAGTGGTGGGGTACCTGGTCTTTGAGTTTTTCAAACGAAAAGCACCGAAACGCGCGGGGAGGCCGTTGAAGCAGGCGCCGGTAGCCCCACCCGAGTCGCCGCGGAGAGTGAGAGAGAGAGAGAGAGAACGAGAAAGAAAGGGAAAAGACGGAAAAAAAAAAAAAAGGAGGTTGAGAGGGGAGACTCAGGACGACCCGAGAGAGTGTGAAGATGAGCTCGCCTCACCCCTCCCCCGGGGAAGTCCCGACGGGACTGCCGGGTGCCGGGTGCGGCGGCGGCGGCGGCGGCGGGCGGTCGGCGGCGCCGACGGCGTAAGGACGTGACTATTCTGTCTTTATCAGGCCGCCGGGCCCCAGGCGGACAACTGAGCCGCCCCTGCCTCTTCGGACGGAAAGGGTTCGAAGCGGCCCGGGTTTGTCGCGTCTATTCGCCGCTCCGAGCGGCCGGTCGCGCCGAGGCCCGGCGACCCGTCGCCGCGGCGGACGGGCTCCGGCGGGCTCCCGGCGCCCCTCCGCCGCCGTCGCCGCCGCCGCGCCCCTCCCCTGCGCTCCCCTCCGCCGGCCCCCCGAGCGGCCGGTGGGCCGGAGAGAGCGGCGTTTATCAAAAAGCGAATCCCTTAAGCGGCCGTCCCTTGTCCGGCCCTTGTCCGGCAAGGTTGAAACGGGGGTTCACCGAGGACGGCGTAAAGACTCCGGGAAAAGGGGTCTCTGGACCGTCCGGTTCATCCCTTTGTAAAGCGACCCTTCCTTAGGCCCCACCCACCTCCCCCACCACCACCGCCCCCCGCCCTCAGCTCGGGCCTCCTCCGGAAAGAGGCCGTGGCCCGCCGGCACCACCCACACGGGGCCTCCGCCACACGGGACGTCAGGTATCTACACACGCGGGAACAGAGTGGCGACTCACACAGACGTGGGACCACACCCGTGCCGGCCGCCGGCACCCACACCTACAAATGCACGCACGTGTCTATTTACGGAGGAGACACACGGAGGGAGGTGGCGTCGGAGGCCATGCGCGCGCGCGCGCCCGCCCGCGCCCACGCACACACCGACCTGTGCCAGACACAGAGGGGCGAGCCCCACAGATAAAGCCCGATACACTCAGAAACAGAGAGACACTGTTTCAGCTCCGTCATCCCCTTTAAAGCCTCTCTCCCTCCACCCGGTCCGAGCACTCTTGCCCTTCCCTTCGCACCCCCGTCCGTTCGTTGACCCCACCTGCCTACCCACCGCTCCCCATCCGGTCGCGCTGGACTGCCGAAACCTTACCCGACCCCCACCCCCGCCCCCTGGGCGTCCTCGACCCCGCGACCCATACCATCCCGGTCAGAGACCTGGGGTTTCATTCGTCCCCATCCCCACCCCGGCACTCCCTCGGGGTCTTCCCCACCACACCTCCCTCGACCCCACTTCCTCCCTGTCCTTTGTCCTCCCCGCTTGGGACGCTCAGGGGTCCGACCCTCGTGACCGGGGCGGGTGCGGGGTCTCCGGTGTGGGAAGAGGGGCGGAGGCCCTCCTTCGCGGGGTCCCCGAAACTCTGGTCTGCCCAGTTCAAATACGGAGGACCCCGACGTGACAGGCATGGGTCCACTCCCGCCCTGTCCCGGGACCCCTTAAACAACCTTTAAAATTAAGCTCCAATCTAGGACTTCTGGGTCGGACTGGGAGTTGGGAAATCTTTCGGTAGTCTTCAGCCCTGGTTCTTGGGTCCCTCGGCGAGACGGCTCCCTCAGAAAAAAACGAACGTCGGACTAAAGGAACCGGGGGACACGAAGACCGACAGTGACAGGTAAAGTCACCGGTGTCGGTTAGGGGACTTTCCGATCTCTTCCGTACACCAGGTCCGTCGAGGAGGAGATGGAATGGTCTCTGGATCTCTCGGGGGAGGATGGTGTGGAGATGGGTCCGAAGGGGGTCTGGGTGTGAGTGTCTATTACCCAGGACCACCCACCCTTGCCCACCCACAAACGGTGACCGGTGCTTCCACAGACGACCATTGGACCCCTCCATTAGAGAGGTCAGACAGATTGAAGGTTTTGGGGAGCGAGTAAGGGTAGAGGTTCGGAGACGAGGACGATAAGAAAACGGACCTTAAGGACTTTTACGAAGAGATGAACAGGGTTAGTGTAAGTATGGAATTTCGGTCAGACCTCGGGGTGGAGGAGGTCCTTCGAAAGGAACCAAGGAGAAGGCACGTGTCTAGAAAGACGAGACACTTATTGGTAGTGGTAGATGGGACCGGTACTTTACCGTGAAACGACTGATTACACGGGACCCAAAGTACACACAATATATCTCAAAAGGTTTATCCGACGTCGCGGTACTTTAGACCCGGACCAAAAGTCCGGGTAACAGGGAGGGTACGGACGTGTGTCCCTGATCCGGATTGGTTACGGATGATTGTGAACGTTGGTGGGTCTCCAGTCACCCGGTGGCCTGTCTCGAGTAGGAGACGGTGAATGGACTTCTACACTCAGTAGTTCCCGTGGGGTGGAGGACCACCCACGAAGATCGCCCCTGTACACTGTGGAACCTCCAAGACCCCCTGTCCCTGTTCCCGTCTGTGGAGATCGAAACACATTTCGAGCCTCGAGAGTTGAGAACCCCTCCGGAAACCCCCTTTCTTCTGTCTTGTCCTCCACCTACCCGTGTTACCCGTGAACCGTAAACACTCCCCGACCAGAACCACCACCCGTTCTGACTTCCTCCACCAGTCCGGTTCCTTCCCTAGACCATTATGACTCTCCTCCCAGTGAGTTCAGCTGTCTGTTGTGGAAGGACCCGGTGGGGTCCGGGTCCCGGAGCGGGACGTCGGGGGAGAGACCTTCCGTAGGAATGGGTGTATCTCTGTCGTCTATATATCACGTATGCACAGGGGGTCCCGTGTTTGTGGTTACGTTTCCGGTCTCCTTGTTCCTCAGTGTACTTAAACGTGGGTGTCCGTGTTGAGCTAGTGCTAAGACGGGTGAGTGTTCCGGGAGTGGTCGTCTGACGAAAATGTCCCCGCTGGGGTCCACACGGGGGTGGGGGCCCCGTCCCTGACGGAAGTCTGGTCTTTCGTCCCCGCGGTCACACCCACAGGGCCCCGGTCCTGAGGGTAGAGTGTTTCCGGTTCTAGGAGTCCCGAGTCGGGGTCTTCTCGCGAGTCGTTCTCGGTGCGGCGGGCGACCGAGGACGAAGGACGGGGCCCACCCGTCCTCCCGGGGCTAAAGTCGCCCGTCCCACGGGAGGAAGGGTCGAGTTGCGCCGGCTACCCGGGTCCGGCGCGAGGTCCGTCCGGCGCGCGCACAGGCGGGCGTCGGCCTCAGGGGGGACGGCAGGGGGGTAGAGAGGAAGGGAGCGGCTTCGTGGTGGTCGTGGTTTACCGTTTCGCGGAGAGGGGCGCGCGCGCCTCTCTACGCGGCGCTGGCGGCCCTGCCCGAGCCGCCGGAGGGGGGAGAGGCGCCGCGGGCTCGCCCCCCGCCGGCCGCGACCCCCACCCACCCCCACCCGTGCCGGGCCGGTCGCCGGCGGGAGGGAGCGGGAGCGGGAGCGGGCGGCCCCCTTGGCCCGTCGCCGCCCTCGGCCGGGCTCGTACGCGTGACGGCGGAGGGAGCGCCACTTCCAGTCGGGTCCCGGATCGACGTCCTGAGTTTCCGCCGCCGCCGCCGCCACCCCGCCCCCCCTATATCGGCTCTCTGAAAATTGAGAAAGGGCCGCCCTCCTACCGGTGGCTCCGACCCGGCCCCGCGGGCCTCCCAGGGTGGGAGGGCGGAAGGCGCCCCTCAGGGGCGTCGCCCGTGTGCCGACCCCCACCCCGTCTCCCCCGTCCTGCCCCTCCTCCCCCTCTTACCTTTCTTCCTCCGATCCTCTCCTCCCTTCGGCTAGCCCTTCCCTTCTGCCCCTCCCTCCTTGTTTCCTTCGGTCCGACCTCCCCCTCTGGCGCAAGGCGGCGGGCGCAGGGGCATAGGGGTCGCTACTTCCAGAGGAATCGAGGTACTTTAATGGGAGTGTCTGACACACGCACACGCACACTCTCTCTCTCTGACTCTCTCTTACTTCACTCTGGTGACCTAGTCCGACTCCTGGGGACTAAAAGACACAAGACCGGGTGGGGATTTGGGTCGAAGGTAAAAGAGGCGACCAGTGATTTGCGGTCCCGTACAACCCCCCGCCTCTCCGTCGAGACTAGGTCGGCTGGACGGACCGGGTTCGGGGTCCGGGGGTCCTTTGGGACCGATCTGGAGTCCCGGACCGGGTCAGGGGTCCCGACCCGGTTCTCCTCAGATGTGGAATGCGGGGTGGAGACCATTCCCCGAAGGAGGTCGGTCTTCCGTTCTGGAACCGTCTGGTCTGGTCCCCGTGCCGTCCGTGTCAGGAGGGGGACCAGGACCGATGAGGGGGGTCGGGAAGACTCCGGTCTCGTCGGAGGGAGGAGGACGCTCCTACAAAGACCCGGGTCCTGGACGAGACGACGAGAGGTTTCCCCGACAGGCAGAGGCACCCTGAAACAGAAAGACACAGTCAAAACGTTTGTGTGTGTTCTCTCTGTTTATACTATCTTCGTTTTTTTTTTTTTTTCTTTCTTTTTTCATCCCACGGTTCTGGTAGTGCACTGGAACCCGTTCAGTGACATGAAGGACAAGGGACCTGGAGACCCCGAGTCTCCCTTCCGGGTAGACCCCAAGTGTCGTACAAGGGAGTGAGGGGAGTCCCGGTGGTAATTAGTCCAGGCCGAGGAGGCCATCGAGTCAACCATTTCTTAGACGGACTTTACGTCCTCTACTCCCAAGCTAGGGACCCAGCCCTTCTAGGGGACCTCTTCCCTTACCGGTGGGTGAGGTCATAAGAACGGACCCTTTAGGGTACCTGTCTCTTCGGAGCACCCCGATACCAGGCACCCCAGCGTTTCTCAGTCTGTGTTGGTTCGTTGATTGTGAAGGTGAAGGACATCGTTTTTCGTTCGGTGTGACCGGACCTGGGTAAGACACTCCTATCCACCCAGACGCCCCACCACAAAAAGGTCCTGCGGTTCCCCACGATAGTGACGGGATCGACCGAGGGTGTCGGAGCCCCCATGTTGGGTCCCGCATCGAGACGGTCCTAGCCCCTCGTCGTCCATCCACAGGGTGTCTCGGTAGGAACGAGGGATGAGTAGAAGGTCTTGGGCAGACAGACCCATCTAAGTCACCGTTTTCGTTCTCCCGAGGTTCGTCTTCCCCCGAAGAGGGAGAGAAAGAACCCCTCACCTCCACATCCACGGATGGAACGACGTATCGGACCCCTCTGGGTGAGTGTGGGGGTTCCCCGACGTCGGTCGTGAGACGGGACGACCGTGGGGTCGGCAGGAGAAAGAACCGCCTGTCCCCGGGGTAGGTCGTGAAGACTAAAGGAGAGGACAAACAGGGTGTCGACTGTGGTCCTCTTCCACGACCACCGGTCGTGGGGTCGGGAGTGGGGTCCTTCAATTCGAGACGATGCCCCGAGACTGGTTCCCCAACCTGCCTTAAGACGCTTGGTGACGTAAGACTCCGGCCTCTACAGTGGACTCAGTTCTTTTGACTATGGATATATATATATATATATATATATATATATATAGAGGTATGAAGGAATTTCCTAAAAAAACCTTTAATTCGGTCCACCATCGTCCGTCACCTTACATGTCTATTTTACAGGTCCCCTCGGTGGGTCCAGGTCCAGAGGTCTGGAGACATTGAGGAAATCCTCTCTTCCCACTCGGGACGAGTGTCCCGGACTTTCCCGGGGGAGAGGAGAATTGTAATTCCACGGTAAGAAGGGACCACAGGGGACCCGGTCCCACCCCCCGACGGAAGGACGGCATTATGGGAAACACACGGGTGACACAGACCTCAGTAACTTTCCGGGTCTGAGGGGAGTTGAGGACGTGGGACCCGGGGTGCTCCGAGACACGAGGGGAGAAGGCGTCGGTAGAGGGTTGGGTTCAAGAAGAGGCACACCAGACAGTATCCTTTCACAGGTTATGTGCGTCGGTAAAGACACTTGTAGACAAAACGGAAGAACACCGTCTTCGGTGACTCATTGGTGACGGGGACTTTAGGAGACACGTCCCGTCACCAAAAGCGCCTCAGGCGGAACGGTGACCGGAGGTCCACCCCATCTCTGGGAGGAACGGAGAGCGACGATGACGAGGGTCTCGGGACCGAAACGTAGAATGGAGGTACCGTGGAAGAAAGGACCTCGTAGGCTCGAGGACCGAGTGTCGGTAAGGGAGACAGTGGGGACCGGAGAAGGACGACGAAAGGGTCCAGGAGTACCTGGCGGGGAGGGTGTGTAGTCCCGAGACCCAAGGACCTGCCGGAGAGGAGGTCGTCAGGAGGCGGGGGGGAGTCAGGGAGTACGGTCGAAGTGGAGAACGTAGGAACAGTAAGGTCGGGGTGGTGGTTAGACACCTGTAAAATAGACATGTAAGGTGACGGACGATGGTGGACCGTGTGGTTGGTCGGAATATGGGGTGAGAGACTGGGGGTAGAGGGACAGGTCGAGGGACTGTAGGTTTCGGTCACTACGGTGACCTTGACGACCAGGCAAAGAGACTGGACGTGGGGAGTAGTGTTTGTGTGGGAGAATGTGAATGAGAAAGAACAAAAATCAATACCATTTTGTGTGGTGATACCAAAAAGGTCATCAGTACATGTCTACACTCTCAACCTGGTATTTCTTCCGACTCGTGGATTCTTAACTACGAAAGCTTGACGCCACAACCTCTTCTGAGAACTCTCAGGGAACCTGTCGTTCCTCTAGGTTGGTCAGGTAGACTTTTCTAGAGTTGGGACTTATAAGTGACCTTCCTGACTACGACTTCGACTTCGAGGTCATGAGACCGGTAGACTACGTTTCTCGGCCGAGTAACCTTTTCTGGACTACGACCCTTTCTAACTTCCGTCCTCTTCCCCCACTGTCTCCTACTCTACCAACCTACCGTAGTGACTGAGTCACCTGTACTCTAACTCGTTTAAGGTCCTCTACCACTTCCTGTCCCTTCGGACCGCACGACGTCAGGTTCCCCAGGGTCTCAGGTTGTATTGAATCGCTGACTTGTTGTTTTTGTATGTATTGCATTTGAAATGGTGAGATTGAAGGGACCGTGTATGAGAACCGCGAGAATAAATTCTCAATTTGGCCGAAATAGTTGAGGAGGGGACGTAAGGTCCTGGACTACACCGACCTCTCCTGTGTGGTGACGTCGCTGGACCAGGGAGACAGTAAAGACCTCGAGTCTGAAGTCGACCGGAGTAGAACGGGTGACGGGGGGAGGAAGGGATTTGGCAGTCCAGGAAGGGACGAGAGTCAGGGGATACACTCAAAAGGTGTAGAAGAAAGAGGAGGTCGGAGGAGGAGGGAGGGTCGACTACGGGAACGAAGAGTAAAGGGGCTCTTTTCTCTTCGAACACTTCTTGAAGGTCTCTAGGGTGATATAGGAGGGTGGAGGACCGTTAGCGAGGGGACCAAGGACGTCGACTGAAGAGACAAGAGGGTGGATTTGGGTCGGTGGGGGGACGTATACTCGACGACAGGGGACAGACCGTGTGAGACCCGGCACCGAGGTCGTGAAGTCGGGACATGGTACAGGGAGAAGGGACGAGGTGTTAGTAAGGAGCCTCTAGAGTAGGTAGTGGGTCAGAGTCTCAACATTTATGGAAGAGATACAACTGTTGAGGGGTCCAAAAGGAGGTCGGGTAAAAGAGAGGGTCAGGAATCTGAGTGCACCACAGATGCGTGTGTGACAGTCAAGGTGGACCTAGAACTTATCTAAGCCGGTGTTGCTTTGGGGACGAGGGCGTGGAGTTTACACCGAGCGGTGGGTGGGAGGAGTGGGACGAAGGGTGACGAGGTCGGGTGTCCGACCCGTGTAGGACCTTAGGACAGAAAAAGAGGGTAGGGTGTAGGTTAGTCTTCCGTTCAGAACAACCGAGACGTAGGTCTTGGGTCACGAAGAGTACAGAGGTGCCGAGGGTCGGGCGAGGTTGGGTATTCGTCACTTATTCGACCGAAGGTTGGACCGGGGGTCACCAGATGAGAGTTGTGTGTTGGTCTCCCCAGGAAATCGTTTCCTTCAGTCTACGGTAGTGAAGACGGGGGTGTTTGAGGGGGGGTAGAGTAACGGTCACTCCCGGGCTCAGGACCCCCCAGTGGGGAGGGCCGAGGGAGACACAGGAAGAGAACGTGGGGGAGGGAGAAGAGAGGTGGGGCCGGTCTGTGAGGTCCGGGAGCTGTGAGGACTTCGAACCTCGGACGACAAGGGAGACGGTCCTTGTACGAAGGAGGTCGATTGTGACACCGAAGAGATTTCAGAAACAAACTTACGGGGGAGAGTTATCCTGTGAAGACGAGTGGGACAATCTTCGGAGGGAAGGGGGAGAGGGAGGGGTGGACGTGTAAGAATAGAGAAAGTAGGAGGACCCAAAGAAAGACTTCAGGACTTGTGGAAAGAAACAGGACATAGTAGATGAATAAATCATGGAATCGGAAAGAGAAGAGAAACGGGGTAACCTTACATTCGAGGCGTTTCTGGTCCTAGAACTACAGGACACACACCTATTTAGGGTTCATAGACCGTATACCGTCTCTAAGGTTATAGAGTCCATAATCCCCGAGTCAGCACAGGCTGGGAACACTGGGGTACCTGACATCGGGTGGTCCGAGGTACCTTAAGACGTCCGTTCTTATGACCTCACCCATCGGAAAGGGAAGAGGTCCCCTAGAAGGGTTGGGTCCCTAGCTTGGGCCCACAGGACGTAACGTCCGTCTAAGAAATGGTGACTCGGTGGTCTCTTCGGGGTTATAGACTTTCCACACTCATTATTCTTGGGTGAGGTTTAGATGAGTCCTAAAGGTCGCACAAAGGTTTGTGACGCGCTACAATGTTAGACACGAACCCCAATTGTCCTAATTGTTGTTGTTGTAGTCGAGTTCGTGAAAGTAATTGACCAGATTGACTTTCCAGATTGACAGGCCACCCACGACCCTAAGGGTAAGATCTCTACTCCTTTTCCTCCGCGATTCTTCCATACACTGGACGGGTTTCGGCGACACGACAAGATCCCGACCCTGACGTCTCGCGCAGAGGGTTACAGTTCCATGGAGGGACCGAAGAGAGGAAGTGGAGTTAGACGGAGAGACTACAGGGAAGTTCCTCTCGGAAGGACGACCCCTGTGTGTGTGTGTGTGTGTGTGTGTGTGTGTGTGTGAGGAGGTGGAAGGGGTATGTGGACAAAAAATTTCTTCCTTTAGTTCTAGGGGTCTCCGGACGTGTAAATTCGACTTAATGGGAGTTAATAGAAAATCTCGCGTGGGAGGTTTTTAGAGTTCGTCTTACAAAGTTTGTGACCCTTATATTTAAGGTCTTTTGAACGGTAGTTCCACAGATTTTAAGTACAGTTACACAACCTCCTTTAACACAATCAAAGACACATACTTAATGGAAAATCGGTTTTATTACTTAGGATCAATTTGAGACTTGTTCGGGGACCGAGGAGCGAGGACACCCACCTAGTCACCCGGGAAGTCCCCGAAGACCGACCTGTCTACCTACGTGTGCGCACGTAGGTACCTTGAGGACCAACCCTGGGTACGTGTACCAGATGGTACAACCCTACCGAGGGACAGGAGGTGCTTAGTGGGGTCCACGAAGGAAACCCTTGTGGACCAATGGACGGGTGTCCGGCACCCGTCGGGGTCACGGTGGAGCAGGACGAAAGGACTATGGTGAGTTACCAGTACCCATACCTCTTGGGTCTCCCAGGTTGGACCAGATTCTTCCATCCTCTTTACTAGGCTCGTTTTCCGTCTTCAGAGGTAGACACACGTCTCCCGGGCTCCAAAGAACCCCTTGGTCCGTTTTCATACACCCTAACTCTCTGTTACCAGACCCTCCGGGCGGGTACTAGTTCCTGCAGTGTCAGTTTCGGTCCGACCCGGGGAGGGTACAGGGGTGTGTCGTGTGGGGCCTACAGAGACCCCGAGCTTGTCGACGAGTACTTCGGGGTGTTACCCCGTCCGTCCCCCTCTGTCTCACCCACCAGAGTCCCGGACCTGGACTAACCCTGTAGTGAGGACCAAAGACGTTTGGACACATTGCTCCGGTCGTCCACAGGAGTGGGGGGTGGACATATCACTTAGGGGAGGTCCATCGGGGAGCCGGACGGGACTGGGTACGGGAAGACGGCCTAGACCCGTGAACGGACCCGGTGCCGTTCGGTGAGACAGGACCCGGTCTCGACACTGGTGTCCCGGAATGACGGGACGGGTAACGAGGTAGAGAAGACCCCAGGACAGCAGGGGGTCCGGGACTTGGGTGACGGGACCCACTCCAGAGACGTTCGAGGAGTCGCACTTCCGAGGTTCGAACCTGAGTTCTTGCCCCGAAGAGTGGACACCGTGACACCTGTAAATCCCCGACCTATTACGAAATGACACCCGAAGGGACCACTGAGTCTACCATTTCTTAGGTGGACGTTACGTCGGTTACGTCCGGGCTTGGGACCCACTCCTTCTAGGGAACCTCTTCCCTTACCGATGAGTGAGGTCACAAGAACAGACCTCTTAGGGTACCTGTCTCCTCGGACCACTCGACGTCAGGTACTCTAGCGTCCCAACCTGTACTGACTCGCTGATTGTGTGTGTGTTACGAAAGGACACCCCCGACAGTAGCACACAACATACTAGAATCCTCGTAGGGACCGGAGAGGTTATTTAAGATGGTCATGCGAGGAGAGAGGTGGAGATCTGTGACAGGAAACAGGGACCTCCCACTTTGACGGGTTCCAACTCTTAGTGTTGAGATCTTAGTCTGTCAGAACCCAAGTACGGACCGAGTCGGAGACGTACTGGTATTTATTCATGTTCAGTGTACTGGTCAGACTCGGAGTAAAAGGGGTAGCCGTTCTGTACCTCGGGTAGTGGGTTGAGTACCACCTACACTCCTAATCTTGGTCCAGCATAGGCACCCGTCTGGACGTGTCGTAGACCGTGTCTCCCTTGACAATTACTTCACGGACGACAATGATCGCAGGTCACGATTCGGACGGCCTGGAACGCCCGAGCCGGTGACGGACTGGAGACCCAGGAGGACGGCTGGTGGGGAGTCGATCCTCTGACGACTTCTGTCCTTGGAAGTCTCGGGGAGTCGGCGACCGGTGGTCCTCAGAGCGTCCTCCCATCGGTCCTCCCCGACCGGTCCGTTAATAAGTGTCACCGGGCCCTCGGTGTCCCCTCAGACCCAAGATGGGTTTGGTGACCTTCGAAGAAACTAACCTCTTACTGGCACTCATGTGTCCCACCCAGACTGTGCTCTTCGGGCACATCTTTCACCATCCCCTCCCCGACGTCCCTTCCTCCCTTACCTTCTGTAACTCTTCGGTGGTGCTCATCACTTAGTTGACCTTCCTTTGGGTTTTTCTCGGGTATTCCGACGGACAACCCGGGTCCCTTCGACTCCAAACCCTCGATGACTACCTCCGTAAACTTCCTGTGCGCCCCGGAGGGACGTTCGGGGCTGGGGTCGGGGGGCGACGACCGGGGAAGCGCACAGGTCACTCGGGGGTGATACACTGCAGAACATGCTCCATGGCAACTAAGTGTGTGACCTGTGTCGGAGCCGGGGGGTCCTGAGACTCACACTCCTGACTCACCCTTGTCTGTCCCGACTTCCGTACCCTCTACCTCTTCGCGTACCGTCGAAGACGGGGACTGCCGGTTTCGACGTTGCGCTCCTCCCCCGTCACCTCCTGGTCACGTAGGGTGGGGTCTCGAGGTCCAAAGGAACGCCTTTTCTAGTCGTTTACGGGGGTTCTCGTAGGAGGAGCCTCCCTGACACCGGACGACCCCGACGACTGGGACCACTGTCACCATCCCGGTGGTCGTCGGTGTCGGTCCGGGGTCCCACTACCACTTTAAACACTCAAAGACCCTCGACATGGGTTTGGGACCGCCTCTGTCACCCCCGTGGTCCCGACTCGTCGTCGTCTCGACGGGTTCCTACCCGACACCCATGGCGACTCGGTCCATGGGTGTCCCATGGTCTGACGGGCGTATAGACACCTTTTCTTGGTGTCCTCCGGAAGGCGGTGGAGGCGCACAAAGGTGCGCCTCGGCCCACGTCTCGACTACAGGCCGTCGGTTCTCCGGGTTCCCTCAGGCACCACCGTCGTTCAGTTTGACAGGGAGCCCCGGGACCAAGGAGGACACCACCCACACTGGGTCCAGTGGAGGACCTCCAAGACCGGTGGGTCGTGAGTAATAGAGGGAGGAGTATTCTGTCCTGCGGTGGAAGACTTCCCCGAAGGGACTACCGAGTCTACCATTTCTTAGACGGACGTTACGTCCTCTATGCCCAAGTTCGGGACCCAGTCCTTCTAGGGGACCTCTTCTAGAGGACCTCTTCTAGGGGTCGTAAGAACGGACCTCTCAGGGTACCTGTCTCCTCAGACCGTCCTGTCAGGTACCCCAGCGTTTCTCAGTCTGTCCTGACTCACTGATTTGGTGGTGGTGGTAGTGGAAGACTTCCGTCGAGAGTTTCAGGAGACAATGTCCATTTACCGTAGGGAGGGAGGTGGGTCAAGGAAACGACCTCTGGATTGGGGTCATGGAGTCTTACGGTAGAAATCTCTATTCCAGAGATTCTTCCACTGGTTCAATCTTACTCCACCCAGTGATTCCACAGGGATTAGGTTATACCGACCACAATATTTTGACCCCTCCAATGCTGTCTCTGTCCGTCTGTGTCTCTTCTGTCGCACTCCTCTGTGTCCGCCTTCCGTCACCGGATGGTCGGTGCCTCTATCCAGACCTCGGGTCGGAAGAGGGTGTCGGGAGCCTCCCTTGGTCGGGACGGGTGCAGAACCCGAAGGTCGGAGGTTTGACACTCTCTTACGTAAAGGTAACAATTTCGGCCGGGCAGACCGTGAACCAGCACCGTCCAGATCGTTTGAATAGGGGAGTTGTCACGAGGAGTGGTAAGGAACCCGAGGTACGGGGGGTGGGTCGACGAGGGGAGTGTCGGAGACCAAACGGACTTCGGTGCCTTATGTCCCACGAGTCTTACCACACGAATTTATTTGCTCCAGGATGACTTACCGTGTCCCGTGGCATAGGACCCTATTTAGTATTATCTTTCATATACTTTTTCTACCCTCGAGGGACCTCCAGATCACGGACTCCTAGACGCGAGAGTGAGGACTCCCAGGCCCCAGTTAGGAACCAGGTCGTTCATTCGTTCGGTGCACCATTCCAGTTCTTTTTTTTTTTTTTTCTTACCCATATATACACATTGACTTAGTGAAACGACAAGTCGTCTTTAATTGTGTTGTAACATTTAGTTAAGATGAGGTTATTTTTCAGTTTTTTTTTTCTTACTACACGAATACTCGTGTCGTGTCCCGTCCTGGACCCCCCGGCTCAGGACTCAGACTCAGAAGTAAGGTGGTTCGAGAGATCGGAGTCAGAGAAGTAGAGATTCTGCCCAAGTCGTAGTAGAGGGGAGAGAGTAACGCAATAACACTCATCCTTTTATCTTTGTTCTCCTGTATACACTTTTAGCAGAGATTCAGTGTCTCCTGAATCTCGGGAGTGACAAGTGTTGTGTCGTGAGAGACCATTTGTGGGCGGGGTGAAACCCGAACATGGCTTAAAGGACAGTCAATTTTTGAACTGAGGGAAAGATGAAACACTGTTTTGTAGAGAGGGGTAGGGTATGAAGATTTCAACGGAGAAACCTAAGTTCCTATAAGGAGAACATTCTTAATTCGCCAATAAGGTCGAGCTCTCGAAAACCTAGAGTTAAGAGAGTAGGTTATATAAAAGGGGGGAACGGTCAACTCGTAGTAAGTATTTAGGTCACTCACCCTGGCAGGGAGAAGTAGGTTTAGAAATACCTTGTATGACTTTTTCCGGGTCCTGTTGAGGAGAGAGTTTTACTAGATGTAGGGAATCCGAATCGGGATTCAACCGTCGTTTAAATGAGTTAGTGTCATTATGGGTCACTACACGACCTCACAGTGCAAACATCAAATTTTAGTCGAGACCATCCTCATAAATACGGTGTCTTTAATCGTCTACTATGTTTAGTCTAAAGTCGAGGGGAAGGGTGGGACAGTTCTCGGTCAACATTTATAAGTGATCGTGTGACGAAAGTCCGGTGGACACACACAGAATCAGTTCGATAACCCTCTTTGAAACAGTTCACCAAACCGGAGGTTTACTTGTGTACTTAGAAATACCTCGAATTGTCGGCTATTTTGTCAAGTTATAAGGACTAAATTAAACCAAGAAAGTTGTAGGGTCCTTTAATTTTCAGACCGAAAACGCTGGGTAACCTGACATCGGGTGGACTGAGGAGACACTGTAAAAAGTCCGTTCTTATGACCTCACCCAACGGTAAAGGAAGAGACCCCCTAGAAGGGTTGGGTCCCTAACTTGTTTCCAGAGGAAGTGACGTCGTATAAGAAATGGACGACTCGGTAGGCACTTATCCAAATGATAATCACTTTTCACTTTCACTTTCAGCGAGTCAACACAGGTTGAGAGACGCTGGGGTACCTGATATGTCGGGTACCTTAAGAGGTCCGATCTTATGACCTCACCCATCGGAAAGGGAAGAGGACCCCTAGAAGGGTTGGGTCCCTAGTTTGGGTCCAGAGGGTGTAACGTCCGTCTAAGAAATGGTCGACTCGGTGTTCCCTTTGGGTTCTTCTGACCTCACCCATCGGATAGGGAAGAGGTCCCCTAGAAGGGCTGGGTCCTTAACTTGACCCCAGAGGACGTAGTGTCCGTCTAAGAAATGGTTGACTTGATACTCCCTTCGGGGATAATGACATGGGTAAAATTTCTACTCATTGTGTCCAATTACTGACTGAATCTCGGTCTGGCGGTCGTCCCCGAATTTACGGGTACAAGACTAGAGTTCCAGTTGCAAGAGAAGACGAGTGGCAGACTGACGAGGGGGTAGGGGCAACCAACAGTGTTCGTAGGACTTAAGGGGGTCGTAGGGGACGAGACCCAAATGTTGTACCTGTTCAGCTGTCCCTCGTAGAGGTTCCGGGGTCGGGACGGGTAGTCGTCGTATAGAGACTCTTGACTACTTGCTACGAAGAGACGGACCCACTCCCAGAAACTCACAAACTGTTCTGAGACGTAAAACAAAGACTAAGTGACTACTATCCTCCGGTGGATTTCACTGTCGTTGGAAAACACGACACACACCCCGGGGGGCTCTTTATGGCTACATCCCAAGCCCCGGACCTCCAATCTTCTTCACTGTCCCATTCCTTTCGAGCTCCACCTACGACGTTCGACCCTCTCGGTCTGTCCGAAGTGAGTCGGGTGTCACGTAGAGTTTTGTGAATTTTTTTGGGAATTTTCACCCTTCGAAAGTATATTTTTCGGTCTAAGAGTCTTAGAGAATTTTGTGACCTTTAGACCGTTGTGTCTACCTCAACTCCCCGAGAGAAAGACTTCCCCACGCTCGACACGTTAGGTGTCGTAGGACAAGGGATAAAATTCCCAACCAACTCAGAGAGTGTGGGGCTCCGGTACGTACACACACGTGCGATTCAGTACAGACTGAGAAGCTGGGGTACTTGACATCGGGTGGTCAGAGGAGACAGGTACCCTAAGAGGTCCGTTGTCATACCTCACCCAACGGTAAAGGAGGAGGTCCCCTAGGAGGGGTGGGTCCCTAGACTTGACCGTAGAGGACGGACTGTCCACCTAAGAGATGGTGATCGCGGTTCACCCTTCGGGTACAGGGATCTCTGGGTCGTTAGTTCCCCTTCATCCCACCTAGAACACCTGGTACTGTTGATCGGAAACTGGGGCCGGAGTCTCGACCCCACTTTCGCCAGTACATATTTCCCGACCGACGAAACGGGAAACCCCCGACGCCAAACCCGGTATCGGGAAGACTCCTACGTCACCTGTCTGGGGTCGACCCTGAGAAGGGACTGGTGACCCTGCAAGGGATCGGAGACACATGGAGTCAAGGGGCAGAATTTTCGCCACTGCTAGTATAAATTGAGTGTCACAACACCACTTCTACTAGTCAATTCGGTGCTCTCTCAGACGTTTGACGTCTTTCAGGAGCCAGATGTGACCGACAGGATCAGACTGGGGTCGGACGGAGGGGCTGAAAGAAGGACGTCAGCGTCGCGACCCGGAGTCCACGACGCTTCTTTCACCCCAGACAGGTGGGGGTCCCCCGTATAAAAGATTCTGACAAAAGAGGACTTCCTTACCCGGACTCATCTTACCCCCACTTCCTTTTTCACTTTCGCTCTCAGCGAGTCAACACAGACTGACAAACCCTGGGGTTCCTGACATCGGGCGGGGGTCCGAGGAGACAGGTACCCTAAGAGGTCCGTTCTTCTGACCTCACTCGACGGTAAGGGAAGAGGCCCCCCATAGATACCTTGGGGCCAGAGGACGTAACGTCAGTCCAAGAAATGGTAGATTCGGTGGTTTTATCCCCCTCCCCACTATTTTAACCCCGAGTCTTCCCTTTGACTCCGTTTTTTTTTCGTTTTCGTGTACCACGAAGGACGGCCACCCCCGTTCCCCCTCACCCTAAGCGTCTGATCGCCTGCGGTCGAAGGGGAGGAGACGAGCCGGGCGGGGGTGGCCGTCCTGGGAGGGGCACGGCCGTAGTGGAGGAGGTTCGGCTGGGTCGACCCGGGCCGACAACTAAGTCGACGCCTTTGGCCTTCCTTAGACGTTCAGGTCCTGTCTGCCTCCTGGCGTCCCGAGAGAGAGGACCCGAGAGAGAGGACCCGAGATGGCGGAGTGAAAAAAAGAGGTTGATTTTTTCAGTACTTTCCGGTTCTTCCGTCCGGAGGATTTGTGACGCAGGCCGACCTGCCGGTCTACGACGACCTCTCTACCGCCTCCGAGTTTCCATTGGGTGGACTCAAGAGTCTTGGCCGGCCCTCTACGGGAAGAACGACCCCCCACTCCCAACGCCCCTACCCCCCCTCCCAGCGCGCCTTTCGGAGGCGCCGAAGAGCGGCTGAGGTTGTGTTGCCGCCGATCGTGTCGCCAGACCTTAGATCCCTCTGTGCCCAGTGGTATCGACGCGGGACCCCAGATGTCTCCTGTGGACCTCGCCCGTGGCGCGGGTCGTAGGGCAAAAGTGGGTCGCCACTACTCCCCGGCCCCGGTCGGTGCCGCACGGCCGGAACTCGTCTCTCGAGTCAGACGTCGTGGCGGGACTTGGAAAGCTCTTCACCATCTTTCCGAGCAGAATTGACGTCTGCGACTCGGGCTCTCGGTTCACGAGGACGGGTCCAGCCGGACCCGTCCCTGGCCGTCTCAAGTCAGAGATTTTTCCGAACCCCCTGGGGCTTCGGATACGCAGGACGAGAGGGTCACCCGCGGTTCCAGACCGTCGGTCGTGTCCGGGGGTCCATCCCCGACAGACTTCTCTGGTCTCGACCGGCAAAGGGTCTCGTCTGCGTCCCGGACACCCTCTTAACGGAGGTTCGCCGACCTCCGCCAGTCTACAGCGCCTTCGTCTCCCGTCTCAGGTCAGAGATTCCTCCGGACAGTACCTTCGTCTTTTCCCCAGGTAGGAGACATTGAGGTTCCCGTTCTGGTTCCGACGCCCTTCTCGGAGGGAGTGGTCTCTTTGACCACTTCTCCCCTACCTAAAGGACCTGGTGCCACTTGTCCAAGACAGTCGCTCCCTGACGGGGTCCACACCGGGTACCTCGTCGAGCCCACAGCGTCCAGTTCCGCCCGTCCGGCCTTTCCGGGTGGGAACCCAACACCCACAGATCTCTCCCACCCCAGTCGTCACGTCTCCCTAGAGTCCGAAGAAAATCCTAGCCGACAGTCCCGGTGGACGAGAGAGGATGACGGAATAAGTAGACGAGTAAGTAGGTTCTTTTATTCTTAAGGGACCACCGGGTCACTAATCCTGAGACGCGAAAAGTGACGATACTGGATCCAAGTTGGGAACCAACCCCTTGATTCTAGGGGGTTCGACGTACTGGTATTTTTTTTGTGTATCAAAACACACAAAAAAAAGGGTCGTGATAAGACTTATTCTCGGACCGTCCGACGTCAGGTATCCCAGTCTTTTTCAGCCCGTACTGACTTCGCTGAATCGTACATACGCATTCTGTATTCTTCCACCTTGAAATGTGGAGTCCACCCCTCTCTCACGGGGAGCTTCACCATAAATTCAGTTCTGAACTTGCTACGAAAGTTTCTACGTTAGGTCGTAAGGGACGGTTTATCAACGATTTAGGGACCGTAGACACAGATCGGGAGTCTCCCAAGTCCTGGACCCCCATTCCCATACACTGACCAGGGAAGGACATGGGTCCGAATGGACAACCCGTGTGTATGACTAGTACCACCACCAAATAAGCGATTCAACACAGGTTGAGAACGCTGGGGTACCTGACATCGGGCGGTCCGAGGAGGCAGGTACCCTAAGAGGTCCGTTCTTATGACCTCACCCAACGGTGAAGGAAGAGGTCCCCTAGAAGGGTTGGGTCCTTGACTTGGACCCAGAGAACGAAACGTCCGTCTACTTAACTACCTCCAGAAATAAAAGGATACTCCTATTAGGGGAAGGGGTTCTTACACTGAGACATGAACTAAGGGCTAAAATTTATCTGAAGGGACGACGGACTGTGTAACCTTTGAAACAACATTTATGGTTGTCCGTCGCGTAAGAAGGTCAACGAGATTTAAAATAGAAACCTAACTCGTGTCAGTCGTCCTGAATTTACCGGCGCACTACAAGACAGTCGGGAGCCGACACGGACTCCTTTGACGACACCTTAACAACTCCTGCAGCGATTTTGACAGTGTGTCCTAAGGGGAGTGCAGTGGAGTACCCTCTGTGAAGAGCCCCAGAGGCCCGGTCTTTGGTGTCAGAAAGCCCCCGTCTACCAATCCAAAAGCAGGATCTCCGTTCACATTGACGAATGTGAACGGGACAATGTTCACATTGTGAATTGTGACGGGACACTGTGGCCCGGAGGAGGGTGAGTGAGTGGGACCCGACGTCGCAGGGGAGGGACGGGACGCCAGGGGACGGGGCCCGGGGAGTAAGCCACACAGAAACGTCTGGTGGAGTTCGAGAGAACCTTGTTCCGTTCACGTAGAAAGGACGGACGGAGAAGGGAGGGGACGGGAGGGGCGTGTCGCATGACGAGGAGTGAGGTTCGGGGTCTTGCAAGAAGGCAGACCTTTCCTTCCGGCTGTGCCCTCTACTAGGTTCAAACAATGTAAGGTCATTTCCGTGCCTGTCGGTGTCCGAGGACTCTGCTAAAGAGTGTAAAGGACCTTCACTCAAGCCCAGTGTCTCTTTACCCAAAGTGTCGCATCCTTCGTCTAGCTCTACACCCGACCCGACTCCTACAGGGTGTGTCGGTACCGGCGGGGGTGTTTCAGGGGGAGTCGGTACAAGGGTGTCCGGGGACACTCCATGACCCCCAGTCGTCCAGGGTGTGTCGGTACCGACGGGGGCTGTTTCAGGGGGAGTCGGTACGGGGAGTCCGTGGGACACTCCATGACCCCCAGTCGTCCAGGGTGTGTCGGTACCGACGGGGGGTGTTTCAGGGGGAGTCGGTACGGGGAGTCCGTGGGACACTCCATGACCCCCAGACGTCCAGGGTGTGTCGGTACCGGCGGGGGGTGTTTCAGGGGGAGTCGGTACAGGGGTGTCCGGGGACACTCCATTGATCCCCAGACGTCCAGGGTGTGTCGGTACTGGCGGGGGGTGTTTCAAGGGGAGTCGGTACAGGGGTGTCCGGGGACACTCCATGACCCCCAGTCGTCCAGGGTGTGTCGGTATCGGCGGGTCAGTGGGAGCCGGCTCACAGGGGGTCGTCGTCGACTGGGAGACCGTGTCGCTAAGTTCTCCCGAGTCTTAGGTCGGGTTTAGTTCCTGACACACGAGTAGGACTCACAGACACCGAGACCCAGGGGACTACTGTGGAGGGGTCCGCTGTGGAGTCGAGTAATGGAGACGACGAGTGTCGAGTGACTGTTGGTCGAGAGTGAACGTTAGTGTGACGCCCGTAAACCCCACTTCTGTCGAGGTCGACAACGTGCGGGCCGGGCGGACGGGTGGGGAGCACGGCAGATCTGCGATCGTGCCCGGACAGTCGTAGGTTTACTGTCGTGCACGGGTTCGGTGGCCCGCAATTTCGGTCGAGGGACGGACGTTGACGTGTGCGTCTTACTTCCGGTTAAAATACCATCACTTCACTTTCAGCAAGTCAGGACAGTCTTAGAAACGCTAGGGTACCTGGCGGTACCTTAAGAGGTCACCCATCGGAAAGGGAAGAGGTCCCTTAGAAGGGTTGGGTGCCTAGCTTGGGTCCAGAGGACGTAACGTCCGTCTAAGAAATGGTCGACTCGGTGTTCCCTTCGTGTCAAACAAAAAAAATACCATTACCCTTGAGGTTTTATATTGCGGTCTTTGGGGTGTCGTGGAGTGAGGAATGGTGGAAGTAGTGCACCCCTCCAACCTCGTGGGTTGAGGGGTCCTCAGAATCTGACTTGGGAGCTAAGTGACGTACTGACCCCGGTGAACCCCTGGTCCCCAGTGATTCCACGTGAGTGACGAGGGTCTCGGAGGACTGGGGGACCCTAGAAGAGTTCGGAGGGGAGAGAGAGGTGGGTGGGGAAGTCGATCCACTGGAGGAGACCAGGAGGCCCGTTCCGTACCTTGTCGGGTCCCGTGGGTGGATGACGACGACCCTTGGGGGAATCTCTAATAGAGTCACGTGGGGTCTCGTCGACGTTAAGTGCTCCTAAGTGGTGCACCTCCGGACTGAGACCCCATGGATCCTTGCAGCCGACGGAAGGGTAGTTGGTCGGGGTGTAAACTGGACCGGAGGTGGAAGTCTGTGGGGTCTTGAAGTCTCGACGGACCTTCTAAATCATCTGATCGAGTGTGGAAATGTTAGGTCGGGGTGTTCGATTCCTTGTGTAAACGGGAATTGGAATCGTCACCAATCCAACGTCCCATCCCCCAGTTGGAAACAGACCCCCGGACCTACTCGACGTGGACAAAGGTGCCACCGGTCGTGGTCCAGTACCGGAGAGACGGTGGGTCACGACGAGGTAGAGACCCGGTCGGTCCGAGGGGGACGGGGTATGGTGGGGCCCGTGTCGGATGGGTTCCCCACGTCCCGTCTCTCCCCTGTCCTGACGGAACCTGAAGTCTCGCCAGGTCCGTCCTTTCGTTCAAGGAGACGAGAAAGGCTTCCTCCTCTTCGACTCTGATCGTCAGAATAAACCAGCTGGGGGATGGGAGCGTAGTGGTCAGATGGGGTGGAAGGACAAGAGGGTTTTACTTTCAGCGAGTTATCACAGGCTGAGAAACGCTGGGGTACCTGCTATGTCAAGTACCTTAAGAGGTCCGGTCTTATGACCTCACCCATCGGAAAGGGAAGGGTTGGGTCCCTGACTTGGGTCCAGAGGGAGTAACGTCCGTCTAAGAAATGGTCGGTTCGGTGGTCCCTTCGGGGGACAAGAGGTTTCGGATGAAGTTTAGCGGGATGAATCCCGTGAAGGACACCCGGTCGGCTCAACGAGGGAGACGACCTGACGGCCGGACTCCCGCCTCTGGCCCGGGAGTGTGGAGGTCCCGGGGGCTGTCGTGGATTAGACAATGGTCCACTACGGGTGACCACTCCGACCTGACCCTCTCGAGTGTGACCCGAGGTTGGGGGAGGGTACCTACCAGACCCGAGACCCCGTCCGTCGGAAAGGTGCGTCACGGAATCACGAAGGAAGACCTGGTCCCTGTGGTGGGACCCTGATCGGTCCGACAGGGGGAGAGACGGTGCGACGGTCCTCCTCTGAGTCCTCCTAGGTTGAGTGCACGTTACCCGGACTCTCGTGGGAACTCGGGCCCCGGACGGAGCACAGTCGTGCCCTGATCGGCGGTGGTCTGCGGGTTGTTGTCCCACGGTGGTAATGGGGAGGGTGGGGTTTGTTTCGGGACGGACCCCGAGTCTTCCGAACGTCTACACACGGGATCGTACAGGTCCCATCCAAAGGTCCCGGGTTCAACACGGCCTCGAGTCGTCCAAGGGGAACCGACGTCTTTCACACACACAAACACCCCACAATACCTGCGTACACTCGTGAGTGTGTGTCCACTCCCCGTGCCTCCACACACAGACCCCCCCTGAGACCCGTGTTCGGTCCTCCTTCCTTCTTCCTCCTTCACCCTGTTTGGTCTCGGGGGTCTGGTAAAAGTGTACTTTGTTTTTAAACCGAAGTCCGAGTGCACAGGGACCGAGGTTACCGGCACGTTCCGTCCCGGGTCCCTGCCGATCTCCACTCCTTGTGGCTCGTTCTGCCCCTCACCCCCAACACCCATCCCCCTCGACGAGACCGGGAGCATCCCGTACTCTTCTCCGTGGTGGTCCCTGGTCTGACCCCGTCTTCACGGTTCTCCCCCGGTACCTCACACTCGTCTCCGGGTCGCCGAGGTCCCGACCACCCTTTCCGTCTCGGATGGACATGGTGCCGCCCGCCCACGACTTCCGGACGCCAGTATCCACCGTCCCAGGACGTCGCCCCCTGAGTAGGTCACGGGGGAGCCACGGGCGCGGGTCTCGGATGGCACGGACGTCGTGGTTCCCGGTAAGACTCCTCCTAGACTTTCTTCTCCCGTCACCCTCCCCGCCGGGTCTGGGACTCGTGTCTCGTCTGAGTGTCACCCGGGTTCCTCCGTCCCCTTCCACGATCTCCCCGGGGTGCACACCCGGTAAGGGACCGTGTCAGACCCCTTCCGTCCTCCACGTGACTCGTCCTCGGTCGGGACGACCCACCAAGTTCTTCCTGGTCACACTCTCGTCTTTCGACAGTCTCCGGTCCAGGAGGACGGCCGTCTCGACCCTCCTACTCTCGTCTCCTACGTCCGTCTCGGGCCCGGGCCCGTCCCCTCCGGTTAGACCCTCTGAGCCGTCTTGCCTTTCCTCCTGGTACTCGGTCCTACCCTCGACCTACGGAAGACCCCGAGTCCGGGTAGAGTCCCCTTAGGACCCCCACCGGTCGTCCATCTCGACTGGACGAGACACGAGGCGGGTCGCGTGTGACTCGGGAGGGACACACGTGTCGGGAGGACCGAAGTGAGGGACGCTCTCGTCCTGTCAACCCTCGCTCCCCGTGATGGCCCCGTCTACCACCCCACATCCCCCGTCGAGCCATTCATACCCCGAACTCTCGTCAACTCCTAGTGCACATCCACCACAACCGGCCTTACCACTCCTCCTTCCCCTCCGTTACTCTACCCCTACTACGGTTCTCCCTTGTGTTATGGTCCGGTCCCGACCCTCCTCCACTGGACGCCCTTCCACCCTCTGTCGCCCTGTTAGACTTACCCCCTGTCCACAGGTCCGACCTCCTACGGTTCGCCTCTGTCCCTTCCACGGTCCGTCCGTCACCCGTCCTTCCCTCTACAGTCCGACCCCTTCCTCCCGTCCACGGTCCGCCCCTCACCCCTCCTCCGTCTCCCACGGTCAGTCCTCGTCGTGTTCCTCCACGGTCCGCTACCCCTCCCCCCACCCACGGTCTGTGCCCCCTTCTCTCCTTCCATCGTCCGTCCTCCCACGGTCCGTTTCCCTTTCTCCCCTTTCTGTCCCCTCTTACCCCTCCATGACCTCCCCCTCCCTTTCTACGGTCCGTCCCCACTCCTCCCCTCTCTTACACTCCCCTCCCTACCCTCAGACGGTCCGTGCCTTCTCCACGTTCTCACCCTCACCCCCTCCACGGGCCGTCCCCTCCCTCTCTCAGTCCTCACCCCCACCCCCCAGTCCTTTCTTCCTCCCCACCTCCTTCTCCGTCTTCCGCCGACGGTCCATTCCCCTCCACGGTCCGTCCCCTTTCTTCCCTCCACGGTCGGCCCCCCTCCCCCCCTGTCCCTCTACGGTCCGGTCCCCTCCGCCCCCTCTACGCTCTGCACCCCCCCGCTCCCTACGGTCCGTCCGCCCTCCTCTCCTCTATCGTCCGCCCCACCCCCTCCTCCTCACGGTCCGTTCCCTCCCTCCCCACTACAGTTGTGTCCGTTCTGCCCGTGACTGTTTGTCCCCTCCGGCCCCGCGGCCGCGTCGCGCCGGGCCGCCGCAGAGGAGATCCCCGGACCCCTGGCGCGCCGCGCCCAGCGAGTGGACGAGGGGGCCCTGGGGCCGGACCTCGCGCCGGCGAGCGAGGGGCGAGCCGCGAGCCGAGCCGGGCCGCGGACGCGGCGGCGACGTCGGGCCTCGCCCCCTCCGCGTCCCTCGCAGACGTTTCTCGCTTGCCGAATTATTACTCAATCCCTAGCCTCGCCTGCCGCAGCGGGGCACGTAGGCGTGTACACTAGCGGCCCGAGCGTCCGGGCAGTACTCGAAGCCCGACTTGTGCCTACGGGACGTCCAGACATCTGTGCGGACGAGGAGGCGCCCGAGTGGGTCTGGCGGGCTCGTAGGTCACTAGCGTCCGCCATGGGTGAGGTCCTGTGTGTGTCTGTGTGTGGTGTGTATGGTGTGCGTGTGTAGTGTGTGTGTGGTGTGCGTGTGTGTGGGGGTGTGTGGTGTGTGTGTGTGTGGTGAGTATGGTGTGTGGTGTGTATGGTGTGTGGTGTGTGTGGTGTGTGGTGTGTGTGTGTAGTTTATGTGTGTGGTGTGCGTGTGTAATGTGTGTGTGGTGTAAGTGTATGTGGTGTGTGGTGTACATGTGGGGTGTGTGTGTAGTGTGTGTGTGTGTGGTGTACGTGTGGTGTGTGTGTGCGTGTGGTGTCCGTGTGTATGTTGTGTGGTGTGTGGTGTGTGTGTGTGTGGTGGTGTGTGGTGTGTGTGTGGTGTGTGTGTGTGTATGGGTGTGTATGGTGCACGTGTGTAGTGTGTGTGTGGTGTGCGTGTGGTGTGTGTGTGCGTGTGGTGTCCGTGTGTATGGTGTGTGGTGTGTGTGTGTAGTGTGTGTGTGGTGTCCGTGTGTATGGTGTGTGGTGTGTGTGTGTAGTGTGTGTGTGGTGTCCGTGTGTGTGGGTGTGTGTAGTGCGTTTGTGGTGTGTGTGTGTGGTGTGTATAGTGTGTGTGTGGTGTGTATAGTGTGTGGTGTACGTATGTAGTGTGTGTGTGGTGTGCGTGTGTAGTGTGTTTGTGGTGTGTGTGTGTGGTGTGTGTGTGTGTGTGGTGTGTATAGTGTGTGGTGTACGTGTGTAGTGTGTGTGTGGTGTATGTGTATGTGGTGTGTGGTGTGTGGTGTCCGTGTGTATGGTGTGTGGTGTATGTGTGTGTAGTGTATGTGGTGTGTTTGTGTGGTGTGCGTGTGGTGTATGTGTGTGTGGTGTTTGTGTGGTGTGCGTGTGTATAGAGGGTGTGTAGTGTGTGTGTGCTGTATGTGTGTGTGTGGTGTGTGTGTGTGTGTGCACGACTCTGTCCGAACCTGGTTATAGGGGATGAGGTAGTGGACGAACGTGCGAGTACCAGAGTTAGCCTCACTCACTCGTCTTCAGGGAGTCAACACAGTCTGAGACGTACACAGTCTAAGAGGTCCGGTCTTAGGACCTCGCCCATCGTCAAGGGAAGAGGTCCCCTAGAGGGGTTGGACCCTAGCTTGGGCCCAGAGGGTGTAACGTCCGCCTAAGAAATGGTCGCCTCGGTGGTCTCCTCGGGGTTCTAGAGTACACCCAGGAAGGTCGAGACGAGGAGAGAGACGTCCCTGAGACCTTCGAGTCTACTTGGAGAGACGAGTGAGCGGGTAGAGAGATAGAGACACTTGGACTGATCAAACTCTCGGACCCTATTCGCTCTAGGATGTTATCGACGGGAATTCACTGACTGTCGAGTGATCGTATCCTGGAGCTCCAAGAAGGTGCAACGTCGTACACAGTCTTAAGAGAGAGAAAGTTCCGCCTTATTCTAAGACAACGGACGTTGTCTCTTTCTGTTTGCAGTATGCGATAGTGAACATGCCTTAGATTTTTTTTTGCCATGTTTACTTAAATAAATGTTTTGTCTTTATATGAGTGTCTGTTTCTTTTGTTTACATCCTAATGGTTTCTCCTACCCCCATATTTAATTCAAACCCTAATTGTCTATGTGTGATATATTTTAAGTTAGCATTCACTCTAGACCCCAACAAGTGACATCATGACGAACTTATGGTTCTTTAACCTCTACAGATTTGCGAGTGACTGTCCACTGTGTCATTTATTCAGTCCACCGCCTACATTTGTACACTGTTCTACTTGTGTGGTGAGTTACTTAGATTGTCATCCCTTTGGGAGACACATGCCTATCTCCTCCTATCTCTTCTTAGAGTTTCTGCTCTGTTGTCTTATTTTATTTTCGTACGTCTTGTCACACGTCTCACACGGTCTCACACACTACACACTACATACACGAGCACTCACGAGGTGATATGTGTGCGTGTTCAGGAGATCCTCCTAGGTCCTCTTTTGCCCGTGTCACCACCGGAGAACACTTCCCGACCTCCAGCCTCACCTCCCTGTAAATGAAAGGTGACACAGAAGTGAACATCGAAAACTTAAATCTGACAAAACGGGTAAGTTGTTTATTCGTTTACGAATGTTTTTAGTAGACATAGAAGACAATCTGAAAATTATAAAAGACTAGTGGACGATACATTTTAGTCTGGTCCTTAGGTGCTTGGGTAAGCTCTGGAAGGCAGACACATAGAGCAAGTCCCCAGGACATAGAGACGGACCTCGACCATAATGACACCCGGACCGAGACATGGTCTGACACCCCGTCCCCACCCTCTGCGGAGACCTGGTATGCCCCCAACTTTTCACTTTCACACTCAGTGAGTCAGTACAGGCTGAGAAGTGCTGGGGTACCCGACATCGGGCTAGGAGACAGGTACCCTAAGAGGTCCGTTCTTAGGACCTCACCCAAAGGTAAAGGAAGAGGTCCCCTAGAGGGACTGGGTCCCTAGCTTGGGTCCAAAAGTCGTAACGTCCACCTAAGAAATGGTAGACTCGGTGGTCCCTTCGGGGTCTACCCCCTATTTATGTACATTTATCTATCGAGTCAACCATTTCTTAGATGGACGTCGCATCCTCTGGGACCAAGTTAAAGACCGAGCCCTTCTAGGCGACCTCTTCCCTATCCGATGGGGGAGGTCACAAGAACCCGAAAAGCACACGAGTCGACCATTTCTTAGACGGACGTTATGCTCTCTGGACCCAAGCTAGGGACCGAACCTTTCTAGTGGATCTCTTCCCTTTCCGAAGGCTGAGACCATAAGACTGGACCTCTCAAGGTACCTGACGTATGACATATCACCCCGACCCTTCTCAGTCTGTGCTACCCCGTCGAAAGGGAAAGTGACAGTGTGTGACGTCGGTGTCTCCGGTCAGGGTTCCGACCTCCCCTGTCTTCCATCTCGCCTCCCACGGCCCCCGACCCCCTCCCCCTCACCCGTCAATCCGAAATTACCCTGTCTCGACCAGAACGACCTACCTGTCTCGGGGCACCTGTCCACCACGACTACCGGAGTGTCGTTCCACTATCATGAACTACGGTGTCTAGAAATGTGAGTTTTTTACCAATTCTACCATTCAAAAGAAAAGAAAAGAAAAAAAGGTGTTCATGTTCTTTTTAATTACGACGATCCGTCGTCCTTTCTACACAAAGGAGTGGGAGTGGTGTACGGGTCGAGACCTAGTCCACAAACAAGAAAGGTCGGGAGGACATCCTGTCTGTAATCATAAACATAAATAGCTTCTATTTCGTGTTTCGAGACCCTCCAGTTTCCTACACAGGCTCCGGTATATCGAGTATGCACCGTCTCGACCCTGAGTTTAACCGGAGGCCGAAGAAGGGTGTGGTATGTCCTTCGGGACCCCTTCCCCCATCCCCCCATGTAAGTGTCTTCTTCCCCAGAAGCACGACTCAAAACTCTTCGACTCGCGACGGCCGGGGGATAAACACGTCCTCGTCCACTTCTGGGCACAGGTCCCGTCCCGTAGACCCCACGAACGAGTCCTCAAACCCGAAACAGTCCTGTCCCTTTCATGTTTCGAAAGTCTTTAACGAGTCTAAACTAGTCTAAAAAAAGACTAAGTCACAAAAAGAAAAGAATTTCTGAAGAGGGAGTTAACATATTTGCAGTCCGGGGTCCTTTGGACCGACTCGGGTATATCGTTTGACACTGACAAGGAGGAAAGGACCCATGGAAAATAAGAGAGATCTCAAGTATGAATCGAATTCGGACGAAATAAAAAAATCTCGAAAAAAAAAAAAAATTTAAAACCAGTGTGGTGTACCGAACGTCCTAGTTTGGCGTCCGGAAGTCATCAATCTCGCTTTTCAGGATTAGTGACCTGGCGGTTCATTATGGGATCCCGTTAAAATCTAAGAGTCGTTTCATCTCGTCTTTCGTCCCGGTCAAAGGAATATGAGGGAGGGGGTGGGGTGGACTGTGTGTCGGAGGGACATTGGTCGTAGAGGGTGGTCTCGCCAATTTGAACAATGATGACTACTTGTGCGTGTGACTGTGTAGAGTTAGTGGGTTTCGGGTATCCACTGGTATCGCCAGTGGGACCGACGACGTGTAAGAGAACAAACCTATTTACATATTGTTGTACACAGGTCGTAGTGTCATAGTAGGTCTCGTCAAAGTGACGGATTTCTAGGAGACACGAGGCAGAGAAGTAGTAGCAAGGGAGAGGATTGGATTGGAGACCGTTGGTGACTAGAAAAATGGCAAAGGGAGCCAAGTCAAGTCAGAGAGTCAGCACAGGCTGAGAAACTGTGGTGTACCTGACGTCGGGTGGTCTGGAGGGACAGGTAGTGGTTGAGGGTCTCGAACGGGTTTGAGTACAGGTAGCTCAGCCACTACGGTAGGTTGGTAGAGTAGGAGACAACAAGGGAAGAGGACGGAAGTTAGAAAGGGTCGTAGTCCCAGAAAAGGTTCCCCAGTCAAGAAGGGTAGTCCACCGGTTTCATAACCTCGAAGTCGAAGTCGTAGTCAGGAAGGTGACTTATAAGTCCTGACTAAAGGAAATCCTAATTGACCAACGTAGAGGAACGTCAGGATCCCTAAGAGTTCTCAGAAGAGGTTGTGGTGTCGAGTTTTCGTAGTTAAGAATCCGCGAGTCAGAAGAAATACCAGGTTGAGAGTGTAGGTATGTACTGATGACCTTTTTGGTATCGAAACTGATCTGTCTGGAAACAGATGTTTCATTACCGAGACGAAAAATTATGCACAAATCCAACTAGTATCGAAAAGAAGGTTCCTCGTCGGTAGAAAATTACAGAACAGACGTCAGTGGTGGACGTCACTAAAACCTCGGGATTTATTATTTCAGACAGTGACAAAGGTGACAAAGGGGTAGATAAAGGGTACTTCACTACCCTGGTCTACGGTACTAGAATCAAAAAAAATTTACACCTCAAAATTCGGTCGAAAAAGTGAGAAGAGAAAGTGAAAATAGTTCTCCGAAAAATCAAGGAGAAATGAAAGACGGTATTCCCACCACAGTAGATGTATAGAATAACTATAAAGAGGGCCGTTAGAACTAAGGTCGAACACGAAGTAGGTCGGGTCGTAAAGCGTACTACATGAGACGTATCTTCAATTTATTCGTCCCACTGTTACATGTCGGAACTGTATGAGGAAAGGGTTAGACCTTGGTCAGACAACAAGGTACAGATCAAGATTGACAACGAAGAACTGGACGTATGTCTAAAGAGTCCTCCGTCCATTCCACTAGACCATGAGGGTATAGAAATTCTTAAAAGGCGTTAAACAACACTAGATGTGTCAGTTTCCGAAACCGTATCAGTTATTTCGTCTTCATCTACAAAAAGACCTTGAGAGAACGAAAAAGGTACTAGGTCGCCTACAACCGTTAAACTAGAGACCAAGGAGACGGAAAAGATTTAAGTCGAACTTGTAGACCTTCAAGTACCAAGTACATGACAACTTCGGATCGAACCTCTTAAAACTCTAATGAAACAATCACACACTCTACTCACGTTAACACGTTATCAAACTTGTAACAAACCGTAACGGAAAGAAACCCTAACCTTACTTTTGACTGGAAAAGATTAGGACACCGGTGACGACTCTAAAGGTCTAAACGACCGTATAACTCACGTCGTGAAAGTGTCATAGTAGAAAATTCTAAACTTTATTAAGTCAACCTTAAGGTAGTGGAGGTGATCGAAACAAGCATCACTACGAAGGATTCCGGGTGAACTGAAACGTAAGGTCCTACGGACCGAGATCCACTCACTAGTGTGGTAGTACCAATAGAACCAGTAATCCTAGAGAGGTATCGAAACAGAAAAAGTCTTACAGTATATCAATCTAAGTAAGATTAATCGTAGTATGATTATCTTACAGTATATCAATCTTACATCAGAAAAGTCTAATCTAAGAAAGTGAATCAGTATACGTAAATTCGGAAGAGGAAAATACAGAAGAATACCAAATATTCGAGTAAAGAAAAATCTTATTATGAGGTAACACACCTACATGGTGTTATTATTAATGGAAAAGGTTTTTTTTTACGAACAAACGAATCAAAAGATGTATGAATAGTAGTTTAGTCCTTCTAGGAGACCTCTTCCTTCACCGAGGGGTGAGGTCATGAGAACGGACCTCTTAAGGTACCTGTCTCTTCGGACTGCCCGATGTCAGGTACCCCGGTGTTTCTCGACCTGTGTTGACTCGTTGGTTGTGTGTGTGCAGTAGTAGTGGTTTAACTGGTGTTGCGAGACGTCTGACAGACTTTAAGAGTCCCGTGCGTCCGGGGTGTCCGAGAAGACCCCGAAAGACTGACCAAGATGGCCCTGACCGATGGGTGTCGACCGGAGAGGGAGGTGGAATTAGAACCGTTAAGAGAAGGAGAGACATAACAAAAAAGTAAGTAAGTTGTTCATCTATTGCTCTCGAGTGACGTACGGACCCCCTGATCTTATGTCGTCACTCATTTTACTAGGTTTTTCAAAGAAAGGTAAACCTTGATCGGAAGTCTACTCTATCTGTTGTCCATTCTTTTTATACACTCTACAAATAAGGTCCGTACGTTTAGACGAAGTTAGGTCTTCTTAGGTAGGGACGTTGGATGGTGTAATTGTCCGACTTCTTTTTAGTGTACGTGTAGTCAGTTACGTCTCTTTCGTAAACTATTTTAAGTTGTGGGTAAGTACTAATTTTTCTTTTTGAGAGTCCTTTGGCTCTTATCTCCCTGGAAGGAGTTGAACCATTTCTCGCAATGTCGTGTGGAACTCGAGTGTCGTGGGAATTACTACTTTCTGACGAACGAAAAAGAGGTTTTAGGTCCTGTTCCGTTTTTACAGGTGAGAACAATGCAAATAAGTCGTGTGACGATCTTCAAGATCGGTCTTGTTGTTCCATTTTTCTTTTCTTTTCTGTATCTCTAATATTTCTTCTTTATTTTAATAGGGATAAAACTCTACTGTACTAACAGACATGTCTCTTAGGGTATTTATAAAAAAAAATTTTTAGGTGTGTGTTTGGTTGGAGGATCTTGATTATTCACTCAAAACGTTCTGGTGTCCAAAATTCTACTAAAATTTTTGAGTTATCGTAAAGACGCATGACCGTTACTGGTACACCTGTGACTTTAATTTTTATGTTATGGTAAATACTAATAAGTTTCCACTTTTATAAATGACATTTATATTGTTTTGTACACGTCCTACATATACAACTTTTGATAGGCTACTTCTTTCTGCAGTTTTTTCTGTATTTAGTCACCTGTCTGTCGTACACCTACGAAACCTTCTAAGTTGTATCGGTTCCGTAGTCAAGAAAGTTTTTATTGACTATAAACGACGACGACTCAGCGAAGTCAGCACAGGTTGAGACACACTGGGGTATCTACCGTCGGGTGGTCCGAGGGGGCAGGGACCCTAAGAGGTCCGTTCTTGCGACCTCACCCAACGGTAAAGGAAGAGGCTACGTACTTTCCCTTGTCACTTTCATTTCACCGAGTCAACACAGGCTGAGAATCACTGGGGTACCTGACGTCGGATGGTCCGAGGAGGTAGGTACCCTAAAAGGTCCGTTCTCATGACCTCACCCCACGGTAACGGAAGANCCCTAAAAGGTCCGTTCTCATGACCTCACCCCACGGTAACGGAAGAGGGTTGACTATAAATCCAATTGAGTCAAGTCAAGTCAAGTCAAGTCAGTGAGTCAACACAGGCTGAGAAACGCTGGGGTACTTAGCGTCGTGCGGTCCGGAGGGACAGGTAGTGGTTGAGTGCCTCAAGTAAGTCTGAGTGCAGGTAACTCAGGCACTACGGTAGGTCGGTAGAATAGTACCAAGCAGGGGAAGAGGAGGACGGGTATCAGGGAGGGTCGTAGTCTCAGAAAAGGTTACTCAGTTGAGAAGCGTACTCCACCGGTTTCATGACCTCGAAGTCGAAATCGTAGTAAGGAAGGCTTCTTTAGGGTCCCAACTAGAGGAAGTCTTACCTGACCAACCTAGAGGAACGTCAGGTTCCCTGGGAGTTCTCAGAAGAGGTTGTGGTGTCAAGTTTGCGTAGTTAAGAAGCCGCGAGTCGGAAGAAGTATCAGGTGGAGAGTGTATGTATGTACTGATGACCTTTTTGGTATGGGAACTGATCTACCTGGAATCAACCGTTTCATATAGAGACGAAAACTTATATGATAGATCCAACCAGTATTGAAAAGAAGGTTCCTCATTCGCAGAAAATTAAAGTACCGACGTCAATGGTAGACGTCACTAAAACTTCGGGGGTTTTTATTTCAGACTGTGACAAAGATGACAAAGGGGTAGATAAAGGGTACTTCACTACCCTGGTCTACGGTACTAGAAGTAAAAGACTTACAACTCGAAATTCGGTTGAACAAGTGAGAGGAGAAGGTGAAAGTAGTTCTCCGAAAAATCAAGGAGAAGTGAAAGACGGTATTCCCACCACAGTAGACGTATAGACTCCAATAACTATAAAGAGGGCCGTTAGAACTAAGGTCGAACACAAAGAAGGTCAGGTCGTAAAGAGTACTACATGAGACGTATATTCAATTTATTCGTTCCCCTGTTATATGTCGGAACTGCATGATGAAAAGGATAAACCTTGGTCAGATAACAAGGTACAGGTCAAGATTGACAACGAAGGACTGGACGTATGTCTAAAGAGTTCTCCGTCCAGTCCACCAGACCATAAGGATAGAGAAAGTCTTAAAAGGTGTCAAATAACACTAGGTGTGTCGGTTTCCGAAACCGTATCAGTTATTTCGTCTTTATCTACAAAAAGACCTTGAGAAACGAAAAAGCTACTAGGTCACCTACAACCGTTAAACTAGAGACCAAGGAGACGGAAAAGATTTTGGTCGAACTTGTAGTCCCTCAAGTACCAAGTGCATAACGATTTCGGACCGAACCTCTTAAAACTCGTAATGAAATGTTCGTACACTCTACTCACGTTAACACCCCATCAAACTCGTAAGAGACCGTAAAGGAAAGAAACCCTAACCTTACTTTTGTCTGGAAAAGGTCAGGACACTGGTGACGACTCAACAGGTTTAAACGACCGTATAACTCATGTCGTGAAAGTGTCGTAGTAGAAAGTCCTAAACTTTGTCGAGTTGACCTTACGGTAGTGGAGGTGATCGAAACAAGCATCACTACGAAAGATTCCGGGTGAACTGAAGTGTAAGGTTCTACAGACCGAGATCTAATCACTAGTGTAGTAGTACTAATAGACCCAGCACTTCTAGAAAAAACATGTCAAGAAGACACATAAGAACGGTAGAGAAGAATTACAGAAGACGAAGACAATCCAGGTCTGGTGAAGACAGGAAATAGCTCGGGTAGAAACGTACTTTAAAAGGGAACCATAGGGATTAAAAGAACTTCTCTAGAGATCAGAAAGGGTAAGACAACAAAAGGAGATAAAGAAACGTAACTAGCGACTTCTTCCGAAAGAATAGAGAAGAACGATAAGAAACCTTGAGACGTAAGTCTACGAATATAGAAAGGAAAAGAGGAAACGAAAAGTGGAGAGAAGAAAAGTGTCGATAAACATTCCGGAGGGGTCTGTCGGTAAAACGAAAAAACGTAAAGAAAAGGTACCCCTACCAGAACTAGGGACAGAGGACATACTACAGTGCTTGGAGTAAGGTATCAAGTAGTCCGTGAGACAGTTAGTCTAGATCCGGGAATTTAGATAAAGAGTGAAGGTGTCATATTAGTATTCCTTAAACTAAATCCAGTATGGACATCCCATACTGGGATGTCCTTTGGGATCGCCAAAAGGGATGAAGAAAGTCAAAGTCAGACTTAAACCGTTATTCCTCAAGTACTAGACTCGGTGTCGGTCGAGGACCAGAACAAAAACAGCTGACATATCTCGAAGAGGTAGAAACCGATGTTTCTTATATTAGTTAGACTAAAGCCACAACTAGCAGACCACTACAGGTACACATCTCAGAAGAGAACACAACAACCTTCTCCCACAAACGATACTGGTCACGTAAAAGAACCGTCTTGAGATAACCAGAAACGGGACGAAGTAAGGCGTAAGGTTCCGGTTTAAACGGAAAATGAGGTCCACAAAGAACCGAAGGATGAAAACGTAAGGTCAGGAGATGTTACTTTTCCTGTAGAAAAAACCCACAATCAAGACTTTCCAGAACATCCAGAGGAGGCCCGGCGATGACCGGAGCCTGCGTCCCATCGAGGAGGGCCGGTGGCGGGACTGGAACCTGGCCCCAACAGAGGAGGGCCGGCGGCGGGGACTGGAGCCTGCGTCCCATCGAGGAGAACCGGCGGCGGGGACTGGAGCTTGGATCCCATCGAGGAGAGCCGGCAAGGACGCGGCAGTGTCGGACCATGAGATTCGACGACGGGGACTGGAGCCTACACCCCAACGAGAAGAGCCGTCGCGAATCACGCGGCCGAGCGGCGTCGGAGGACGCGAATCATGATAGGGTGCAACTTCCAGTCCTTACCGCCGCCATTCCTCTATGGGGAGCAGGTTCCATTCCTCGTCGTCGACACGAAACGACCTTGTCGGCACTTTTCTATGGGGTGTGGGTTCCATTCTCTTTGGGTTCATTCTACCATCCACGACGTTCTCCCGTAGTCTCCCTTCTGTGTGACTTTGGTATTAGTGTCTTTTGATCAGTTAAATTAGTGTGATCCTGGTGTCGGAACAGATTGAGTTACTTTGGTTCGGTACGGGCGCCCCGTTGGGTTCTGCCCGCCCAGTACCACCTCTTCAGACTGTCTTACACCAGGTGACCTCTTCCCTTACCGTTTGGTGAAGTCGTAAGAACGGAACTCTTGGGGTACTTGTCATACTTTTCCGTTTTACTATCCTATGGCTTTCTCCTTGAGGGGTCCAGTCATTCACGGGTTATACGATGACCTCTAGTCACCTCTTCATTGAGGTCTTTCTTACTTCCCTACCTCGGTTTCGTTTTTGTTATGGGTCCACCCCTACACTGACCACTATCTTCGTTCTAGGTTACGACATTTCTCGTTATAACGTATCCTTGGACCTTACAGTCCAGGTACTTAGTTCCGTTTAACCTTCACCAGTTTCTCCTCTACCGTTCTCACTTGCAGCTGTAAGATCCTTAGTCGCTTGATTTTACCTGACCTTACCCACTTAAATTGAGTCTACTGGTAAGATAGATTATGACGCCCGTCCTTAGGGAGTCTTCTTTACCTCATCGGTAGTACCAGTTGTTTTCTCAGACTTTACGTCATGAACCTACGCTAGAGTTTTTGCTGTCTTACTAGAGACGAGTAAAGGTTCCGTTTGGTAAGTTATACAGCCATTAAGTTCAGATACGGGGTTGGTCATTGCGACTTCTTTGACTTCAACTTGTCAAAATACTTCTGGATGTTCTGGAAAATCCAATTGAGTTAAGGATAGTTTTAGGGTCGTCCTCAAGACCAACTGTCTCTCTTCTAATACAATTTTAAATACATCTTCTCGTTTCCTTGATCTCATGGACTGTGTAAAAACCTTTTCTTCTTAGTCCACCTCTTAGTGAGAGGGGGCACGACTCGACATCCTTAGTTGTGACGTATTAAGGCTGTCCCTATGTATCCATCTAGTTATTTCGTCTTGTCTCCTGGGCCTTTATTTGAGCGTGATTATCCGAGGTGACTCAAAATTTCCGAATAAATAAATGGAACCGACACGGCCCAGAAGCCACGACGCACGTCCGAAAGAGATCAACGTCTCTTGTCCCCGGTGAGAGATCAACGCCCACGTCCCCGAAGAGGGCGACGCTTCGTGTCCGATATCCCGAGCCCGAAGTCATCGACGTCGAGGACGTGAAGTCCCGTGTCCGGGGTCTCGACACAGGGTACTCGAATCAACGGGGTGCCGTACACCTTAGAAGGGTCTGGTCCATAGCTTGGACACAAAGGACGTCACCGTCCACCTAAGAATAGGTACTCGGTGGTCCCTTCGGGACGAGTTGACTAAATATTGTCTTCACACTTTCGATAAATCACCTATTTTTTGTTGTAAAGTGGTTTACCACAACCTTGTTGACCTGTAAGTTTCCGTTTTTTTTTGGTTTTTCTTAAGGTAAATTGAGACTGTGGAATATGTTGTAATTGAGTTTCACCTAATGTCTAAAGTCACATTTTCTATTTTGATATTTTGAGACTGCAGAGACCACCAGGTCACCGATTCTGAGGTAAGAGGGTTACGTCCCCGGACCCTAAGTTAGGGATCAATCCCTTGATCTAGGGTGTACGGAGTTGATTCTGAACCTCGTCGATTTATTTTTTACACGTTCGTTCGTTTTTGGTCTAGGTTATTAATTTTTTTTGTTGTTGATATTTTGAGAATCTTTTTTATAGTCTCCTTTAGAAACCCCAGATCTCGATCCACTTCTCGAGAAACTAAACTGTGGTCTCCGTGGTGGGTATTTTCCTTTTTAACTATTTATAAAATTTTTAAACGAAAACTTCCTGAGACGATTCTCCTACTATTATTTTCGATTTCCCATCCTCTTTTATACACATTTAGAGAATAGTCTGTTTAGGGATCATAAGTCTAATGTGTTTCTCACGAAGTTTGATTCCAAATTTTTCTTTCGTGGGATTGTTAGGTAAGTCTTTTACACGTTTTCTGTACTTGTCTGTGAAGTGGTTTGTCCTTCATTCCCACCGTCTATTCGGATACCTTCCGACCAGTGACTGAGATTGGTAATTTTATATGTGGATAGTCTTACCGATTTTATATGTGGATAGTCTTACCGATTTTGTCTTTGATCACTGTAGTGGATTACGGCCACTTCTGCGTCCCTTTGACTTATCAGACGAACGGGTATGTAGTGGTCACCCCTACGTCTGATCAGGAGACCTTTTGTCAAACCGACAAAGAATATTTAGATCTGTACGTGAATGGTGTCAGTAACGTAAGAACCCGTAAATAGGGTCTCTTTACTTTTGAATACAAGTGGGGGCTTAGACGGACACTTATAAGTATCGTCGAAATAAGTATCATAGGGATTGGACTTTTGGTGGTTTTGCCGAACCCACCCACTTATCACCCAATTTGTTTATCCGTGTTGGTATGGTACTCGAGGGGGATTCGGTACCTTTCCTTATTCGATAACTATGAGTGTTTCCAGGCAGCTCAGTTTCGATACCAAAAAGGTCATCAGTACACACCTACACTCTCAACCTGGTATTTCTTTCGACTCGTGATTTCTTAACTACGAAAACTTGACACCACAACCTCTTCTAAGAACTCTCAGGGGACCTGACGTTCCTCTAGGTTGGTCAGTTAGGATTTCCTTTAGTCAGGACTTATAAGTGACCTTCCTGACTACGACTTCGACTTCGAGGTTATGAAACCGGTGGACTACACTTCTTGGCTGAGTAACCTTTTCTGGGACTACGACCCTTTCTAACTTCCGCCCTCTTCCTCTACTGTCTCCTACTCTACCAACCTACCGTAGTGGCTGAACTACCTGGACTCAGACTCATTCCTGTCTCTTCGGACCGTACGACGTCAGGTGCCCCACCGTTTCTCAGCCTGTGCTGACTCGTTGACTTGACTTGACTTGACTGACTATGGAGGTTCATATGTCCACTGTGATTCTTACCAATACGACTCACCTTTTCAGTCGAAGTTTACAATGGCACACTAAGGTAAATATATTGTAAGGACTTTACTGTTTTAATATCTCTTCCTCTTCTCTAATCACCAACGGTCCACAAGTCCTCTCCCACCCCTACCCTCCCTGCACCCACGTCGGTGACTCCCGTCGAGCTCCCTAAGACTCCACTACCCCTCTACAGGGTAGAAGTGACGACACGAGTCGACCCATTGTCGAGGGTCCTTGACGTTTGCGACGGAAGAAGCCTCTTTTCCAGAAACACCCAAATTAATTTAATTCCTAGGACTCTAGTCCTCTAATAGGACCTAATAGACACACCCGAAGTTTACAGTAATGTTCACAGGAATATTCTCTTTCCGTCTTCCTCTAATGTGTACACACCCGTACACACCCGTACGTACGCGCGCGTGTGTGTGTGTGTGTGTGTGTGTGTGCGTGTACGTGTCCTCTTCCACTACACTTCCGTCTCCTCTCCTCCCACGTCACCCGGTCGGTGGTCTCGATCTTCCCGCTCCTCATCCAAGAGGAATCTCAGGCCCTCCCCCGTTCCGGGCCGGATGTCGGACCGAATCCTGAAGAACAGAGGTCTCAACATTCTCTCGTGTAAAGATAACTAAGTTCGGTGGGTCAACCACTATTAAAAAAGGTCATAGGTGTCTATTGATTGTGATAGCATACAATATGTTATCAAAACGTTCTCCAGTGGTTACTCTTTTTAACGTCCTATTTGTCCCGGAAAAGACATAATAAAGGATATCGACACACACTTAGATATTAATCGGGGTTTATTTCTCAAATTACCCAACGAGTCACCATTTCTTAGGTGGACGACACATCCTCTGCGACCAAGTTAGGGACCGAACCCCTCTAGGAGACCTCTTCCTTTACCGTTGGGTGAGGTCATAAGAATGGACTCTTCAGGACGCCTGGCTCCTCGGACCGGTCGATGCCAGGTACCCCAGCGTTCCTCTTCCTGTACTGACTCGCTGACTTGTGTTTTTCAAATTAATTTTTTATTGTTCTGTCCCTTTCCTCTACTTTTCAAACTTATGACTCGTCACCGGTGTACAACATTGGTACTCCTCCGGCGCCCACCTAAACTATCTTTGTCGGAACCCCCCAGGCACCCCGTTTCCCTTCCTCTCCTTAATGCCTGTGTTCGCGTCTGTGAGACAATCTCTTCAAAACGCCCCTTCGTCCTCGACCTCCCTCTTAACCCCAACTTTTCGGAAGAACTTTAACCCTCTTAACCCTGAAACGACCGTCAGGTCGTTAACTCTAAGGTACGAAGGTCACGTCCCCTGCGGCCAAGTTAGGGACCAGTGCCCTGGTCGTACAGGGCTCCATGTCGGTTTGTTTCTTTTTTTTTTTTTAACCCTCTCAATTGTCGTACACACATCACCTACTCTTTTCTCGGTCGCCTCCCTTTCACTTACTGCGACCCTCCCTCCCTTGCTGGAGACCCTGTTACAGGGGTGCACCCGCTCCCCCTTCTCGAACCCAATGAGTAGACGTCGTCCTGAGGTTGGAACCCACCCCCAATCGTAACAGACCCTCGTAAATTTCTGGGGTCCAGGTCCGGTGTGGGGATTGCGTAATTGAGCCCCAGAGACCCTACTGAACCGTCTCTGCCCCTTCCCTCTCAAACCCTCGTGCCTCCGTCCACCTACCCGGTTCGTTCCCACCCTCCTCTAGAGAAGACTGGTGACGACGGAAGAATCACTTTGTCCTCGTTTGAGCATTGAGTCTCCTCTTACCTCCTTCTCCTAGACCGCACCCTTCTACCACCCGTACCACTACTGGTCCAGACCCCTTCTGCCACCTTCGGTCGCTGATTCCGTCCCACCTCCTGTCCTAGTCTCACCCTCTCCTCAACTCTTTGGCTCGAGTCCCAGGACCTTCATCGGAGACATACACCTATAAGGTTCATAGTCCTTAATTACCACCGTGTTACCACCTGTCGCACTTCCACTCGACCTTCCTACGAGAGACCTGGGGTCATGCTCACCTTGATCCCTTCGAGATGGTAACGGAAGTACGAAGTCGTTTTGACTCGATCGATGGACTTCTAGAGTGTATAACACAGTCGTAAGGACAAAGAACATAGGGTATAGTAGGAGCAAATTAAGGTAGAAGTCCACCATCAAATTAAGTAGTCAGAAATAATAATAACGATTCTGATAACGTCATCAGAGGAATGACCACGAGGACGAACATTGGAACGAAATAAGGTGAACAAGTGGTTGTGGGGGCGAAGAAGAGGTGCTAAGGAGGTCTTATTGAAACACTTGGTGGTCTAGACTGGACCAGGGAAGGAACGAATACTGAGACGGTACTGAGTGGTAGAGATCACTACGACTACCGAACGGTACGATTCCAAAAGAGTACGGAAGAAATTAGATGAGGTGTGTCAGTGGGTTTTCCCCACACGACAGTAATAGGAATAAAAATATTTCCTACTTTGACTCCGTCTCTCCAACCTCTCGAGCAGGGTCCGTACATTTCCACTGGAATAGTGTCACGAACCTCGGAGAGTCCTAACTAGTCGCAGGGATACGTCGAAGTAATGAATAGGAAAAGTAGGGTGGAATTTGAAATACGAAGTCATTTTGACTTAATGAATTTCCAGGTCCTAGTGAGTGCGAGGGTCGTTCTTCCTATACTGTGGTTCTCTTCCCAATTAACTTCTTCCAATTACTTCTCGGAGAAATACTCTACACCCGCCCCGATTCCCTCGGTCCTTACTACTATTTCATAGGTCTGTGATCCAGGTTCCCCCTGGTTTCCCCGTTCCTCTCTGCCACTACGACAGTTCCGGTGTACCCCAGTTCCGGTTCCTTCTCCCGACCGGTTCACCCCCGACACCCCTGTGCGTCGGTGACAGTCTCAGCACTATTTAGAGGAGTAGATGGACAGGAGGTCTGGAGCCTCAGGTACGACTCGGAGGTGACTGGTGTAGGTTGATCTTCGGCCTTCCACTCCCTCGAGTCTACTATGCCAGGCAGTTCCAGTCGGAGGACCCTGCGTCGCGTCCGTCCTTCTGTCCCACCTAGTCCTCCCGGTCTCTCCCAAGGACAGGAAAGAAGTTCCTTATTTAGGGTCCCAGAGGGGGGTCGTCTGTGTGGTTCAGGGGAGTGGGTAAGTAGTGTCGTTTCGAGACTGTCAGTCAGTATGGAGGTTGTTCTTATCCCAAGCTCAGGGTGAGACGGGACGTGTCTTTCATTGTCCTTTTCTCCTTCTGCCTCTTTTAGGCGAACTACGGCCAGTCTCCTGGATTCGACTACGCGAAACGAAGGAGAAAGGTGGCGGGACAGGAATAACAGGAACGGAAGACCGTCCCCACCAGGGTAGGAAGAAAGGGTGTACTAGGTTCAAGAGGACCAGGACGGAAAGAAAAGTGAGAAAGAAATTTTTCAAAGAAATGAGAACCAACGCGACCCAGAAACACCGACGCTCCAAAAGAGACCAACGCCACTCGCCCCCGGCGAGAGGTCGACACGAGGAGTAACGTCCCCGAAGAGGACGATACTCCGTCCCCGAGGTCCACTTGTCCGCAGTCATCAACGTCGAGGACCCGAGTCATCAACACCACGTACCCGAATCAACGAGACGTCCCACACCCTAGAAGGGTCTGGTCCCTAGCTTGGGCACAGAGGATGAGAATTCACCCAAGAAATGGTGAGTCGGTGGTCCCTTCGAGTTAAGGAAGAACGAACTCAGTGGTCGAGGGAGGACCGGTAGCGGAAACCTGTCTCCTTTGACGCCCCGTGAGGTCGTGTCGGAGACCAAGTCTGTGGTAGGGGGCACGGGACAAGACAGGGTCGCCAGGTTAAAGGGGGCCATTGACACTGGTCAGTCGGGTTGGTCATGCCACCTGGGTAAGATACGCACGACCAAGTGAACTCTGGATAGGGCGGAGAGACCCCTACGGGACACTCTCTAGTCGGGGGCTCATAAGACCGGTGCCCCCTTTGTCTTGGTATACTTCCACCACAGGGGGGCTCCTCTGTGACGTGGGAGCTCTGTCCGTGGACCGTCCGACGGCAGGACGTCGCCCACGGTTTTGGCTCGGAGGCCTTCAGACAAGGGGCCAAGTAGGTTTGTCGACGACGACTCCCAGTGACGGTGCCGCGTGTCGGGGCACTTAAGGAACCCGCACTTGAGTCGCGGTGTGCAGAAAGTGAGGTATTACTCAAGGAACGAACCTCTCCTACAACACACCCAACGGTACTGTTACTTACCCCGTAAGACTTTTAGACCCCGACCGTCTTCGAGACGCTCGCCCTTTCGTTCAGACAAAGACCTTCTCCTGAGGTAAGGATTCCCTTGTCTGGTGACGAGGGAGGGCACTTCCTCGCTCTGTTTAATAGTCCGACGAGGCGGTATGACCCCTAGGTCACAACCAGAAACAATCATAAACAGTCGACCCCGGAGTCACCTCTACTATAAGCACAGCCGGCACTACTTCTCATCGATGACTTTTTCGCGACCCCACTTTCCCGTCCCTCTGGCCGTAAGTGTCCCCGCGCACTACTTGCTCTCTACTTAAGTGTCTAGCGAAGTAGTCGGACTAATGGCTCTCGGAGGAGACGGGGCTGCCCTTGGACGTACTTTGGAAGCACAGAAGTGGACCACGAGCAGGACCCTGAAGATAAGTACGTCGAGAAAGGACGTAAAGGGTCAACATTGGTAAACTCCGAGGGTTGGTCGGTCGATTCGATGACAGGGAGTGAGTAGTCAGTCACACCTAGGTGCCGTGGTTCGGTGGAAAGGAGGTTTCGTTTCGGGTGCCAGTCTAACGGACCGGTCTCACCCTTATGACCCTCCGACAGGGAAGTGGCGACAGAAAGTCCTGGTGGGTCCTCACCCTGACTGACGTCACCAGTCCGTGAAGGTAAACTACCACCGATTGTCTGACCAAGGTTTAATACTTTCCTCATGCAGTTCCGAAGAACAGTGGGAAGAATAAATTGAATTAACGTCTCACTTTCACTTTCACTTCAGCGAGTCAGTACAGGCTGAGAAAGGTCCGTTCTCACGACCTCACCTAACGGTAAAGGAAGAGGTCCCCTAGAAGGGCTAGGTCCTTAACTTGGACCCAGAGGGCGTAACGTCCGTCTGCGAAATGGCAGACTCGGCGTCTCATGTAGTACGTTTTACGACCCGACCTATTTCGTGTTCGACCTTAGTTCTAACGGTCCTCTTTATAGTTGTTGGAGTCTATACGTCTACTGTGGTGGGAATACCGTCTTTCACTTCTTGATTTCTCCTTGATTACTCCCACTTTCTTCTCTCACTTTTCGACCGAATTTTGAGTCGTAAGTTTTTTGTTTCTAGCACCGTAGGTAGTACCGTTTATCTACCCCCCTTTTCACGTTTGTCACTCTCTAGAAAAGAACCCGAGGTTTTAGTAACGTCTACCACTGACGTCGGGACTTTAATTTTCTGTGAACGAGGAACCTTCCTTTTGATACTGTTTGGAACTGTCACATAATTTTTCGTCTCTGTAGTGACACGACTATTTCTAGGCATATCAGTTTTTATATCAAGAAGGTCATCAGTACATACCTACACTCTCAACCTGGTATTTCTTCCGACTCGTGACTTCTTAACTACGAAAACTTGACGTCACGATCTCTTCTGAGAACTCTCAGGAAACATGTCGGTACTCTAGTTTGGTCAGGTAGGATTTCCTTTAGTCAGGACTTATAAATCACCTTCCTGACTGCGACTTCGACCTCGACGTTATTAAACCGGTGGACTATGTTTCTTGGTCAAGTAACCTTTTCTGGGACTAAGACCATTTCTGACTTCCGTCCTCCTCTTCCCCTGCTGTCTCCTACTCTACCAACCTATCTCAGTGGTTGAGTCATCTGCTCTCAAACTCGTTTGAGGCCCTCTGTCACTTCCCGTCCCTTCGGACCGTACGACGGCAGGTACCCCGACGTTTCTCAACGTGTGCTGACTTGCTGACTTGTTGACGTGTTTCTGGGGACACTTGTTGTCACATTCAAAGGGAGGAGGCGACGGATCCGTGACTCTGGAAGAGTTCTTCGACGTCTCTCTTATGAAGAGACAACACACTCGGTGACTCAAATGTCGCTCCTTTGTTTTAATGGAAGGAGTCGGAACCAAAGGAGTAGGTGTTTTACGGACCTCCCGGGGATACCCACCCTCTTCTCTTTGGGGACCCTCCGACCCGTCTCGAGGGTCCCGGGTCGAGTGGGGGAACGGGTTGGGGAACGGGGGGAGAGAGGCAGGTGTGTCTACGTCCAGGTGGGACACCGGAGGTCAGGGTGTACTGGGTTGACCGGTCTCGACCAGGGTCCGTCGTCTGGGCTCATGAAGACTAGCTGGGTCACAGAGGGGTCCACCGACTAGACGTTGTTCAAAGGACCCCGAGGGTCCCGGAGACAAAGGGTAGTGTACCCGGTCTCCGAGTCCCTTCGGACCTTTCTCTCTCGTCGACTCTGATTCCCCTCTGTCCCCGACTCTCGTCTCCTACCCCACGACCCGTCCACAATACAGCCCAACTTGCCGGGACTCGTCCAGTCCACTCAGACGGAACCCCTGTCTGGTGGTCGAGCAGAGTGGGCTCGTTTGGGACAAGTGGGGCTTCGACCGTGGGTGTAGGGGTCTTGGGGGACTGGACGGGCGGACATTGGACGACCGGGAACTACCAGACCCAGAAGAACACTTGGGGACAAACCGGTCCCTTCTACACCGAGACAGAGGAAGCTTCGTCGAGGGACCAAGGATCGTGTGTCATCCCCTGACAGCTCTCCTACTTACTCTCTCCGGCTAACTTACCCCTGTAGTGGTTCCCTGTGTGACCCGAGTCGTAACTCCTGACAGAGGGGCCTTGAAGTCCCGCTAAACACTATGGTGACAGGGGGTTGTACCTACTTCTAAACGTGGGCCCTTTCCCTTCCAACGGACGGGTCCCAGTCGGCCGACCAGTCCGTCTCGACCCGGAACTGGGAGGTCAGACCGAAACCTCTGTCGCACGGTCACCTCTACCCCCTGTTTATACTGAGAACGGTGGACAGACAAAGGAACCTCCCTGACCGGGACTTTACCCCCTCTGTTCCCTCCCCCCCCGTTGTTCCTTTCCCACCTCGACCGGACAGGAGGTGACGCGGGTCTCAACCCCTTCGTCGAGACCCTCCCTCGGTCACCCCCACGTCGAACCTCCACTGTACCAGTCAAGGAACCCGTTACTCGTCTCTTTCCCCGGGGTCTAAATTCGGGATACAATAACAGTAAGACAGCGAGTCAGCACAGGCTGAGAACCGGTGGGGTACCTGACGTCGTGTGGTCCGGAGGGATAGGTAGTGGTTGAAGACCTCAAATGAGTTTGAGTACAGGTAGTTTAGCCACTGCGGTAGGTTGGTAGAGTAGGAGACAACAGGGGAAGAAGGAGGGCGGAAGTTAGAAAGGGTCATAGTCCCAGAAAAAGTTACTCAGTCGAGAAGCGTAGTCCACCGGCTTCATAACCTCGAAGTCGAAGTCGTAGTCAGGAAGGTGACTTATAAGTCCTGACTAAAGGAAATCCTACCTGACCAACCTAGAGGAACGACAGGGTCCCTGAGAGATTCGGAATACTTAGCACAACTTAGCAGGTGGGAAGAGGGTGGGATAGGTCGACTGGGTCGAGACGTCCGCAGGTGTGTCCCTTGACTCCCCGGGAGAGAGAGGCGAACGGGTGACGGAGTACGGGACACACCTCACGGGTGAGAAAGGAGTGGGTCCTCCAGGGAGGGGGGTCGGGGTCCGGACACTAAGGACTAAGTCCTGGATGCAAACAAGTTGCAAATATCATTACTGCAACACTGATGCTGAGAAAAAAAAATTCACAAGAGTAAAATACCTCTCTTTAAATGTCTACTGTACTAACCTACAAACCCTCAACGGAACTTTTTATTTGACCCATCCCTCCGTCCCCACCTGCCATCCTCTTTGATCTACTCGGAAGCGACATACTAAGGCAGAGGAAGCCCTATGTAAACTTTAGAAGGTGACCTTGTTAAAAGGGGACTCCCACGCCTCCGATCTGACTTCCACACGTGAGGACTCTGGGTGGACGTTGGGGGCCGCCCCAAACTCGACCCGTAGGTCCCTCCCGCACCGCCCCTACGCGCCCGAGACCGCGGTGGACCGCCGGAAGCTCCCTGCCTGTGGGACGTCGGAAAGGACCCGGAGGTCCTCGTAGGACCGTTTAACAACGAGTCAGAGATTCAACACAGAAACACTGGGGTACCTGACGACGTGCGGTCCGGAGGGACAGGTAGTGGTTGAGGGCCTCGAACGAGTTTGAGTACAGGTAACTCAGCCACTACGGTAGGTCGGTAGAGTAGGAGACAGCAGGGGAAAAGGAGGACGGAAGTTAGAAAGGGTCGAAGTCCCAGAAAAGTTTACTCAGTCGAGAAGGGTAGAGCACCAATTTCATAACCTCGAAATCGAAATCGTAGTCACAAGGTTATTTATAAGTCTCAACTAAAGGAAATCTTAACTGACCAACCTAGAGGAACATCAGGTTCCCTGAGAGTTCTCAGAAGAGGTTGTGGTGTCAAGTTTTCGTAGTTAAGAAGCCGTGAGTCGGAAGAAATACCAGGTTGAGAGTGTAGGTACGTACTGATGACCTTTTTGGTGTCGAAACTGATCTGCCTGCAAACATCCGTTTCACTACAGAGACCAAAAATTATACGACAGATCCAAACAGTATCTAAAATTATAAAAAGGAAAGACGGTGGAAGTAAACGAGACCTAAATACTTAACAGAACGAAATCGAAAACGAAGTACGAGGTATCCAAATAGTGGTAAAATAATGATTTAAGATTAGTTAAATGTTCAAGATTTTTTAAGTCTATGAGATAATTAAAGTCATACAACTTCTCAAAAAAGGACCAAGGAAGACGGGACGAGACTATATTTACTTGACCCTAACACCGGACCACGGGTGGACCATAGGACCTAAACGGGAGAAGAACGAACCCACCTCCGGGTAAAGGACCTAGGAGAAAGAAAGAAAAAATAAAATTTCTTTTACAAAGGAATAAATAAGTCGCAACGACCCAGCATTGACGACGGACTCCCTAGAAACTGAAAATCAACACTACACACCCTGGAAATTAACGTCGTACTCTTAAGAATCAAGTCCGTACGCACTAGATCCCACCTTCGACCCGGGGGACGAAACCCTCGTGTCTGAAAATCGGAGACCTAGTGGTACCTTCAGGAGCCATAGGAGAAAGAAGAGAAATAACGAAATTAAAGGGTAAAACTGCCTCGTGTAGGAAGTCACCGAAAGACTCTTTCTCACACACCCTCCATTTCAGAACTCTGGTGCGTGGTGAGTTTAACAGATAAAGGAGGATTGGCTATCTCCTAGTCTACCAATCTATCGTAGTAGTTGAGTTATCTGTACTCAAACTCATTTGAGACCCTCTACTACTTCCTGTCCCTTCGGACCTCACTACGTCAGGTGCCCCAGCGTTTCTCAGTCTGTACTGACTCGCTGATTTATTGTCACTAGGAACCATCGACTCGACCCACACATTTACGACAACCCTTAGAGAAAGGAAATCTCAAAACTTCCGTAACGATGACGGACCACATCTACTCTTTAGGCTCCGATAAGAGTAGGTACTGGAGAGGATACTTTAGATAAAAAAAAAAGAAGGACCTTAGAAAATCTCAAAAGAGAAATAGGTACCATAGGACTTTTAAGTACTACTACACGAAAACTCCCCCAGACTAAAATGTAGTATACCCCCGTAAATCCCATGAGAAAGTAATACATAAAGTACTGGAAGTTTAGAACCTTAAATCCTCTCTTTTATTTTAATCTTCTATTTAGGTCTTAGAGTTTTAACGTCAAAATCTTTGTCCCTTGTTTTTTATATTATCCTCTCTCCAATTAAACATTTTTATGTACTTGTAAAAAGGTCTTGACTCATAGCATGTAGACATCTACTTTTCAGGAACCTTCATGAGTTAGACTACTTACTTTTTCCGGTGTGTTCCGTACGAGACCTCTGTAAAGAACCGAACATATAAACTTCGACGTAAATTTATAACGTATCTTTACTAGATCTGGAGGCAGACGTTAAACCCGTGATTCACAATACCGACTCTACCCCCTCTTAACTACAACAACCAGACGTCCATCTATATAGGTCCTTCCGAAGTGCCTCCTCCACTTTGAACTCCACCTCCGTCTACATAGGTCCTTCCGAAGTGCCTCCTCCACTTTGAACTCGACCTCCATCTACATAGGTCCTTCCGGAGTGCCTCCTTCACTCCGAACTCGACCCAACATTCCCCAGGTCCTTCCGAAGTACCTCCTCCACTCTGAACTCGACCCAACATTCACCATCCACCTGTCTCTCCTCGTGATCTACGAGGTACAGTCCCTTCGGGACTCGAGCATGGTTGGGTCGTGCGACACGTACGTACGTCTCCGCTGACACGGGACCCCAGTCCTCCGTCGACCGACCCCATAGTTCCCTTCCCCGCCACCCAGCGATAGTATCTCCGGTCAGACTAGACCGACATCATCTCGGGACAGGAATAGACTCTGAAAAGGTACCTCTTTTGTTTCCGGAGCGACACAAGGCGGGTTGAGGCCAGTGTGGTCTCTCCGCGGCCCGTCGCCTCCGACTATTCGTCCATCTCCAAGGAGGATCTTGCCTTCCCGTCACCCAAGACGATCACATTCACTGGAACCCTCCCGAGAGGTCTGGGAAGGAAGAGAGGTACTGGGAGGAGAGGGGTTTCCTCAGTCTCAGAGTCGTGGTCCTCCCTAGAATCTCGGGTGGCGTCTGTGACTCGTCTCCGGTCCGTCCCGTGTCCCAGACGGGTTCCAGTGCGACGAGTCATTTCTGTCTCGACTCGACTCGAATCTTGAGGCAGAGACCTGAGGGGCGGGTCCCGAGAGAGGAGGGGTGCCGCGGGTCCGCGCGTGTTGCCCTCTCCGTCAGAGAGTGGACTTCCAGTGGACGTGAGTCGACGAGTCGGAACTCCTGCAGTACCCTACAGGGAGACCTCTTTCTCCCCGGCCACCCAGTCGTGCCTCCCCAACGACAACCGTTTTGAACTGTGGTCTTAGACGTAAAATTCGAGTGCAACTCCTACGTTCGCAATTTCCGTCGACACAGGTGAGACGGGCACAGGGTTGTATCGCAGGGCGACGAGACGTACAAGTGAAGTATAAGGGGTCCGGTCCCCCAGGAGTCCTACGGGGGGGTCGTCTCCCGGACCTCGTCGGTCGAGTCCCCCTGGACCTTCGCTTGCTTTGTACGCGAGTCAAGTCTTTACTGAGTCGACGAGTCACAACGTAGTTCCAACGATAATTCGTTCCATGCTACCATGAATGGGACGCTCCAACCCCAGACGAGGAATCTCCGACCCCAGACTCCTGTGGAAGAACCTTATACCCCAAACCCCCCCTACAGGGGACAGGAAGGACCAAACACTACACTGGGGACTGGTGAAAGAAAGAGGTCCTTCCTACTCACCAAGAACCCGAGGGGTCCAGGGACGATTAAATTACAGTAAACGTAGACGTCGGAAAATCCAATAAAGTGAACATTTAAAGGGAGTTATTAAGGTCGATGAAACTCAGGACTAACGTCGTAAATTTAAAAAATCATAAGGCACATGGAGGGAGCCTCTGTACCCCCGGGTCGACAGTAGTCCCGTCGGTCCCTCCGGAGTCCCGAGAGGGTCCCACCGACCTTGTCTCCGAGCCTCTGCTTACTCGACGTCCTTCACCGCGAGTGGCGTAACGAGTGGCGTAGGTCCCTGACGCGGTGCGGAGGGGGCGACCACTTTTGGGAGGACCCCCTCCCGAGGGTGAGGTGCCGAGCAGTGAACACCCTCCAAAATGTGTAGGTGTGAAGAGTTCAGGGTCGGGACGTCCGACCAGGAGGGGGAGACGTGGGGTTCTAAGTAAGAGGTGGAAAGGACACACCGACCCAGAACCCCGATGTGGGGTCCCCGAGTCTCATAGACCTCGGAGTCCTACAGACGAGGAGACCCGTAGGGGAACGGGTGAAGGTCGGGAGTGACCCGAGGTGATTGTCCTGCCGGGTTGCAGTCCGGACCCCCAACGGTAGGGTAATCCCGTGGAGAACACCGTCGACCAACAGAAGCGGGGCGGGTGTCGAGACCTACTCGTGAAAATAGGTCAACAACATTTGGGTGGAGGAGTTTATATATATGTATATATCTATCTATCTGTCTATCTAATTGACCCGAAGGGAATATCGAGTCAGCCATTTCTTAGTCCTCTAGCCCCAAGCTAAGGACCCAACCCTTCTAAGGGACCTCTTCCTTTACCGTTGGGTGAGGTCATAAAAACGGACCTCCTATCTCGTCGGACCGTCAGGTACCCCAGCGTTCTCAGTCTGTACTGAATCGCTGATTTGGTGGTGTTAGTGGTGGTGGTTTCTGACTACACAAGTCGACGTGGTCCAGAATTAGTGTCGTACACCCCTAGAAGTGAGAAGAAACCCCAGATCGAGGACTGGTCTCTCCCTTGACCTCGGGACGCGACCCTCGGCCCTTGGAATCGGTGACCTGATGTCCTTCCGGTTATCAACTGAAAAAAAAAAATTTGCGGAGAGCCAAGACGTCCAACCCTTGGGTCTGCTCCGGTTCTCTCCTGGCATCAGGGACGAGGTGGCACAGACCTTGGAGCCAACCGTTCGGACCCCCTGACCCCGTTGAACTCCCGACCCCGACCTTAGTGCGCCTCCGGTGGATCGAGGGACGTCCAGACTACTAGCTCTGGGCACCAGTCGGTCTTGAGGTCGTGTTCGGAGGCCCACACCCGTGGGACGTGTCGGTCGAGCCCGAAGGAGTGCTGTACCGCCGACCCAAGGCCCTGCCTCGTAGGCTGGCCTCGCGCCACTTCAGGACTCGCAAAGCATTCGAGTGGAGAGGTCATCGTATCACAATGGGCGGGGCGGGGCGGGGGCGGGGTGG
>SJYO01052474.1:2699116-2711837 GCA_006410555.1 Capra ibex | reverse complement strand
CCGGGATAGGTGTGGCAGGGCGGGGGAGGAGGAGCGGGGCGGGGATGGGTGGGGAAGGGGCGTGTGCCCGACTCACTCAAACATATCTAAGACGGAGCAGCTCTGAGATCGAAGGGCAGACTCTGGACCCTCCCTCCAACGACTAGCCACCTTTGACAAGGTGCACAGACGGTCCTTCTACGACCCCTCCGATTTTCCCACTTGCGGGCCTTAAAGACAAAGACCCCCCGTCCCCCACCACTGACAGCGGACTATTCTCCAAAGGAATCGATGTACTTACGCACGAGATACGAGACAGCACAGGTTGAGAACGCTGGGGTACCTGACATCGGCCCGAAGAGAAAGGTACCCTAAGAGGTCCGTTCTTATGATCTCCCCCACCGGTAAAGGAGGAGGTCCCCTAGAAGGGCTGGGTCCCTAGTCTAGGTGTGTATCAAGTCTAGTCAAGTCGGCGAGTCAGGACAGCCTGAGAAGTGCTGGGGTACTTATCGTCGTGCGGTCCGGAGGGACAGGTAGTGGTTGAGGGCCTCAAGTGAGTTTGAGTAAAGCTCAGCCACTACGGTAGGTCGGTAGAGTAGGAGACAGCAGGGGAAGAGGAGGACGGGGGTTAGGGAGGGTTGCAGTCCCAGAAAAGGTTACTCAGTAGAGAAGCGTACTCCACCGGTTTCATAACCTCAAAGTCGAAGTCGTAGTCAGGAAGGTTTCTTGTGGGTCCTGACTAGAGGAACTCTTACCTGACCAACCTAGAGGAACGTCAGGTTTCCTGAGAGTTCTCAGAAGAGGTTGTGGTGTCAAGTTTTCGTAGTTAAAAAGCCGCGAGTCGAAAGAAGTGTCAGGTTGAGAGTGTAGATCTACCTGGAAACAACCGTTTCATTACAGAGACCAAAAATTATACGATAGATCCAACCAGTATTGAAAGGAAGGTTCCTCATTCGCAGAAAATTACAGTACCGACGTCAATGGTAGACGTCACTAAAACCTCGGGGGGATTTAATTCAGACTGTGACAACGGTGACAAAAGGGTAGATAAAGGGCACTCGACTACCCTGGTCTACGGTACTAGAAACAAAAGACTTACAACTCGAAATTCGGTTGAACAAGTGAGAGGAGAAAGTGAAAGTAGTTCTCAGAGAAATCAAGGAGAAGTGAAAGACGGTATTCCCACCACAGTAGACGTATAGACTCCACTAACTATAAAGAGGGCCGTTAGAACTAAGGTCGAACACGAAGAAGGTCGGGTCGCAAAGAGTACTACAGGAGACGTATATTCAATTTATTCGTCCCACTGTTATATGTCGGAACTACGTGAGGAAAAGGATAAACCTAGGTCAGACAACTAGGTGTGTATCTCTATGAAATTTTGTCTACTTCCTGAAGTCTACGATCCCTTAGTGATTTAGGTCCCCTCCCTCCTAAACCACTACGAGGGTCTCTTTTGAGTTCAGGACTGGACAGACTTCGCCCACAACAACCCTGTGCAGAAGTCGTCTCATATTTAATTCGTGTCACGTGTAAAAGGGGGAGAAANGGAAAAGGATAAACCTAGGTCAGACAACTAGGTGTGTATCTCTATGCAATTTTGTCTACTTCCTGAAGTCTACGATCCCTTAGTGATTTAGGTCCCCTCCCTCCTAAACCACTACGAGGGTCTCTTTTGAGTTCAGGACTGGACAGACTTCGCCCACAACAACCCTGTGCAGAAGTCGTCTCATATTTAATTCGTGTCACGTGTAAAAGGGGGAGAAAACTACCCTTACCCGTACAAACTGTTTTGACCCTATGGTAGAAAATTGACGTTAAAGTTTTTTTGAGAAAACATAGTAAAATTATTTTACGTACTCTTTAATATCTGAGACCTAACACCAATACCCTATAAAAAAAAAAGGTGTGAGGTACCGAACACCTTAGAATCAGTGGGGTATGGCGGACGTCACCTTCACATTTCTAAATTGGTGACCTGACGATCCCTTCAGGGATCCTATGGATGAAGACCGTAGAAATTTCAGTTGGATTTTAATCGTGTGAGATTGTTTTCGTTACCTCATAAGAATGGACCTTTTAAGGTACCTGTCTCCTCGGACCATTCGACATCAGGTACCCCAGTGTTTCTCAGTCTGTACGGACTCGTTGACTTGTATCGTCTTCGCTATTTCTACTTTTTCTTTAATTTATATTTAATAAGACTGTGACTCTTCTTTTAACATCGTCATTCTAAAGTCTAATGTACTTTTCGTCATTAACTAAATCCCCTTTATTTTTAAAACTTATTTTTTATTACTTGTCTAAAAACCTAACAAACTATTAGACTAATTGACATACTTGTGTGACCTTTTCTTACACTGAAGGAACAGTTAAACTGTACTTAACGACTGGAACTATTTCTGTTTTATTTTGAGTATCTAATGATGAAGTCCCTCCGGTAGGTACTGAAGTTTCCCAAAACTTCTAATCAGTGACTCGTTTTATTAAGTTTTACGGGACTTAAGAATGTCGAGTATACATTTTAAACTATCACACGTCCGTTTCAGCGAAGTCAACACAGTTTGAGAAACGCTGTGGCACCTGACATCGACCGGTCCGAGGAGACAGGTTCCCTAAGAGGTCCATTCTTTTGACCTTACCCAATGGTAAAGGAGGAGGTCCCCTAGAAGGCTGCGTCCCTAGTTTGGTATCAGAGAATACAGAGGACGTAAAAGTCCGCCCAATAAATGGTGATCGTGGTGGACCCTTCGGGTTTTGAACTATTTCTAAAGGAATTTGCGTTTTTATTAGAAATTTTAAATGTGAGCAACAATGGTTGTCACCCACCATTTCTACATAATCAGTCCCAGGTTAGTCCTCCGTCTGTGGAGTAGTGTTGAATTTGTTCTTTCAAATTGTATTTCTTAATGAAATGATTGTGGCATATGTTTCTAGTGGAGTTTTACCTAATTTCCGGATTTTCATTCTGGTCTTTGGTATTTTGAGGATCTTCTTTTGTATCCGTCTTGTGAGAAACTGTATTTAGTATTGCTATAAAAAAACTAGATAGAGGATTTCGTTTACTTTATTTTCGTTTGTTTTTGTTTGTTTGTTTGTTTTTTGGGATGTTTACCCTGGATTAATTTGAATTTTACGAAAACGTGTAGTTTCTTTTGGTAGTTGTTCCACTTTTCTGTTGGATGACTTACCCTCCTTTATAAACGTTTACCATACTGACTATTCCCCAATTGTAGGTTTCATATCTTCGTTGAATATGTTGAGTTGTAGTCTTTTTTTTTTCTTTCTTTCGTCGTACTAATTTTTCACCCGTCTTCTGGACTTATATGTAAAGACGTTTCTTCTGTATGTTTACCGTTTTTCTGTGTACTCTTCTACGAGTTGTAGCGATTAACAGTCCCTTTACATTGGGTGCTACTCTATATGGGAGTGGGGAAAGTCTTGCCTTTAGACGACGACCTCATGGTCTCCTTGGTGGGTGCTCCTCTACAATTCAGAATCTTGGACGGGGTTTTGGTGTCCTCTTTTACGGACCCCCTTCGACAAGCTCCAAGACGACAAGCTCCGTCTTGGATCTTGACGGGCTCCTGTCACGGAGCCATGGTTTCCTCGAGGCTGACGACCCGTAGTCCCCTGGACTCACGACGTCTTCGGTGTGCATGACGATCTTTTCAGTCTGGGACGTCTTCAGCACACAGAACGTCCTCAGTCTTCGATCCCCTCGGGGACACGATGTCCTCGGCGGTGGTCCTTACGAGGACTTGGTCCTTCCCTTTGGAGAAAGAGTAGGTCATAGGGAGGTCGCGGGAGAGGACCATTTCGAAGTGTGTATCGACGACCGTTCGTTCGTAAAGGTTAAGTCAAGTCAAGTCAGCGAGTCAACACAGACTGAGAAACGGTGGGGTACCTGACGTCGTCCGGTCCGAAGGGACAGGTAGTGACTGAGAACCTCGTATGAGTTTGAGTACAGGTAGCTCAGTCACTACGGTAGGTTGGTAGAGTAGGAGACAGCAGAGGAAAAGGAGGACGGAAGTTAGAAAGGGTCGTAGTCCCAGAAAAGCTTACTCAGTCGAGAGGCGTAGTCCACCGGTTTCACAACCTCGAAGTCGAAGTTGTAGTCAGGAAGGTCACTTGTGGGTCCTGACTAGAGGAAATCCTTCCTGACCAATCTAGAGGAACGTCAGGTTCCCTGAGAGTTCTCAGAAGAGGTTGTGGTGTCAAGTTTTCGTAGTTAAGAAGTCGTGAGTCGAAAGAAATATCAGGTTGAGAGTATAGGTATGTACTGATGACCTTTTTGGTATTGAAACTGATCTACCTGAAACAACCGTTTTATTACAAAGACGAAAAATTATACGGCATATCCAACCAGTATTAAAAAGAAGGTTCCTCGTTCACAGAAAATTAAAGAACCGACGTCAGTGGTAGACGACACCAAAACTTCGGGTCTTTTTATTTCAGTCGGTAACAAAGGGGTAGATAAACGGTACTTCACTACCCTGGCCTACGGTACTAGAATTAAAAGACTTACAACTCAAAATTCGGTCCAAAAAGTGAGAGGAGAAAGTGAAAGTAGTTCTCTCTCCGAAAAATCAAGGAAAAGTGAAAACGGTATCCCCACCACAGTAGATGTATAGACTCCAATAACTATAAAGAGGACTTTTAGAACTAAGATAGAACACGAAGTAGGTCGAACCGTAAAGTACTCTACATTAGACGTATTTTCAATTTATTTGTCCCACTGTTATATGTCGAAACTACATGAGGAAAGGGTTAAACCTTGGTCAGGTAACAAGGTACAAGTCAAGATTGACAACGAAGAACTGGACGTATGTGTAAAGAGTCCTCCGTCCATTCCACCAGACCATAAGGGTGGTAGGTAGGAAAATTTTCTTAAGAGAAAATTTTAAGAGAAATTCTTAAAAGGTGTCAAACAACACTAGGTGTGTCAGTTTCCGAAACCACATCAGTTATTTCGTCTTCATCTACAAAAAGACCTTGAGAGAACGAAAAACCTACTAGGTTGTCTACAACCGTTAAACTAGAGACCAAGGAGACCGAAAAGATTTAGGTCGAACTGGTAGACCTTCAAGAGTCAAGTGTATGGATACTTCGGATCGAACCTCTTAAAACTCGTAATGAAACGATCGCACAGTTTACTCACGTTAACACGTCATCAAACTTGTAAGAAACCGTAAAGGAAAGAAACCCTAACCTTACTTTTGACTTGAAAAGGTCAGGACACCCGTGACGACTCAAAAGGTTTAAACGACCGTATAACTCACGTCGTGAAAGTGTCGTAGTAGAAAATCCTGCACTTTATCGAGTCAACCTTAAAGTAGTGGAGGTGATCGAAACAAGCATCACTACGAAGGATTCCGGGTGAACTGAAGTGTAAGGTCCTACAGACCGAGATCGACTCACTAGTGTAGTAACACCAATAGACCCAGTACTTTTAGAAAAAACATATACCTTGATACCTGTCTCCAAACACTGTAACATGTCCTCCGTTACTAGTTCTGGTAGGGGTTCTTTTTCTTTACGTTTTTCTGTTTCACCAACAGACTGTTCCTGAATGTTTATCGACTCTTTTCTTCTCTTCGATTTCCGTTCATAAAGGTCCCAGGTCGAGTTATCAAAAAAGTCATCAGTACACCCCTACACTCTTAACCTGGTATTTCTTCCGACTCGTGTCTTCCTCACTACAAAAGTTTGACACCACGATCTCTTCTGGGAACTCTCAGGGAACTTGACGTTCCTCTAGTTTGGTCAGTTAGGATTTCCTTTATTTGGGACTTATAAGTAACCTTCCTGACTATGACTTCGAGGTTGTGAAACCGGTGGACTACGTTTCTCGACTGAGTAACCTTTTCTGGAACTACGACCCTTTCTAACTCCCGTTCTCCGTTTCACCCGTTGTCTCCTACTCCAGAACCTATCGTAGTGGTTGAGTTACCTGTACTCAAACTCGTTCGAGGTCCTCTACCACCTCCTGTCCCTTCGGACCACCAGACGTCAGGAACCCCGACGTTTCTTAGTCTGTTCTGAATCGTTGACTTGTTGTACGAATTAATTAATATCCTCTTGTTACTTCCCGATGACCCCCCACTCTACGTTATTTGACTGTTGACCGGGGTTTTGACTCCTTTGAAATAGGTGGTACTACCTCCAATCCGGTAGAAAGATTAAAGGGACCATTTTGATAACAGTAAATTTCTCAAACGGTTTCTTGAACATCGGTTGTTGATTCCTTTTTTTATAATGTTTCTACATCGTCTATTAATTATTTCTATAAAATAAAAAGACCCAAAATAATACAAACACCATCAAAAGTTGAAATATTTTCAATTATTTTATAAAAAGAGTAAGATTTATAAATGAAAGTAAGGATTACAAAATAAACATCAACACAAAAGAAATACTTTTTATTAAAATCTTTTAATATATATCAAATATCAAGGGACCAACGGATTACCAATCCTAAGGTCCGAAAGTGACGCCCCCACACCCAAGTTAGGGACCAACCCCTTAACTCTAGAGTATTCAGTACCCCCCGTCGGTTTTAAAAAAAATTAATTAATTTTTAATATATATATAAAATTTAAAATAACGGAGTGTCGTAAGTTAGTTACAGGAGTACGTAATTCCATATAACGGACGGAAAAGACACACACGTACAATTTAGTACAGACTGAGAAACGTTGGGACGTGACATCGGGCGGTCCGAGGAGACAGGTACCCTAAGAGGTCCGTTCTTATGACCTCACCCAACGGTAAGGGAAGAGGTCCCCTAGAAGGGCTGGGTCCCTAGTTTAGGTGCAGAGAATGCCGACGTAACCACCCACCTAAGAAACGGTGATCACGGAGGAGAGGATGTAATATTTAAGGAACTCCCATCTTCATCCCAATTTCGACCCCTTGAATCTTCCCGTAAGTCAGATGAGGGGACACCTGTCCTCCTGTTAACTCCGGATGTCCCATCCAGAGGACCCATAGTTCAAGTTCGGGAAGAGGGGCCACACACCCTACCCCACCCCTTCCTCCCGTCCCTATCTCCAGTCCCGTAGGACTCGGGGACGTAGACCCACCGTCTCAGTCGTGGGGTAGGGGAGAGGTAAGAGTTGTGATTTTTCACAACCCTCGTCTCGGGATTCTCCGACCAGAAGTTTTCACCCGCACCGACCCAAAGATACTTTCCGGTCACCAATCCTGAGGTTCGAAGGTTTCGTCCCCCACGTCCAAGTTAGGGACCAGTCCCTTGTTTCTAGGGTGTACGGTGAACCGTCCCGGGGGGTTTCACCGCCCCCACCCCCCGTACCAACCCCTGCACATTAGTTTCAGAATCGTTTCAGGACTGTTAGGGTCTTCGTTCGACCCCGGTCCCAGTACTTCTATCAGAATTTTCCCTTTAGTTGTTCAGTTTTCTATACTCGAATTATTTTTTCGAATTATCAGAAGTAAAGGGGAGTTCAAAAGGATGGTTAAAAATAAAAGTGGTTGTTTCATGTTTCTTCACGTAAAGGGTCCAACCTTTTTTCAATGAAAGCCCGTCTGGACCAACAGCAGTATCGTTGTGTCTTAATTTCGTCGGAGGCTCCAACCCGAAGGGGACACGAGTCGACCATTTCTTCGACGGACGTTACACCGTCTGGATCCAAGGTAGGTACCCAACCCTTCTAGGGGACCTCTTCCCTTTCTGATGGGTGAGGTCATAAGACCGGACCTCTTAAGGTACCTGACATATCAGGTACCCCAGCGTTTCTTAGTCTGTCCTGACTCGCTGAAAGTGAAAGTGAAAGGATACCCCAATTTCGCCCCACCCCACCCCCCCCCCCTTCTTTACGTCCCTTTTTTTGGGTCAAGGGACGGTGAACAGAGGAGGACACCAGAGCCCCTGGAGACCGGAGGGATCGCTCTGGACGGATCGGCAATTGGTGAAGTGTATACACAAGTCAGGACAGACTGAGACACTGCGATACCTGACATTGGGCGGTCCGAGGAGACAAATGTTCTAAACGGTCCATTCTTGTGACCTCACCTAACAATGCGGGATGAGGTCCCCTAGAAAGGTTGACCCCCCAGCTTAGACGTAGAGGGCGTAACGATTTAAGAAATGGTGACTCGGTGGACCTTTCGGGTCTCTCCAACTTACAGAAAAATTTACAAACACCTGGTAAAATTAGAAAAAAACCCCCACCCACCACGCCTCCGCCACTTTTGGACACCAAAAATCAATGACGACCCAAGGAGAAAACTCTTGAAGAAATTCGAAAAATTTTCTCTTCTCCCATCTAAGGGGATCGTCTACCGCTGGACGGGATCTAATGGTTCGTAGTACGGACATGTATCATCCATGACTTAATTGCACACCGTTTACTTACTTGCTGGTAGTTTGGTGGACGAACCACTCCACACATCCCACGAAAAAAGTGAAGATAAACTAAGACTCGAACCTATCTTCCTACTTTATAGAAGGACGAAAACTCCCCTCCCCTCGGTTCCACTTCTACTCTGTACTACCAGACAATGGTTATCCACTTGACTTGGGGATGACCCAAGTACTAAATATGTGTGGCTACGGTCCTTTACTTGGGTCCTCCCACACCGAACGGTTTTTACCGTAAAAGTCTCGGACACAGACAGGACGAGGGGTTGTCTGCGCTTAAGACTTAGAGTGGTGTTCTTCCTCGGGACTTGAGTCCTACTAGGGATTCAAACCGTTCCACCAGAGAAGTTTCCGTGGGGAGTGTCAAAAGTTAAAGGGTGTGTCGAAAACGAAGGGACCACCGAGTCACCCATTTCTTAGACAAACGTCACACCCTCTGGACCCAAGTCAAGGACCCAACCCTTCTAGGAGACCTCTTCCCCTTCCTAAGAGAACAGAGACTGACTGAAAGTACAGTAAATTTTCTGAGATGTCTTACGTTGAGGTTTAAATCACCTCCATGATTGTATAAAATTTCACTTTGATAATACGGTGAGAACCGAATACATACGTTACTATAGATTTATGGTATTGTTAAACTCTCGCTTCACTCACTTTCAACGAGTTAGCACAGGCTGAGAAACACTGGGGCACCGGATATGTCAAGTGCCTTAAGAGGGCCGGTCTTATGACCTCACCCATCGGTCGGCAAGGGAAGAGGTCCCCTAGAAGGGTTGGATCCTTAGTTTGGGTCCAGAGGGTGTAACGTCCGCCTAAGAAATGGGCGACTCGGGGGCCCCTTCGGGACTTCTCTGAACTTCACTGTACTGACTGCGCTGAATCGTGCGTGCGTGCGTGCGTGTGTGCCTTCGCCTTCGCAGCCAGCGAGTCAGCCCAGGCTGAGAAACGCTGGGGCACCTGCCATATCGGGCGGTCCGAGGAGACAGGTACCGTGAGAGGTCTGCTCTTGTGACCTCACCCATGGGTAAGGGAAGAGGTCCCTTAGAAGCTCTGAGTCCCTAGTTTGGGTCCAAAGACCGTAACGTCCGTCTAAGAAAGGGCAGATTCGGTGGTCCCTTCAGGTATATATTTGTGTATGGATACTAGTTAATTGGAAACTGTTTCCTCTGTTCTTCTATGTCATCTCTTTTTCTGTCAGAGAAGTCATTCACTACAACCCTTTCGACCTGTCGTACATTTAGTTACTTCAATCTTGTCAGGAAGTGTGGGAGGGGTTTTTATTTGAGTCTTACTGAATTTCTGAAATTATATTCTGTGTTGTGTTATTTTGTGGATCTTCTCTTGTAAGATCCTCTTTGTAAGAGACCGTATTCAGCATGATAATAAAAGAATCCAGTCGGAGGGTTCTGTTTTGTTTGTTTGTTTGTTTGTTTGTTTGTTTTTATTTATTCTGGATTAGTTGAATATTCGAAAACGTGTCGTTTCCTTTGGTATTTGTTCTGTTTTTCTATTGGATGTTTTACCTTCTTTATAGACGTTTACTACACTATCCACTCTTGAATTGAAGGTTTTATATGTTTGTCGGACACGTCACGTTATAATCTTTTGTTTATTGGGTTAACTTTTTACCTGTCTACTGGATTTGTCTGTAAAGAGGTTTCTTCTGTATGTCTACTGGTTGTCTGTGTACTGTTCTACGAGTTGTAGTGACTAATAATCTCTTTACGTTTAATTTTGATGTTGCTCCATAGTGGAGTGTGGTCAGTCTTACCGGTGCTAGTTTTTCAGATGTTTATTGTTTATGATCGCTCCCACATCTCTTTTCCCTGGGGAGGATGTGCCGACCACCCTTACATTTAACCACGTTGGTGATACCTTTTCTCATGCTGTAAAGGAATTTTTTGATTTCGATACCAATGGTAGCCTCTTCCGTTACGGTGGGGTGAGGTCATGAGAACGGACCTCTTAGGGTACCTGCCTCCTCGGACCATCCGACGTCAGGTACCCCAACGATTCTCAGCCTGTGCTGACTCACTGAAGTGAAAGTGAAAAGTGAAAGTACGTAACCTCTTCCTTTACCGTTGGGTGAGGTCGTAAGAACGGACCTCTTAGGGGTCCTACCTCCTCGGACCACCCGACGGTAGACACTCCAGCGTGTCTCAACCTGTGTTGACTTCACTGAATCGTCGTCGTCGTCGTCGTACCAATGGTATACTAGGACTTTAGGGCAAGGACCTTTGTATCGACATTGAAATTAATCTTTACTATGTACGTGTGGTTACAAGTGTCGTCGTGACGAATGTTATTCAGTCCTGTACCTTGTCGGATTCATAAGTCACAAGTAACTGTCTACTTACCTATTTCTTCTACGAGACGTATATATGTTTCTATCTCCCTTTCTCTCTCAGGATTATCTGTTAATGAGTCAGTATTCTTTCTTATTTTACTACGGTAAACGTCATAGTACCTACCGGGATATCTAATAGTATGATTCACTTCATTCAGTCTGTTTCTGTTTATAGTTTACTATGGTAAATATACACTTTAGAGTTTTTGAATATGTCTACTTGAATAAATTTTTTGTCTTTATTTGAGTGTCTGTTCCTTTCGTTTTAATACAAATGGTTTCACCTTCTTTCCTATTTAATGTTCAAACCCTAATTGTTTGTGCGTGAATGACATATATTTTTTCTATTTGTTGTTCCTGGATGACATATGAGATCCTTTGATATAAGTTATTGAACATTATTGGAGATCACCTTTTCTTAGACTTTTTCTTATATATATATATATATATTATGTTTATATATTGACTTAATGAACGACACGCGGATTTTGATTGTGTTGCAACACATAGTTGATACACACGTACACACGATTCAGTGAAGTCAGCATAGGTTGAGAGACGCTGGGACACCTAACATGGACGGTCCCAGGAAACAGGTACCCTAAGAGGTCCGTTCTTATGAACCGTCCGCACAAGAAATAGTGATCGTGCTGGACCCTTTGGGTTTAGTTGATATGAAGTTAAAAATTTTTGTCGGAATAAGAGGAATAAAGACGTTTTCCATCTGGACGGTAAAAGTCTCGAGCCTTGGTGACCCACCGGGGACGTGACGACGTAGAGAGACACGAGGCAAGCGACTCAGAACCCGAAAGAATCCGTAGGTACCGTCACAGAAGCCACACACATGTACTCGTGTCTACAGAGTACCCCAACATAGAGGTCGGTTCTAGTGAGGGGAAAATAAATATAAGAAGGGTCTATAGGGAGAGCGGACAGAGTTTGTGTAGAGGTTTGAAATAATAGAGGTCTTAACTTGAAAACTCAGGAAGGTTTGGAGAGGGAGGTCTTTTGTTTTGTCTTTGTCCGGACCAAGAGAAGGTCCCGGAAGTAAGTCACAGACCGGGACGACAGGTCGGTAGGTCTATGCACTCGAACTCGCACTTGCACTGGGAAGAGAGGACGGGTACAGGGACCTTCCTGACGAGAGATCGACAGAGACCCAAACTGAACGAAAAGACGTAAGGATGGTGTGTGACCAAGAGTCAAGTCAAGTCAGCGAGTCAGCACAGGCTGAGAAACGCTGGGGTACTTAGGGTCGTGTGGTCCGAAGGGACAGGTAGTGGTTGAGGGCCTCAAGTGAGTCTGAGTGCAGGTAGCTCAGACACTCCGGTAGGTCGGTAGAGTAGGAACCAGTAGGGGAAGAGGAGGACGGGGGTTAGGGAGGGTCGTAGTCTCAGAAAAGGTTACTCAGTTGAGAAGTGTACTCCACCGGTTTTATGACCTCAAAGTCGAAATCGTAGTAAGGAAGGTTTCTTTAGGGTCCCAACTAGAAGTCTTACCTGACTAACCTAGAGGAACGTCAGGTTCCCTGAGAGTTCTCAGAAGAGGTTGTGGTGTCGAGTTTTCGTAGTTAAGAAGCCATGAGTCGGAAGAAGTATCAGGTTGGTTGAGAGTGTATACCTGTACTGGTGTCCCTTTTGGTATCGGAACTGATCTGCCTGGAATAAGCCGTTTCATTACAGAGACGAAAACTTATACGATAGATCCAACCAGTATTGAAAGGAAGGTTCCTCATTCGCAGAAAATTAAAGTACCGACGTCAGTGGTAGACGTCACTAAAACCTCGGGTTCTTTTATTTCAGACTGTGACAAAGGTGACAAAGGGGTAGATAAAGGGTACTCCACTACCCTGGTCTACGGTACTAGAAGCAAAAGACTAACAACTCGAAATTCGGTTGAACAAGTGAGAGGTGAAAGTGAAAGTAGTTCTCCGAAAAATCAAGGAGAAGTGAAAGACGGTATTCCCACCACAGTAGACGTATAGACTCCAATAACTATAAAGAGGGCCGTTA
>SJYO01052474.1:2659686-2699011 GCA_006410555.1 Capra ibex | reverse complement strand
TCCCACTGTTACATGTCGGAACTGCATGAGGAAAAGGATAAACCTTGGTCAGACAACAAGGTACAGGTCAAGATTGACAACGAAGGACTGGACGTATTTCTAAAGAGTTCTCCGTCCAATCCACCAGACCATAAGGGTAGAGAAAGTCTTAAAAGGTCAAATAACACTTGGTGTGTCAGTTTCCGAAACCGTATCAGTTATTTCGTCTTTATCTACAAAAAGACCTTGAGAGAACGAAAAAGGTACTAGGTCGTCTACAACCGTTAAACTAGAGACGGAAAAGATTTTGGTCGAACTTGTAGTCCCTCAAGTGCCAAGTGTATAACGACTTCGGACCGAACCTCTTAAAACTCGTAATGAAATGATCACACACTCTACTCACGTTAACACACCATCAAACTCGTAAGAAACCGTAACGGAAAGAAACCCTAACCTTACTTTTGACTGGAAAAGGTCAGGACACCGGTGACGACTCAAAAGGTTTAAACGATCGTATAATTCACGTCGTGACAGTGTCGTAGCATAAAGTCCTAAACTTTTTAGAGTTGACCTTAGAGTGTATGGTCGTCTAAGAACGAGGGGTCCCCGTTCGTCCGGCACGAGGTGTTCCGAACCGAGCAAAGAGGTTGGTACGGACTGTAATGCAAGGGAAACAAGAGAGGAAGAAGCTGGTGTGACACAGGAAGTGCCCCGAAGGAGACCGGTGTCCGATTACAGGAACAACTTTGACTCAGGACGATTTTGGTTCAAGGGAATGACTCACTTACTGACTAAAGAGATAGGTTTTGAAATAAGGAAAAGGACAGAGTAAGGGGAAGTCCTACCTTCTCACAATCTCCCATAACTTCGACTCGTCCTGAGAAAACATGGTCCCGGAGGAGACCATGTTTTCGGGGAGATACAGGGGGAAAAGAACAAATATCCCTCTTTTTCCGAAGTCAAAGGATTCGGAAGAAAGGAACTCAAGGCTTCTCGTCCCAGTTCGTCAATTGCTTGTCCTGTCATCTCACTGTCCTGAGATTCAAGGAGTCCCTCCTTGTCTCTCTTGTTAGTCTACGAATAGAAACTCAAGGAAACGTCTTTGATTCTAGGGGTGGGTCACCTCCCACCACTGGTGTACGACTGGCGTTCGTAGTCTAGGGTGTGACCAACCTTGGTCCTCCAACTACTAACTCTAAACGTTGTAGTGGGACCATGGAGTGATGGTTGGTCGGCCTTCTTACAGGCACTTGACTAGGACGTAAGATACTGGGAACGGGAATTGTGACAGAAATATTTGACAACGGACTTACGGTGACCTCTCACACCCAGAAAACTCGTACCACGAGACGTTTGTTAGGACAGGAAACACTGTTTGTGGTCAGCACTCTCAAACCGAAGGACGTAGTGCCCGTGTGCTCGGGAACGAGACATTACACCAGACATTCTATGGCGGAAGAGACAATGGGGACGAACCAATCGGAGACGAGTAGGAAGTCTAGAGACGGGTTCGTAGTGAAGGAAGGGGGTGGTGGGAAAATCGACCAGACGAGTCCAACAAGACAATAAATCAGTGATCCAACAGAGACTGAGAAACACTGGGGTACCTGACGTCGTACAGTCTGAAGGGACAGGAAGTGATAGAGGGTCTTAAACGAGTTTAAGTACAGGTAACTCAACCAACGATAGATTCGTAGAGTAGGAGACGGAAAGGGAAGAGGAAAACGGAAGTGAGAAAGGGTCGTCGACCTTTACTTTCTACCGTGGATGATCTGAGAGAACGTCGATCACAAAGACGTCGACAGGGGTCTGAGTATCGTCTGCATAGGTGCCCTCTGAACCCGTCTGGTCGTATTCCATCCTCACACGTCGATGGTCGTCCCGTCGTCCATGTACTCCAAGAAGGTCTCACCGGCCCACCGTGAAAACGACAGGTCGCGGTCTCTCCGATTCCCCGTCCACCGTGACTATTCCCACTAGGACCATCTTTTTAAGGTACCATACCGACCTGTAAAAGGAACCAACACTGTAGGGTCTAACGAAATAAGGACTACGACAAGTCGTAGGTTCAGAACAAGAGACCGGAAGAACTTCCAGAATTCTCGATGGTTTGTGTGACATTATTTCGGGCAAGATCTTATAAGATAGGGATCTTAACTAACACACGAGACGTTGATTTTTGTGACCGTGTTCTCGGTAGTTCCAGTTCTACGATAAATTTCGGTACCCTGACCTATTTTCGGCGACTTGTTGCAGTAGCCTCAGGTACTTAAGTTAATGTAACGGATGTACACTTTAATGTACTCCTTTTTTTAAAATTCATGTATCTTGAACTGAACGAGGAAATAGAAGAAAGTAGACTCATCAGTAGTTTATGACATACAAAGGTAGGTTTCGTAAACGTAGGTCATCAACAGGTACTTGATGATGATATTCGGTGTAGATATAGAGAAGGATGGACTTAGTAGCGTTACGGGAGGTCTGGGGAGAGAGATCAGGAAGGACGTTCACCAGTAGTCTAACCAGAATAAATACGGGGAAGATGGGACGGTGAGAAAACGTTTGCTTTATTATTTTCGAAAGGATAGACGATCTGATACTTCAGATCTAAAGAAAAATTTTTAAAAAAAGTAACTTTCTATCAACTTAAGTGAGTAAAGTAACTTCATAGCATATGTTACGACATAATAACGACATGTCGTTTCACTGAGTCAATATGTATATATGTGTATAAGAAAAGGCAATACCAAATGGTATCCTATAACTTATATCAAGGGATACGATATGTCCTCCTGAAACAGCAAATAGGTAAGATATATATGGCCAAACGTAGACAATTAGGGTTTGAGGGTTAAATTCGGAGAGGGTGGGGGAAGGCGGAACCGTTGGTGGTCAGATAAGAGTCACAGAGACGAAGACGAAGTGACTATCCAAGGAAACACAGTATATAATCTAAGGTGCTCATTCGCTACAGTGATTTGAGAAACGTTGGGGTATCTGACGTCGTACGGTCCGAAGGGTCAGGAGGTGTTAGAGGGTCTCAAACGAGTTTGAGTACAGGTAACTCAGTTACTATGGATGGTAGATTGGTAGAGTGAGAGACAGTGGACGAAGAGGAGGACTGTAGTTAGAAAGGGGTCGTAGTCCCAGAAAGGACACTCAACCGAGAAACGTAGTCCACCGGTTTCATAACCTTGAAGTCGAAGTCGTAGTCAGGAAGGTTACTTATAAGGCCCAACTACCAAACTAGAGGCACGACAGGTTCCCTGAGAGTTCTCAGAAGAGGTGGTGGTGTCAGAGGATCCTTACTGATCCTCTGTAAAAAAAAAAAAGGGATTAGTCAGTTTTCACTCTCCTTCGATTCCCCACCCCGAAGACCTATTCGATACCAAAAGGTCTATTTTTACCTGTCTCAATCAACTGTATGAAAAGTAAGAATCGGGAAGGGAAAAGAGAAGTAGACCTGGTGTTTGTTACGGACCTCCACGATGACGGTAGAAAATAATAACCGTATTTTTCACAATTTGCCATTCAAAGTCTTTTTTCATTTTAGTGCTGAGTTAAGTCTATATTTTTACTTGTATACAACTTCTAAAATAACTTGAGTACTCACTTGATTCGTCTACAATATACCAAGGCTCTTCGTGTCTAAGTATACCTCCTTTCGTTTCCTTACGACTTTACTTCCCTTTTACCTCCATTTACTCCAAAAGGTGTCCCACCCTCCGTTCCGTAAACTTGGGGAGGGAATTTCCCGTCTTAGACGAATCAATATCTAATTCTTGAGACGCACCGATAATCAATGGATGTCAATCTCGACACTTTATCGACACACGTAGACTAGTCCACCTTCCAATACGCTCCCATTGTCCATCCTTCCGATCCCCAGAGGTTCGTCTCCGTTATTTAACGTTCACAGTCTGTAAAAAAAAGTGAAAAATTATGTTTTAATTTTCCTCCGAAGAAAGCTTAAGACACAACAGTACTGTTGTGGACGAAGACGGACTTGAATTAAAAAGAGTTTGGAACTCGACTGGTTACGTCAAAGGGAGTATTTTTACAAGAGAATTCGATACAATTATTTTGATGTAAACGAACCTTTAAACGGAAAGAAATTCTAAGTGTAGTTAACAAAATACCGACCCCTACTGAGTGGAACACGGTTACGATAGAGTTTCACTTACGACACCCTCTCCCCGGACTACGTTGAGAGAGCCAAAACTCCACTAAGAAATAGTAACGTCCACTAAGAGGACGGTACGTCCTCTGGAGCCAAGCTAAGGACCCAGCCCTTCTAGGGGACCTCTTCCCTATCAGATGGGTGAGGTCATTGGAACACCGAGTCGACCATTTCTTAGACGAACGTTACACCCTCTAGACCCAAACTAGGGACTCAACCCTTCTAGGGGACCCCTTACTTTTCCGATGGGTGAGGTCATAAGAACCCGAAGGGAACACCGAGTCGACCATTTCTTAGACGGACGTTACGCCCTTTAGACCCAAACTAGGGACTCAACCCTTCTAGGGGACCCCTTACTTTTCCGATGGGTGAGGTCATAAGACCGAACCTCTTAAGGTACCTGACATATTAAGTCCCCTCAACGTTTCTCAGCCTGTGTTGACTCGCTGAAAGTGAAAGTGAAATAGACTAATCTTTGAACGATTGTCTATATATTGAGGAACGATTTTTGATCGCTTTCCCCGTGAGAAAGACAGGGGAAGACTATAGATACAGTCTTCGAAGGAGAATAAGAAAAATATGAAATTATTTTGAAATAATGTGTTTTCGAAACTCATCAGTTCGGAGTTGAGACCGGGGTCTAGCTTTAGGAGAAGAGGCTTATAGTGTTTAGGACCGTATCGAGTGTCGAGCGTCGGTGTCGGAAAGTATGACCCTCAAGTAGACCCTAGAAATTCTGTCCATTCCTACGAACCTCGAGATCAAGAAACAAGAGGATAATATGTGTAAAAGACGACATGAAATGATTGAAATGTCACGCGGACAGACACTTTCACCGTAGTTTCTCTGTACCTTAACTGGTGCTTCGTTCGCAACTCGGGACGAAATGTCAAGACACTACGGAGCATTACTGATTTCCGTCGGGGTGTTCCCCTCGGAACAACCCCCAAATATGGTTGGACGACTACGGTTCTCCGTAGGTTGTAGGGGCGCTCCCCTCGCCGGTCTTTACCCGTTTCGTACACCTGACTTAAAAGGAAAGAGTCAGTTGCAAAGGACCAGAGAAACTGGTAAAGTATTGATGGAACCTTTAACTTTGATGATTGGATTAGAGGACTTAGTATTTGAAAGTTCCCTGAACACTAGATACGACAATGATACGTGAAACTGAATCTAGGGTTCGAATCTAACTATCCTTCACGGACGACGACGACGACGACGACGACGACGATTCAGGCGAAGTCAACACAGACTGAGACACGTTGGGGTATCTGTCGTGGGGTAGTCCCAGGGGGCAGGGACCCTAGGAGGTCCGTTCTTGTGACCTCACCCAACGGTAAAGGAAGAGGTTACGTACTTTCACTTTTCACTTTCACTTCAGTGAGTCAGTACAGGCTGAGAATCGTTGGGGTCCCTGACGTCGGGTGGTCCGAGGAGGCAGGTACCCTAAAAGGTCCGTTCTCATAACCTCATCCCACGGTAACGGAAAAGAAGTCCTTCGCGGAATCGGATCAACTCTAAATGTTGTCCTCGTGCAAACATTCGATCCACCTCGAGATCGAGGTTCTGGTAGAAAGTCCGATTTTCAATGAGTCTACCCTTCATGTCGTCCAAAGAAGGAAACCATTGTGATCGAGAATCACCTGGTCTCTTCCGAGAGGTCACCGAAAACAGAGTTGAGGAATCTATAAGAAAGACAACTTAGACACCCTTACTTGACCTTCCTGACCGGGATTATTGGACTTCTGTTTTTAGTGAAAAAGGAGTGACCGACCCGGAAGTGGTAGAGAAAACGATAGTGAATATGTCCACACCACTACGAACCTTCCCTGTAGAACCGAAATACAACCGGGGGAATACTAAATGGTCAGAATAACACCAGTCCTCATCTGACTCCTGGTACGTGTCCTTGGGTCCTCTACTTACAAAGAGGACCGTCAGAATCGAACCCTTCGTAAGACCTTCCAATGAGACTAACGTGGGACCCACTGTAGTCTCCGTCCGTTTCCAAAATTACCACTCCTTAACCTGTAGTTAGACCCTATGGTAGTTCAGATAGGGACTACCTAGAGGTGGGGTGGAGCCACCATCTTATCCCTCCCTACTACTACCCTGTCGACGCGACCATTTCCTGTCCAATCGAGACCGGTCCCTTCCTATGAATCCACCTTCTGGACAGAGGTGGGGGTAGATCTCGTCCCTCCCTACGAAGACCACCTTTTCCCGTTTCTGTGACCTACGACGAAAAAAGAGAGAATGTCTACCCTCAATTGTTAAAGTCGGAATGAGGAAACTTGACATAGGACTTTTGGACCCTATCTAAGCTAGGGGTCTCGAATTTCTTCTGTACGACTAGAAGGATACACTATGACGTACTGACACCATAAGTGACCTCCTACCGCTTGTCACCGACCAACCTCCCGGAAAATTGATATTGTGACAAAATGTGAAACATTATCCTGGACTCTAGGTAGAAGGGTCGGGTACAAAGGACTCGTAGAATAGCCTGGAGAGGTATGGAAAAATGTCGAAGATAGTAAAGATTCCTACTTCCTTTAATACATAAGGGTTATTCTACCCTTGTTTCGAGGGACAGGTGGACGAAGAAAAGAGACGAGGAAGGTGAAAGAAGAGTAGGTCGGTTCTACTACTTATTTTTCTGATGTAGAGGTTTGTCGTCACTTTGACTTTTGAACGTTCTGGTTTCACACTTAGTAGTGAGTTTAAGGGGGGTTTAAAATCAAATATTGGTGAGTCTTTAAAGGTAAATATTTATCTTTTTTAGTTCTTGCTTCAATAAAAGAAAATTTTATGTAGAAGGGTAGATACTTTTTTAATCAATTCATGTATTAAATTGGGTTACGTACATATAACAAGACTAGGCTTGTTGATATTTATTTCGACTTGACGGTTTTGAAGGACAAACCAAAAAAACAACAACAAAAAAGATCCTTCTTGACTATTGTAAATCACAATTTAGAGTCCCAGTACGTTTCTTACAAATTCCTAAAAGACCAAAATAAGATAGTCTTCATTCTGGTCAATACGTCTTCAGGGGACTAATAAGTAGTGGTGTTTTGGACATCGTTGGTTTTACGTATGTGTTAAATTCTTCTTAAGAAGTAGAATTCTTTAACGTCAACTTCAGTGATTTACAGTCATACTCATTATTGTCTTTCCTCCGTCTAATCATTTCTTATCAGTCTTGTTCTTTTCAACTTAATAACTTATTTCTCTTATACGTAAAATCAAAACTGTCTATACGATACACACACGAGATACGAATCAGTACAGGTTGAGAACACTAGGGTACCTGACATCGGGCGGTCCGAGGAGACAAGTACCCTAAAAGGTCCGTTCTTATGACCTCACCCAACGGTAAAGGAGGAGGTCCCCTAGAAGGGGTTATGTCCTTAGTTTAGACACAGAGAACGGAACCATCTGTCTAAGAAATGGTAGACTCGGTGGTCAGAGTCGATTAACGGGAGAATTCTCAACATGGTTGTGTTGGAAGGTGTTCCTTCCATACTTCTAACGACAAAGATGTATCGGAACAGTAGTGTCGTACAATAGGTAGAAAAAGTCAGACTCTCCATTTTTCACTTTAAAACCATATCAAAGATTTTAACATAAAGAAGAAATTTAAAAACCGACGTGACCAAGAAACAACGACGTACACCCGAATCAAGGAGGTACAGTACACCCTAGAATCAAGGGACTAGTCACTAGTTGGGTGTAAGGGACGTGACTTACCGTTCAAGAATTGGTGACCTGGTGTTTCCTTCAGGGACCCACATCAAAATTAAATATAAATCACAGAGTAGTACTTGCTCTACTCATTAAAAAAACGTATAAATGTTTCGTAAAGATAAAGGAAAAGTCACTTAGTATAAAATCATCGAAAACGGGTCAAAAGACGAAACCAGAAAAAGAATAGTTTAACACTCTCAAGAACTTCATACCAAAACTTTACCTTCCGTTGTAAAGGGGGGTAAAACGACAAACAGAAAACGGAATTGATTCTTTAGCTGAACCGGGTACCACTTCTTGAAATTAAAGTTTCTAAAGATTCACAAGGACATGAGTTTCCTCCGACATCTCGGTGTTCTGAGAATAAGTCTTTCTGTGTCTTTAGTCGGTCGAAGGATTCTTCGTGACGATCCGGTCACCTGTTGTAGACGTCCAGTGTCCTCCTTTTTTCTCCCTGGTCTTCAACGAGACACCACACCTGTCTCAGGAGGGACACCCCAGTCCTTTTGCCGTGTGTCCCGGAGAAACCCTTGTACAACAAGTCGGCGAGTCAGCACAGGCTGAGAAACACTGGGGTACCTGACGTCGTGCGGTCCGAAGGGACAGGTAGTAGTTGAGGACTTCAAACGAGTTTGAGTGTAGGTACCTCACCAACTACGGTGGGTTGGTAAAATAGGAGACAACGGGAAAAGAGGAGGACGGTCGTAGTCCCAGAAAAGGTTACTCAACCGAGAAGGGTAGTCCACCGGTTTCATAACCTTGAAGTCGAAGTCGTAGTCAGGAAGGTTACTTATAAGTCCTGACTAAAGGAGATCCTACCTGACCAAACTAGAGGAACGTGTGTAAAGAGAGGGGATTTTACCTGAATCCGTGTGTAGGGTGGGTTCCGAAGAAGGGGGTCCCCGTCTTCCCGTGGTCCTCCTCCCCAGTACGAAGGGAGAGGAACACCTCCCACAGTCTCTCAAACGTTTCGGGGAAAGTCTGTCAGACGTCGAGGACCTCATTAAGATCTGTGTTGTGAAACAAAGTCCCTTACAAACACGTCCCCGTTTCCCCTCCCACCCCATGACTATAATAGAAGGGTCCACTTCACCTCCGACCCGTCGAACGGATCTAGGGGTCCCGACTTCGGTCAACGGTGCACGTCCCGGGTCCTGTCACGATCTCTTCCAGGGTCCTACCCGGAACCTAAACCAATTACACGACGGGTTCGCTCGACCCCGGAACCCAAACCTTACCTTCTTGGTTCTCAGAGTAGGCTCGCTCTTCAAAGACCCGAGACGGTACCCGAGATAGAACGGAAGGGTAAGAAGCCAAGCCAGGATGGCTTCCGCCTAGATTGGTAGAGACCTTCGATACGATACTGGACACGAGTTGGTCGCCCGAAACTCGAGGTAATCAAGGCCTGTTCGGACAGAATACAGGAGTGGATCTGTGTCCTGTGTCCGCAGTCCGGTCCCCGAATCTACTGGCTCATGTCCCCACCCGTCTCGCGAAGCCCTCGTCCGCCTAACGGTCTCCAAGACAGTCGTTATCGTACACCTCTGTCCCAGTCGTCCCGGTCGTTTTGGTCGTCTCTTCATGCTCCCGTTCCCCGGCCCTTCAAGTGTTTTCGCCTCCGGACCCGGCTCACTACGTGCCTCCCTACTTTTCGACCTGAAAATCTCCCCAGTAGTACCATCTGGGTCAGGCCCCCACCCTACCCTCAACCCCCCGCCCCCGCCTGGGTCGACGTGATTCAGGTCTGAAAGGGCGGCACCCCCCTCTTCCCCGAACGAGGTTCCACGAGACCGGAGAAAGCTCCTAAGACCTCCTTACTTCGGTTCGAGTTAAAGGAGTCTTCAGTCCATTTGACCCGGCCCGGTCGCCGGGGCGGGTTGTGGCGGAACCAGGAGTCCCCGCCAGGGGTCCCAACGCCCGACTGAGAAGGGCGGTCGGGGCGGGGGCTGGGGGCCTTTCAGGGGGCCCGCCAGTCGCGGGTCCGAGGAAGAGCGAGAGGAGAGACGGGGCGGGTGTAGGCTAGCGGGGTCCGAGATCGGGGCGGGGAACGGGTCGGGGCGGAGTAGGCACGGGGCGGGAAGGCGGAGCGGGGGAGCGGGGCGGGGGAGCGGGGCGGGGAGTGGGGTCGACGCGGGGTAGGCACAGGTCGAGAGGGCGGAATCGGGGCGGGTGTCGGGTGGGTGTTGGGGCGGGCCGGGGGAGTCGGGGCGGGTATGGGGACGAAGAGCCGGCGCGCCCCTGCCCCGCCCCGCCGGGCCGAAGCCGCCGCCGGAGCCGCCGCCCCCGCCCCGGCCGGAGTGGGCCTTACTTTTATTTGCCGCCGGCGTCGGCGTAGGCCCGTGAGCCGCCCAGAGCCGACCGCGTCGACACCGCGTCCACTCCTCTACCGCGCTTGCAGGCCAGGAACTGGGCCCACAGTCGGCGCGGCGGGCCGCGGGGTCAAGGGGGGTCCGCACTGGGGCTGCGGCTGGGGCGGGCCCGTCGCCGCCTCCACCCGCGGGACGCGCCTCTGAGCCGGCCCTGGCCCCCGCCGCCCAGCCCCGAAGACCTGCGTGGCCCGGGAAGCGGGCCGGGACCCAAACGAGACCTGACTGCGCCCACCACCCATAAATTTTGCTCTCTAACTTTACAAAAACCTCCCTCCGTCTCTTTGTATACATATACAATTTTAATGAGTGACCGGTATGTTTTTCGAACTTAGCATTGTAACAATGCGGTAAACCCTAAATAAACGTTAGTTTCTGTCTAAAAGAAAGGACAAATTACTCTTTTGCGCCAAATAAAAGAGGTCGGCACTGATAGTCTAGGACATACAAAGAGTTGCAGAAGGGTGTGAGAATAAAAAATTATCTTCTAAGAACATTATCAGATTCTCCCTTTTCATGACATAAAACTTATTCATATACACACAAACATATACAAACTTTTGGAGACCTATTTCCGTCGCATCTAGCTAAATAAATTTTTTACTTTCGCTTTACAATGTCCTTACTAAATATGGGAAAGTGAAAGCCAAATGTCGTACCCATAATTACTTAAAGACGAAAAACTGCCCCTGACACTGTGCCTTGTAACACATCGTTCGGACTTTGAAAGTCAAAAGGTTAATTGCAACTTTTGACTAAATAATTTGGTAAAGGGAAAACTAAACTCAATTTTATGTATAGGAGCAAAAAAAAACAACGGGTACTCACTTCAAAACATTCAAAATTCTGTTACCAAATTAGAAAAAAAGTTTGTAATTCACCACCTGATCTCTGGGAGGAACGATACATAAACGACCACCCACCTCACACCTGCTCCTCTTCCGTTACCGTGGGGTGAGGTCATGAGAACGGACCTTTTAGGGTACCTACCTCTTCGGACCATCCGACGTCAGGTACCCCAGCGATTCTCAGCCTGTGCTGACTCGCTGAAGTGAAAGTGAAAAGTGAAAGGACGTAACCTCTTCCTTTACCGTTGGGTGAGGTCATAAGAGCGGACCTCTTAGGATCCCTGCCCCCTCGGACCACCCGACGCCAGATACCTCAGCGTGTCTCAGCCTGTGCTGACTTCGCTGAATCGTCGTCGTCGTCGTCCTCACACCTGGTGTGTGATCCAAATCCTTTAGGAAACTCTGAAGGCGAACCATCAATGAACCTAATGTCTCCCGACACGCAAGTCGGAAGATTTTACCGAACCGAAGGTACTTACCGGGAACTTTACCAATGGTGGGCGAGTGTTCACTATGAATTAACCCTTAAAGACTTGTAAACACTCGCCCCGAAGGGGACACCGAGACACCGTTTCTTAGACGGACGACCACGTCCTCTGCGTCCTCTACACCCAAACTAGGGACCCAGTCTTTGTAGGGAACCTCCTCCTTTACCGTTGGGTAAGGTCTTAAGGACGGACCTTTTAATGTACCTGTCTCCCCGGACCGTCTGATGTCAGGTTAAAATACACACTCTTCGTCAAATAATCACGAACTTTTAGACCCCAAGAAAGAATCCAATGGACCTACGTATGTAGGGGGAGAAACTACACAAAAGGGGAAAAAGGGAAGAGGGGGGATAGGACTAATGGGAGAAAGAACGACGGTTTAACTATATTTCACCTAAACTTGAAAGAAAAATTTCATGAACGAATGTCTTATGTGAATTCAACAGTTTGAACTAAATCTTTAGTCCACTTAACTAAAACTCCTCACACCTTATGTCCGGGACTTATCCTTTTTCAACGAGTAGATCCAATACAATTCAGAATGGATGAAAAAGTGAGAGACCTTATACAGAGGTAGGAAGTCCCCGATTATTGGAAACTAAAACGAGTGACGAGTAGACTGAACCGACGTGACGGGGTAGTCGACAAAGTGAGAGACCGTCGGAGTGGGTGGAAACTCTACGATCGCGATCACTTCCTCCGCACTTTCTGAGGTGACGACACACTCGGGTCCTGTCTCTTCGTCGTCCCTGAAACATCTCTGCCATCTTACGTCACTAGGTCACAACGCCCGTGTTCAGGGTCCTGATCAATACCGCGACGGATTAGAAAGTAGGAACTCACTCAGGAAAATGTCTGAACCCGACACCGAAAAGCACACATTCTACTACTGGGACGGTCATAACTAAACTTATCCTGCTCGTCTAGACGAAAATACGAAGATAGTCTTTTATAGTAGGTTTTGAAGAGATCGTGACATTTGTGATTTCAAAATTGAATTAAGAGAATAAAAATTTTTATAAACAAATAAAACCACCCGGGTCCGGAATCAACACCGTAGGTCTCTGAAACACACCGTACACCCGAGACCAAGGGACTGGTCCCTACCTTGGGTCGGGGGGACGTAATCTTCGTGTCTCAGCATTGAGACCTGGTGGTCTTTTTAGGGATTTACAAATTAAAATTTTAAAGTCTATATCTTTTACATATAATAACCATCAAGTACCAAGTTCGATCGAGAAGAAATATAAATGGACGGTCCCACTAACGAGAAAACACAATTTTATCGGCTGTATGTCTCGGTGACATAAAACCATTTAAGAAATGGTGTCTCGGTGACACAACTCAACAAATTCAAACGACGAAATTCCTAGATAGAAAGAATAAAATAGAAAGGAGAATCTCTCACTATCGTCCAATTCTTCATCTTGTCCGAAGGGACCACCGAGTCACCATTGCCTAGGCGGACGGTTACGTCCTCTACACCCAAGTTAGGGACCCAGTTCTTCTAAGGGGACCTCTTCCGTTACCGTCGGGTGAGGTCACAAGAACGGACCCTTTAGGGTACCTGTCTCCTCGGACCACCCGATGTCAGGTACACCAGCGTTTCCTAAACCTCTACTGAATCGATAGATTTCCCGAAGGGAACATCGAGTGAGCCATTTCTTAGACGTACGTCACGTCCTCTGGACGCAAGCTAGGGACCCGACCCCTCTAGAGGCCCAACCCCTCTAGGGGACCTCTTCCTTTACCGTTGGGTGAGGTCATGGTAACGGACCTTTTAGAGTACCTGGCTCCTCGGACCACCCGACCTCAGGTACCCCAGCGTTTCTCAGTCCGTGCTGACTCGCTGATTGTGTGAATTGCGAATCGATAGGTTTTGTGTGTTGTGTGGGTTCTTTATCTTTTTAATGAATGATGTATAATCGTTGAAACTTTGTACATAAGAATACATTGTATATATTACCTATATATTATGTATAAGGGAAGACACACACTATATGAATAGAAAATCTCTGAAAACGACGACGACGACGACTCAGCGAATCAGCACAAGCTGGGACACGCTGGGGTATCTGGCGTCGGGTGGTCCGAGGGGACAGGGACCCTAAGAGGTCCGTTCTTGTGACCTCACCCCACGGTAAAGGAAGAGGTCACGTACTTTCACTTTTCACTCTCACTTCAGTGAGTCAGTACAGGCTGAGGATCGCTGGGGTACCTGACGTCGGGTGGTCCGAGGAGGCAGGGACCCTAAGAGGTCCGTTCTAATGACCTCACCCCACGGTAATCTCTTCAAACGTCGATCAATTTTGGATCAGATTTCATGAAATTTGACCTGTCCCTCCTTACCTCCTCTGGAGAACGAATAGGTCGTCACATAACTCATTGAATATCTGTAAAACTTTACATCACGTCTCATAGTAACTACATGACAAAACGAAAGTTCCTACCGTGTTTTCTTTATAGAGGTTAGTTTTAACTGGGTTAAAAATTCCCTTCTGTTTTAGGTTGAAACCTTCGGAGGTATATGTCTACTTTTATTTCTTCAACCGAACCGTAACTTCCATAAAGAGAAAATTCTACAACAATTAATCGTCACAACATTCAGAGGAACCATTCATTCTAAGACTTCAGTGGTCTTTAACGGTCCGTGTTTGTCCATCCGAAAGCCGTATTGGTCTTTGTTACCACTATTTGTCTGAGGGTACAAAATGATCGTCAACCGTTCGAATAAAAACAAATTCTTCTGAAATAAATATACTCTTACAAATAGACTACCAAAACCGCACACGGCAAAGATCACGGAGTGTCACAATGGATTCTACTAATTGACCCACAAGCACGACCACCCCGTCGCGGTCTCCGTCTTCCAAGCCCACGTCGCACAAGGCCCGACCACAAGCCCGGCAAGAGACGGGAGGACTAATCACACGAGTCGACGTCTTGTGACAAGGGGAGGGATCGAAACAAATACGATAACCGATAGACAAGTAAAAAGGTTTTATGTAAAAGGATTATTAACATGGAGTCAAAAAATACCAGAGTAGTTTTTACCGGAGTGAAAAGGATTCACTTTAAAGATCTTTGACTCCAACCGAACGGAAAGATTCGACTCCTTGTAATATTATTAAAGACTCGCTTTAGAGTGATACAACCTTACAGGATCTTGCATGAGGAGAACAAAAGAGTCAGACTCACATAAAACCATTTGTCACATTGGAGACACTCCCTCATTCCCAACAGTCCTCCCGTAGCGTAACAGGACAAGACACTGTGTCACTACGCGAACCCTCCACTGGCGACACAGTCCCAGAACCTCAAGAGAGAGAGGAAAAGGACTGTCCTGAGGGAAAAAAAAAAAGAAAAGCCAAAAACGTCTGGAAGAGAAACGTCTGGAAAAGAAGACTTAAACGAACAATGTTAGAGAACCGAACCCTTGATCCACCCCGACACTGAAGACAGGGGTCGAGGACCGTGTCTCGAGGATTGTGGGCACCTTAAGGGCTCACCACTCCGACTATTTTCCCTGTTCTCTTATTCCCTTTGGTAGTCGACGACGACGTCATACGATTAAATCTTTGTCGTCACCAAACCATGGTCCTCTTAGTGACACCTGCATCACTCTTCACTGACCTGAGACCTATATAAAGGTTCATCTCGGTCGTCTAAAACGTCCGAACGAGTTTGAGTACAGGTAGCTCAGTCACTAAGGTAGGTTGGTAGAGTAGGAAGAGGAGGGCGGAAGTTAGAAAGGGTCGTAGTCCCAGAAAAGGTTACTCAGTCGAGAAGCTTATTCCACCGGTCTCATAACCTCAAAGTCGAAGTCGTAGTCAGGAAGGTTACTTATGAGTCCTGACCAAAGGAAATCCTAACTGACTAACCTAGAGGAACGTCAGGTTCCCTGAGAGTTCTCAGAAGAGGTTGTGGTGTCAAGTTTTCGTAGTTAAGAAGTCGTGAGTCGAAAGAAAGGTCGAGAGTGTAGGTATGTGTTGATAACCTTTTTGGTATCGAAACTGATCTGCCCTGGAAACAACCGTTTCCTTACAGAAACGAAAAATTATACGACACATTCAACCAGTATTCAAAAGAAGGTTCCTCATTCGTAGAAAATTAAAGTATCGACGTCAGTGGTAGATGTCACTAAAACCTCGGGTTTTGTTATTTCAGACAGTGACAAAGGTAACAAAAGGGTTAATAAACGGTACTTCACTACTCTGGTCTACAGTACTAGAATCAAAATACTTACAACTCAAAATTCGGTTGAAAAAGTGAGAGGAGAAAGTGAAAGTAGTTCTCCGAGAAATCAAAAAGAAGATAAAGATGGTATTCCCACCACAGTAGACGTACAGACTCCAATAACTATAAAGAGGGTCGTCAGAACTAAGGTCGAACACGAAGTAGGTCGGACCGTGAAACGTACTATATGAAACGTATGTTCAATTTATTTGTCACACTGTTATATGTCGGAACTACATGAGGAAAGGGTTAAACCTTGGTCAGACAGCAAGGTACAGGTCAAGATTGACAACGAAGAACTGGACTTATGTCTAAAGAGTCCTCAGTCCATTCCACCAGACCATAAGGGTAGAGAATTCTTAAAAGGTATCAAACAACACTAGGTGTGTCAGTTTCCGAAACCGTATCAGTTATTTTGTCTTCATCTACAAACAGACCTCTTCCGTTACCGTGGGATGAGGTCATGAGAACGGACCTTTGAGGGTACCTGCCTCCTCGGACCACCCGACGTCAGGTACCCCAGCGATCTCACCCTGTGCTGATTCGCTGAAGTGAAAGTGAAAAGTGAAAGTACGTGACCTCTTCCTTTACCGTTGGGTGAGGTCACAAGAACGGACCTCTTAGTGTCCCTACCCCCTCGGACCACCGGACGGTAGATACCCCAGCGTGTCTCAGCCTGTGCTGACTTCACTGCGTCGTCGTCGTCGTCGTCGTCGTCGTCTACAAAAAGACCTTGAGACGAAAAACCTACTAGGTTGTCTACAACCGTTAAACTAGAGACCAAGGAGACCGAAAAGATTTAGGTCTCTTGTAGACATTCAAGAGCCAAGTGCATGACGACTTCGGATCGAACCTCTTAAAACTCGTAATGAAACGATCATACACTCTACTCACGTTAACACGGTATCAAACTTGTAAGAAACCGTAACGGAAAGAAACCTTAATCTTACTTTCGACTGGAAAAGGTCAGGACACCCGTGACGCCTCAAAAGGTTTAAACGACCGTATAACGCATGTCGTGAAATTGTCGTAGTAGAAAATCCTAAACTTTATTTAGTTGACTTTAAGACAGTGGAGGTGATCGAAAAAAGCATCACTACGAAAGATTCCGGGTGAACTGAAGTGTAAGGTCCTACAGACCGAGATCCACTCACTAGTGTGGTAACACTAATAGGTGCAGTACTTCTATTAAAAACATATCAAGACACATAAGAACGGTAGAGAAGAATTATGGAAGACGAAGACAATCCAGGTTTCGTAAAGACAGGAAATAACACGGGTAGAAACGTACTTTACAAGCGAACCATAGAAGTTCAAAGAACTTTCACTTTCACTTCAGCGAGTCACCTTAGACTGAGAAACGTTGGGGTACCTGACATCGGATGGTGTGAGGAGGCAGGTACCCTAAAAGGTCCGTTCTCATGACCTCACCCAACGGTAAAGGAAGAGGTCTCCTAGAAGGGTTGGGTCCCCAATTTGGACCCAGAGGGTGCAACATCCATCTGCGAAATGGTAGACTCGGTGGTCCCTTCATTATAAAAAACTACTCTACAGATAGGGTAAGATAACAAAAGGTGATAAAGAAACGTAACTAGTGACTCCTTCCGAAAGAATAGAGAGGATCGATAAGAAATATTGAGACGTAAGTTTACCCATATAGAAGGGAAAAGAGGAAACGAAAAACGAAGAGAAGAAAAGTGTCGATAAACATTCCGGAGGAGTCTGTTGGTAAAACGAAAAAACGTAAACAAAAAGAACCCCTACCAGCACTAGTGACGGATGACAGTCCGTGAGACAGACAGTCTAGATTAGGGAACTTAGACAAACAGTGAAGGTGACATATTGACATTCCCTAAACTAAATCCAGTATGGACTCATCAGATCGCCAAAAGGGATGAAAGAAGTTAAAGTTAGACTTAAACCGTTATTCCTCAAGTACTAGACTGGGTGTCAGTCGAGGACCAGAACAAAAACGACTGAAATATCTCGAAGAGGTAGAAACCGACGTTTCTTATATTAGTTAGACTAGAACCACAACTGGTAGACCACTACAGGTACACCTCTCAGAAGAGAACACAACAACCTTCTCCCACAAACGATACTGGTCATATAAGAGAACCGTTTTGAGAGAATCGGAAACGGGACGACGTAAGACATGAGGTTCCGGTTTAAACGGACAATTGGGGTCCATAGAGAACTGAAGGACAAAAACGTAAGGTCAGGGGATATTTCTTTTCCTGTAGCAAAAACCCACAATCAAGATTTTCCAGAACATCCAGAAGTATCTTGGTAAGTTGAAGTCGAAGAAGTCGTAATGACCAACCCCGTATCTGAACCTAATCACACTATAACTTACCAAACGGAACCTTTACTTGTCTCTAGTAAGACAAAAACTCTACCGTATGTTAATGACGTAAAGCCTGAGAACAACTGACACTCCCGATGAGGTAAAAAAGATTCCCTAAGAACGGGTGTCATCATCTATATTACCAGTAGACTCAATTTAAGTGGGTAAGGGCAGGTAGAATCAAGTGACTACGGATTTTACAGCTGCAAGTGAGAACGGTAGAGGACAAACTGGTGAAGGTTAAATGGAACTAAGCACCTGGATTGTAAGGTCCAAGGATACGTTATAACGAGAAATGTCGTAACCTGAAAAGAAGATAGTGGTCTGGTTCACGAATCAAAACCCGGCTTGTTCAGACTCTCAAGTTCCAGCTCCAGAGCCGGTCTCTATAAGACCTCTCTCAACCACCACATATCCACACCGAACTTCGTCACTCGGACCGACTGTAATGATTGGTTTGTTCATCTCCTTCCTTTCCACAGACTTCCGACTCAGGACCCAGTGAAGCCACAAATCTCAAACCTCTCTACTGTCCTCGGTCCGTCTTCCCCGCCGCTTCCTCGTCAGCTCCACCTTCCTTCCTCCTCTCCCACATCTTTGGTTCACTCCTCCGACCTCTCAGGTGACACAGGTGCCGACGACGATCCAGTTAAAGTCCATTAACTCCTTCCCCGAACCACTCCACCTCTGTGACTCGCTAAAACTGTTCTTGAAGTCTTACAGGCACACCTTCGGCTGACCGTCTCTCATCTCTAAATCTCCCCAACCTCTACAACTTACAACTAACGAGGACAAGTCAAAAAAATAAAACATTAAATGTTTTATTAAGTGACTTCCTAAGGAAGTTTAAACGGAAAGGAGAGCATATTTATAGAAATTGTCTGGGACTGATGAATTTCCGACTCCCCATTCCCTTACGACTGTACACCCTCGGTCACGTGACTTCTATCGAGTATTAACTTTCGCTTTGGACAAAATAATCCCGATATTAATCGTAGGAACTCTTCCGGGAGACAGGGTGCCCTTTTAATGGGGGCAACTCAGTCCGTTCGTATCCATGGGACCACTGGGCCGGACACGAGAGGACGGGTCTCCCTTGAGGGACCAACGAATCGACCCGAGGCTGGTCTCCTCCCTCGGACCCGAGACTCCAGTTCCACACGTCCGCGTCGAGACGGCGACGGACACCCGGAGTCGCTCAACGCCCTCTAGAGACCAGGGTGAGACTAGTGAATGCTTTACCCACGGCACCATGGAGGTACTAGGTCAACGAGACTCACAGACTCTCTTATACACAAGTCGTGGACCGACTACAAATAATCTACATTCATGACTACAATTACCCGAAGGGACCATAGAGTCGACCGTATTTTAGACGGACATCACGTCCTCTGGAACCAAGGTAGGGACCTAACCCTTCTTCTACGGGACCTCCTCCTATGGTGAGATCACAAGAACGGACCTCTTAGGGATACCTGTCTCCTCGGACCGTCCGATGTCAGGTACCCCAGTGTTTCACAGTCTGTACTGACTCGCTGATTCGTGTCGTGTTTCCACTACCCCTGAAAGTCTTGTCCCGATGAACGGATGTTCTGGTTTGAAACTAATCTTCGTACCTTGAAAGTCAGGGTGGGAGGAGGTCGGAGACCCTCCGGTCTCCCGTCTCCTCTAGTGTGACCAGTCGTCACCAGTCACTAAGTCAGTTAGTACAGGTATATTACCTCGGAGGCATTTTTGGGACTTTACTGTCTGACGCCCTCGAAGGTCTACCCGTCTGTGCAGACAACCGGTCTCTCCTCGTGTGGGCGTCCCTCGTTTCAGGAGACCAGGACGTGAGACCCGGGAAGGTCCGAGACGGTACGGACGTAGAGGTAGACCCGTAGGTAAGCAAGAGAAGTATTACTTAAAATTTTTATTCCCCTGGTAAAAAGGCTCAAGACACCACAAACAATATCGCTTAACGGCTTGGACTTCCCCGTCCCGAACATCCTTGGCAGTCTACACATCGGGTCAGTCTGTCTTCACACCCATTGGACCCCTGGACGAATGGACGACGGACTTTGCTCCCGTCTGGACAAACTAACTCGGGAATCGGAGACCGCAGACGGAGACTAAGTGATTGAGGTAGGAAGCACTGTCTCAACTTAACTTAACATCCTATAGGTCAACCACAGTCTTAACTAACCACAGTTTTCCCCATTTTTTTTGGAAGTGTTCCATTAATATAAGTACAAAAGATCTCTTAATATCTTTCAAAAAAACTTCATAAAAATAACTTTTCCGAAGACACAAAAGGTCCTTAATTTTTGTTACATATGAGAACCAAACAACTTTTTTCGACATATATATATTAATTGATGTTTTTACTATCTCACACAAAAGTTTTTATGTAATATGTATAGTGGTTATAACCACAAAAGAAATCAGTAAAGGATACACTAACAAATAAATTTCACACATAATATTTATCCAAATATAATTAAAAATTTTTTCTATAAGACTAGACGAAACATTGAAAATATATAGTTCTTGTAGAGGGAATAATCTTTATGTATGAATCTGGTAGTAGATTGGACTCAACAAGAGTGTTTAATCTTTTCAACCTTCGAAAAGACAAAAGAACAAAGAACGGGTGTGAGACGTCACCACTTATCAAGTCATAAGGAATTCCATCAAAACATAACTACATATGACGTCAGTGCATTCAACGTCGAATGGAAAGAAAAGGGGGTCGTATTAGGGTCGATCAGAGTGAAATAGATCCCTCAGGCAAAAGGAGGGGAAGCAAAAATAAAAAAGGACCTGGGAGATTCGAGACACGGAGATCTCTACAGTTCGGTGACAGGTCTGAAGTGACATTGCCCCACTTGCGACGAGCAGTCAAGAAGACGGAATATAAGAACACACGTGACTACACATAGAATGAAAAAAACTCAATCACGATATAACTAGACACCCAAAAAACCAAAACCCAAAAACAAAAAAAAAAAAATTAAAAAGAAGTATCCTGGAACGATTCTTCATGAGACTGTTCGATCTTACAACACTTTTACTTCATCTTTTCCATTACCTTCTTTATGCAACGTTTCGTCAGCTCGCACCGTGTCCTTTACTCGTGATATTTTGCTGTCCTTAACGGTGTTAACTTCAGAAAGATGGAGGTGCCCATTTTTTCCACTCATCCAAGGGGTCTGAATGTATCAATGCGTACGAGTCAATGGAACCGTTGCGCTAACTTCTTTATCACTCAAGAAAGAAAAACTTCAACGTCAGGTTTCTATTTTAAGAAAATTCAATAAAATGTATAACTTGTAAATGTATAACTTTCAATTAAAATACTTAAGAATTTTGACCTTGTAGATTTTCCATCACAGCCGAGGTCCGTAATGTCTCGACACGTAGTGTAAGAACGGAAAAGATCTGAAATTTGTTTGCAAATCGTTTTTACCCCTTATTTTCTAATGAAGTCCAAAAGACTTTGACATCCGTCATCCTGTGTAGTGCGTCCTAAAGTAGAAAGAAAGAGAAACGACCACCTCGGTCTCGTGTCAGTCGACTCACGGGTCCATCCATGAGACCTCACAGGGCCCGTGCAGGAGTCCTCAACCTCAGGTCTTCACAGTGCCTCCGTCCCGCGGGTCTCCCCCGACGGGGCATCCTGACTAGTCCCAAGCAATAAGAGTCTTCTTTACTTTTATTCACACATAGTCTTAATGGGACACTGGGTCGACAAAATGAAGTTCTCTTCACTTTCGACATGTTTTTGACATGGTCTCGTGAGCGTCGACACAAGTGTCACCGGATTTCAACCTTTGTCGGGATTACGGACGACCACCTGTTTGCCCCACGTGGGTATTTCACTCAATAGGTCGGTACTTTCCTCGCTTCGCGGTGAGTCTTCGCGGCACTTTCTTCGGTCTGTGTTTTCTGGTGCATGACACATCAAGGTGAAGATACTTTGTAGATCTTATCCGTCTAGGTATCTCTTTCTTGTATATAAGTATCGACAGACCCTACCCTTCACCCTCCCTAAACCTCCTATCCCGGACAAACCACTCCTCCACCGTTTTTATGAGACTTTAAAATAATACCATTGTCAGCATGTTGAGACATTTGTATGGTCTTTAGAGCTGAGAAGATGAAAATTTGTCCCTTGAAATTCTATACGTTCAATGTAGGGATATTTCGACAATTTTTAAAGATCCTTCTTACTTCTTGAACTACTCTTTTTCCTGCGAGATATACATGGACGGAGGCTTATGGTCGGGTACCCAAGCGTTCCGTCACGCGTACATGTCTGAGGAGAGACACCCCAGCGTGCCTCAGTCTGTGCTGACTTCGCCGGATCGTCGTCGACGGCCGTGGGTCACGGACCCTTTCGTCGGGTGGCTGGTCTTTCGACTAACCGCCCGCACCTCAGGCTCGTCTGCCAGACGTGCCGGAGCCGGAACCGCCGGGATCACTCCGGTATAAAGGAAGACTTCGGGGCAGTAGCCCCTTCCCCTCCGCGGTTTTCGACAGGACGTCGAGGGAAGAGACACCGACGCCTCCCACGAATGGTTCCACCAGGACCGCGGCTCCAACACCCACCCAGGAGCACCTCGTCTCGTCCTGGACGGGACGGGGGTCGTCTGGAGGGGGGTTTCCGCCTTCGGGCCGGACACTCTTTGTGACGACGGGGACGTTCCTGAAGACCCAGTGCCCGTCCAAAACAAGTCATCGAAGGACGGACCGTGCACAGGAAAATCAGGAATTGGTCTCTCTGGACGCACAAAAATGTAGTAGACTATAGTTGAACAGACCAAAATATCCGTCTCATTGTCAAGGGTTTTCACAGTTCAAGTTCACGTACAACAGAATAAAAATATGTCCTATCCTTTTTGAACAACCTCTGGGCGGACGTGTAGTGACCGTCTCTTGACTCCAGATTCATTCATAGACACACGGACACCGGGTCCCCGCGAGTCGAGGGAATGTGGGTGAGCAAACCAGAGCAGAGGGTCACCTCCCGTTTGACTCCGAAACTCCGATTTCCCGAACAAGTCCGAGTGTGACCGTAAATTCCCGTTTCGGTCCTGAACATGGTCAGAGGAAATGAAGGGTCACACTGAACTCTCGTCCACCCTTGGGACCTACGCATATGAACCAGGTACAAACTTAGTCATTCACTATCTTTATCCTCCGTCGGACTATGACCGGTATAGTAATCAAAACTTAAAATACGAAATTACGTAGTTACCGAACGACACTACAAGTCACTTCACCAAACTGGTCAGAGTCCGACAACCGGGTAGACATTTTTCCTTTTTTTATGACCGGGCAGTGTAAGATCACTCTTAGACTGAAAACTCTGGACCAGTCAACAAACTAGAGGAACTTGTAAAGAGTCACCATTCACAAAACTAACGGAGGTCCCGATCCATCAGACACAAAGGGGTCGACTAAAAGGAGTAAAAGAAGAAACCGGACGTAGTCCCGGCAATCCCGACCCAAGTCCTTCGGAGCAGGTGAGCCGTGTGTCACTCGCCACATACTTGTTGACGGCGCGATCCCCGAGGACGTCCCTCTGGTGTCCTCCACAGCCCCTACCCATAAGAGGAGAGGACGTCGATCCCGGGAGGACAAGTTTGCCTATGTGTCGTGGTCACCAGACACGAAGTGCTCCTTGGTTCGTCATTTTGTCTACCAAATGTTTTCCTGTACCAGAGACTGTGTTAAAGTTTATCGGTAGATCATTCGAGCGAGATAGACTTCATTACAAACACGTAGTCGCTAAACCTTGTGACCGACAACGACTCTTATAGATTTTATCGACAGTGCCATTTTTAGACAAATCACCTATTATGCATTGTTTAACCCAATCGATATTAAAAGACCAAATAAAATGTCTTATCGTCTTTGGAAACCTAAAGTTCTTTTAATGTAGTTTTAACAGTATTTATTCTTTGTTGAAGTTGATCCATACAATGTCGTGTCATACGTCTTAAAAATTTTAGTTCAATGATCTCTTTACAACTGAAACATAGAAAAAGGGGGAGTGAGAAGGAGATAAGTTTTTAAACCCCACCGAAATAACATATATATTACATTTCGCTCAATAAAATCTCAAACTACGAGTCACCTCCAGACTACCCTACGACGTCCTGCCTTCAGACCCACACGACGTTCCCTCTACTGTGAGGGCGAGATAGACTCACTTGTGCCGTCCTCGACACCGCCCCTCGTGAGGGCGTCTCTCGGAGTCCGTCTCGAGACAGCACACTTGAACTCCCTAACCTCGCCAGACCGCATAGAAACTCACACCTGCTACTCCTCTCTGATCACGAAGAAGTCCTACCTCCTCGTCCGTCTCCGGTGCACCATTTCGATTATCACCACCAAAATTGGTTCCCACTAAAACGGTACGTCCCTTGTAAACCGTTACAGACCTCTGTCCACCGTGATCACCATTTCTTAGACGGACGGTCACGGTTACGTCCTCTACAGTCTCTGTGTCCAAACTAAGAACTCAGTCCTTCTAGGTACCTCTTCCTTTACCGTCGGGCGAGGTCATGAGAACGGACCTCTTAAGGTACCTGTCTCCTTGGACCACCCGATGACAGGTACCCCAGTGTTTCTCAGCCTGTCCTGACTTCGTTGAATCGTGTGTACGAATCTCTGTAAAAACCAACAGTACTGAACCATCGTCCCCCGGTCTCCTCCGACACGAGGATTGTCAATTACCCTCCTCTGGTCCCTACCACGACTTGTAGTTCCACGTCTTCTCGAGGATAGGTCCCTGAAGGGATCACCAGGTCACCGACTCTGCGACACGAACGGTAGGTCCCCGGACTCAAGTCAGGGACTAGCCCCTTGATCTAGGGTGTATGGTGTTGACTCTCAAGTATACGACGTCGATTCTGGGCCGTGTCGATTATTTGTTTATTTTTATTCATAATTTTCTGAATAGGCCGAGTGTTATGGTCATCATGTCGACTCTTTCGGACTCAAGTTTATAGTAAGTATAATCACAAAGGGAGATCCCTCCCCCTTTCGGTGACTACGACCCTTCACTGGGTGTTAATATAAACACAAAGTCTCCAGTGAAACCGACGTCATCCCGTCACCTACACTTCCCCTGTACTTACCTGTCCCCTCGGGTCAATCGAAGACCTCGTCAAGTCCGTCCACGACACAGACAAACCAAAGGTCATCCAAGGACACCGGAGGTCTCTCTCCAGGTGTAGGTCGGACCGACCTCACGCCGGAAGGGTCGGGTCGGGACCAGAAAGAAAGGTCGTAAGGACGGTCGGTAAGGACACCGGACGAAATCTCTAGTAAAGGGACCGTAGAGCAGAGACACACAAAACAAACACCATAGGAAGTAACACGCCTTCAGAAACTAAGACTACAATAGTTTAGGTAGTCAAAAAGTGGAATAACAACTACAAAATTCTTCAAGAAAGGGGTTGGCGTCCTGGTGTACCTATCAGAAGACGTTAAAGAATATACTTCAGAAATAGATAAGTCTCAAAGGGAGATATACATTTTCGATCCAAGGTCGAACTAAAAAGAGGACCATAGAGGATGATTTACTCATCCTCATTTGTGCGAATAAAAGACCACAGGAGACTTATCCCGACACAAAGATATGCAGGACAAGAAAAGTACATGGACATCCAAACAAGGACTCGGTCTTGGTATCTCAACAAACACACAAAAATTAATAACACCGAAACAACATCAAAATTTTAGAGCATTCTACTCATAGGGAGTACCGAGAAGAAATAGTTCCATTGAACCGGTGACTACCCAGAAATAAAAAGTCATATTTACAATCTTACCAACAACTCAAAGATTTATGCATATACATGCATATACTTCCACACGAGTTACTCTCAAAAGGTCTTTACAAGTTTATATACAAGCATCAAGTATTATAATAAAACAATAAAATATTACAAACACTACACATAAATGAAAAAGTAAAATAAACGTAAAACTGAAACAAAAACAATCCAAACATACAAACTAATTAAAAAAAGTATCTCGGTCGAAAACCAAAACAATTATAAGAGAAAGTAAGACAAAGTAACTGAAAAGTGGAGACAGAAATGAGGAAAGAACACAGACTCTTGTACCTGTCATTCACCAAAAAAGCCCCGGCACCCCAATTCTTCCCTACCTTGGGTGCCATAAACAAAAATGGTGAAGTCATTTAGGGGAGAGGGTCACACGAGGACGGGAGACCGAGGACCGGGTACCGACTCTTGACCTAATACAGATCGACCTCCCTCCTCTTAAGTGGACGTCCTGAAGGAGTAAAAGGAGAATACAACGGATCGTCTCACGAGAGAGATCTCATCTAAGAGTCTGTCACTAACGAAACCAAACTAAAATCCTACTCTTATTTCCTATAACTTTTCCTAATTATATCAGTCGAGTAAAGTGACTGACTAAAATTGGGTACGAATTGTCAATTACGTCAATTTGTTGGTCTAAATTTGTGTAAGAATCGTTAACACCGTACCACCAAACGTTCCCGATTACGTCCGACTTCTTAAGGTACACTGTCTCTTCTACAGGACAATGGGTCACGTAAATTACTGAGAGGGATATTGTACGTAAAGACTAACACTGTCCCCTTTGTGAATTCCTCGTCCCTCACTGGGTGTTACACTTTCGATACCAAGACCTTGATTTTGTCAGACTTCTTCTGCACTCTTTTTGGAAGGTCCAACTTCTTCTTTTCGTTTTACTTCGGTTTGATCTTCTTTTTTCTTAAGTCTCCTGATTCTCTCCTGACCTCTAGGAACGCCTCTCTCCATGTGTCTCGAAGTCTGAAAAGACGAGTTCAGGAGCTTCCCCCGCCACTCTTACCCGACCCGAGCCCCACCTCTCAACCCCCATAGTGTAAAGAGTAACCGGAAAGAAAGGGTTGTCAGAGTGTATAAAATACAGGGGTAGTGACGAAAAATTGGAACTTGATTACCTCAAGGAGAACCCAAAAACGTCGACTCTACCACCTAGGCCTTCGGTGTGGTATGAATCTGTATCGATTGGTCTGTCCGTCTAGTTAGTCTTAGGGAGGTAGTCTCTCTTTCCATTCAAGACATTCTTTGCACACCGAACGAGAAACTAAACGACAGTCTTGTCTTCACCTAAGATGAATAAAACAGAACCTTACAATGTATTTCCTGATCCTTGTCGGAAGACAGAGGTCAACTATTTGCCTCTTACATTGGATGTTACTCGTACAGTAGGCCGACCGGGCGGACCTCTCAAGTCACGTCTTACCGTCCCGGAGGGACAGGACCTCGTCACCGGAGGACACCGTCACGAACAGAGCCCCATCAAATGAAAGGAGCTCCGGTGCACGGGATCCCCTACCTAGTCTTACCCCCGGTTCTTTTCGACTGTCGACCAAGAAGGCGGAGAAGGGAGACCGGGACGTCGGGGCGAGAGATTAACCTCATTCCCCTGTGCCGAAATGGAAACTCGCATAGGTTCCCCCAGAAAGATCGGCGTAGACGTTGAACCGGGAACTCTAGTCAGAGACTCGACCTTAGGTCATCGAAGAATGTACTTTTCGAAATCACCGATACCCAGTACAACTAAAATTAAAAAGCTAGAAATTTCCTGTAAAAACTCATCCAAAGTGATATACCCAATGTAACAAATTTCAATTTAAAATTCTTCTCTTGAAACATTGGGAGTGACTCAAGTAAAAAAATACCATTAATAAAAGAGTGACGTTCATAATATAGGAGTATAATTTACTATTATAAATCTAGAGACACCTTTTGGAAATGTTATAAATATATTCTTAAGTTTAGATTTTTATAATTACTTGAAATTCCTTTAAACCTAGCAGAATTTTTTAACAAAGTCTTTACGATGTCAACTGTCTAAGAAGTCTCTTTTTGGGTTAATTCTTATCCTCCACTTTACTTACTTACTTACAAGAAAGATTTTTCCTATGTCAGTCATGACCGAAAAATTTTTATACAAATCAGAATACCTACGATCTTTATCTGGGTCTAGTCGTCTATGATTTTATTTAACTATCTTTGTCTGCCTGTCCGTGTAATTTGCAGGGAGTTTCCCTGTCTGAGTGATTTACCTCAAGAACAAAGTCTCAAATTTACTTTACTTCGAAATTAAGACAAAAGGAATTAAAACTGAAAATCTAAGTCAACACCAGAACCCAAAAAAAACAAACAAACAAAAGTACAAGAAACTAAAGAAATCTGAATTATACGAAAATTATATTAAACAAAATAATATCAAATTTCACTACAAAAAAATTTAGGAATAAAAAGGGATCCGGGAATACAATCGATACCCTATAGTACTCTTCCCGTCTCGAAAGGACTTTTCTTTTCTTATACCTTATCGGAACGGTACAGACAACCTGCGACTGTTTATAAAGACCATCCGTGAAAACAGGAACCACCTACGGTTAAACCTCCTCCCACCGTCAATGCGTGTCGTGGAAGGGGTGGGGACACGTGGGGTCTGAAGTCCGAAGGGGGCTCTACCAGTCACATTTTCTTATCAATGCTACATCTGACTGACCACTTGAGAAAGAGGGGTAACATAACGATTAACTAGCGATTTCTTAAAATATTTGAATACATGATTAAAAAAAATGTTGTTCGTGCATCCTAAAGTACAGACAAAGAATAATACGCAACGGGCGGACTCGATGTCGACTGAGATGTCAGGGGCAGTCGAAAAGCGGACTACCAAAACCATAAGTGCAACGACTAGTAAGAGGTTTAGGTAACAAAGTATCCCCGAGTCTTGTTACTATCGAGTAATAAGGAAGACGCACATAACGACCTTAAGTAAACTTTTTATGAAAAGGAGTAGTCAGCGACCCAAGAGGACTCCATGTCAAACATATCTTTCTGTCTTGTTTTACGAACCAAAGAGGAATAAAAGAACAAAAGTCTTATTTACTCACCGAAGGGATCGTAGAAGATTTCTACTGTAGTGACCACTCCGAAGGGACGGAAAAAAAAAAAAAATCACAGTCAGACTCGAGTACCTAAAATTGTGTAAACTATACAAAGTTTGGAGTCACGAATACCACCGGCAGAAGTCACCCGTCCACCAGGACGTCGGGAAACGGAACTATCCCACCAGAAACATGAGACGACAGACAACAGGTTTCGACCAGATCTGAGTGGGACCGATAAAGGACGGGGTCGTGAAAGAGACCACGGAGAATTACCCTTTACTATGACTCTGTGATACTAGGTCCGTCTACCTTGTAAACTCTCTATCTGAACTACGAACGTCACCAGCTTTCCATTACCGAAATCACAATAAAATAAGAGGTAAAACTCTTTAAGGGGTATATATGTCATATGAAGTTCTTCTATTTACAACCACAAAGATCAAACGGTCGACATGCTCATCGTGGAACGTAAAATTCACTTGGTCGAATTTGCATCCGTCTTTCCCCCTAAAAAAAAAATAAAGGATTTTATAAACCCTCCGTTCCCTCATTGGTCTTACCCCCGAACCACGGAGACGGCAAAAGAAGAGGACGGAGAAACAGAGACGAAAATAGACTTGCAGTCGTAATAAGAGAAGACCATGTCCGTCACATCCGACATTCAATCAGTAATTTAAGTCTATGTAAAAAATAAAGGAAGGTGTCAACAAAGATTGAAAGACAACGCCTTTTAGAGTTTGTATATATTATTATCGTTAATTATATTACTTAAGGATGTCTGAAAAGTAAGTAGAAGTCGTCAATAGTTCTGTCCCAACTAGAACTACACAGATTGGGAACTTTAGTAAAAGTCCAGAGTCCCTTGGGAACTTTTTGTTATTATTGAGAGAAGTCAAGTATCAGGTAAGTGTACAAGTCACTCATTATCTATATTATTAGGTTATTATTAATAGTCACGGAAAAATTCATCTTTTGCGATAAAAGACCCCTTGGACAAATGAGCCCGGTCGAGTGGTCGTATGAAGGACACGTTCAAGGGAGAGAGGCACTCTCCAGATGAGAGTTGGCTGCGTCGCACCTCCACGTTCTCCGCAGGGACGGAGGAAGGGGGCACTGTAGAAGGACGGAAGAGGCTCATCGAGCTCAAGAGAGGGTCGAGAGACAACGTGTAGAACCCCACACCACGCATCGCCCGGACTCTCGTCGAAGAGAGGGTAAAAGTTGATCTTTCCCCTCAAGACGAGAACCGGTCCCACCTCACTGTCCCTGACCCAAAGGAGAAGGGACGGAGTTGACTTTGTCCTGTTTGACATATGTTTGTCACCAAAAGACCGCTACGTCCTGTCACCAGGGACTCCACCCCTTTGTTTGCGTCCCCTCGGACACCTAACAAAGTCGAGTGACGGACCGTAAGGGTCTGGAGTCGCACCCCTCCTCTTTGGGTCCGTCCCGGAGGGCCAGAGGGGGCTCACGTGCTCGACCTCGAGTCCCTCCTCCCTCGACGGACTCCCTGTCGTACCACTCACGTCTCCCGTGGGACCCCAAGACGACCCACTGCAGTCGTGCGTGGACACTCCCGTGGGGCAGGGGGGTGTCTTAAGTCACCCCGCACCGTCGTCCCCCTCCTGAGCAAAGCGGGAGGTCTGACGAGACCAGGGTGGATTGTTCCGTAGTGTGGTGGTGGAATCTACTGTAAAATTGACGTAGGGCTCGTTGCTAATTACCATGAATGATCGAGTCTGTCATTTCGTAAACGGACGTTACGTCCTCTGGACCCAAGCTAGGGACCCAGCCCTGCTAGGGGACCTTTTCCTTTACCGTTGGGTGAGGTCATAAGAACGGACCTCTTAAGGTACCTCTCTACTCGGACCACCCGATATCAGGTACCCCATTGTTTCCAGTCTGCACTGACTCGTCGATTGTGTGTGTGTGACTTGGGTTCGTGTTCTTTATGTTTTTTTTGACGTGTGTTAGGTCGAGGAACGACGATCATTGTTTTGATATTTACTGAAAAATCGGTTGAAAGGAAAAAATTCTTCTCGTCTATGATTCGATGGGGCCACCGAGTATACCATTTCTTAGGTGGACGTTACGGCTTCTGGGTCCAGGTTAGGGACCCAGTCCTTCTAGGGGACCTCTTCCCGTACCGATGGGTGAGGTCATAAGAACGAACCCCTCATAAGATCGGACCCCTTAGGGTACCTGTCTCCTCGGACCACCGTATGCCAGGTACCCCAGTGTTTCTCAATCTGTACTGACTCGCTGATTGTAAAAATGAAAGTTCGAAATTGAATGGAAAGAACTTTAATTATAGAAGTACATTTTTACACTTTGAAAATTCCGTTTATATCATCTAATGATAATTTATTGACTGAATTCGGGCATACACTAAATTAAAAAGATTTCGTTCCGAGTCATATAAAATAAATTTAGTCACAATATGTAACTAAAATTACAAAAATTGTACTTTTAAATAACCGATAGTTGATAATTCCGATGATTTCGTTTTAGTTATTTTGTATGAGATTCTGTATTAAAATGTGGTTCCGTGATATAAAGGATCACTGTACTAGTTCAAGTTTACGTCAGGATTGTTAAAGTTTAATATATTCCACTATGGTAGAGAAAATGTTATTCCGACGATACACTTATTTCGCACAATACAAAAATTTTGACTTTCTTACTTCACTGGAGGAAGCGTGCTCAGGACGCGGACACAAACCAAAACCGACGTGTGTGTGACAGGACCCAGTCTGAACGTACCCACTAAAATAAAAATTGACTTTCCTCTCTCCGTGAAAGACAGGAACGAGAGCTGCGCACAATCTGTACTCACTCGGAGAAGTGTGCCCACCCTGAAACTTTCGGCACGATTTACGGCCGACGAAAGGACTCCTGTCGCCCCACCCGAGAGGGTCTTTGCATTCCACAGATGTCCCTCTAGTCAGTCAGAGTGGACCTCACCTTCCAATCTGGTGAGTCCCGGGTACTTGAAGAAGGAGAGGGGAGTTACAGTTCAAGAGTCCGTTTCGTCTCTGAGCTTCTTCCACGGGGAGTGGTCCAGTTTGTCGACACACACACACGCGCGCGCACACATTTTCTCCCACACATACAATGTCTTGTAAGTGTTTCTACTTTAATAGGTCGTTTCGTTGGTGTTCATTTATCCTTTTGGGACGGGACTCGCCAATAAGAATGCGGGATCACCTAACAGGTCACACCTGGGACCGTACATTCGTAAGGTGAACCCTCTGAAGACGAAAAAAAGATTCAAATTTACTGTCTCGCGAAAACAAAAAATAAAAAGGGTTCGTCTAAAACTACCCGTTCTACACTTTGTCAGACTGAAAATCATCCTGAGAGTTGTCTTTGTCTCCGCTAGAGATGTCAAGCACCTACACGTCACGTACCAAGGTATACAAAATGAAAGAACGGCTTCCCCCGAGTTTGAACTCTAGATCTAAAGGTAATACTCAAAGATTGTATCAGGGTCAGACTTCAGTCTATCAGAGTTTCAGGCAGACACAGTCGGGAGGCAGTGGAACAGCCAGACGAGGGAAACATAGACCCAAGTCGTAACCCGGGACTCTAGTCGACCCGTAAGTCTCGGACCGTAAAAGGACCTGACGAAAAGAGGGTGGAATTACACTGGCCTGTACTCACGGAAACGGTCAGAAGTAGTCAACTCCGTAAGTATCATTCCCCCTAAAAAAAAAAAAAACCACACGAAAAATTTCGGAACTAAGAGTGAAACCGACATATAATCTTAGTGAATCCCCCTAAACCCGAAGGGACCCCCGAGTCACCATTTCTTGGGTCAACGGTTGTGTCCTCTGTTCTCAACGTTCAAGTCAGAGACCGAGTCCTTCTAGGGGACCTCTTTCCCTACCGTTGGGTAAGGTCATCAGAACGGACCCTTTAGGGTACCTGTCTCCTCGGACCACCCGATGTCAGGTCCCCCAGCGTTTCTCAGCCTGTGTTGACTCGTTGGTTTGTTGTTGTCCTCCTCCTAAAGTCTTTATCTCGTAGGTCCGGGATGGAGGTCTCCGAGACAGTGTCAACTAGACCACCCCAGGGTGTTTACCTTTTCTGTTTTGGAGGAGGGTAGGACCGTTAAGATTAAACGTCAGTCTCAACCTTTGGTGCCGAAATTTCGTACCAGAGGGGTACAAACGACTCCCCATGACTGGGTCGCCGGGAATAAAGACGAAGGGCGGTCCGGAGAAAGGGGTGTATCGTTCCCACACAGGCAGACAGGAGAGGGGGAGTGTTCCGTCTACCACAACTCGAAGACAAAGACTTGGGAGTGGCGAAAGAAAGGAGTAACCTTCTTAAGTCTAATATGCATCTCAAGGGAAGTGTGTGTAACCCTAGAGACAGAATCAGAAACCTTTATGTGGTTGTTGACCTCCTTTTTTTTATAGTCATTAAGTGTTTTTTCCCAAACATTTCGATGAGCGTTGGTCTCCTTTTTTTATAGTCATTAAGTGTTTTTTCCCAAACAACTCGACGACCAGTCACTGCGGTAAAGGACAGAGGACCGTCACTCACGACGTCTCTCGACGACCTGTGCCACCTGTTGATACGCCACGAGGTCGACCTGTATCACACCACGATGAAGGCGGACCCGGTCGAGCTCACGGACCTGCTACGGCTCTTCTTCGACTTCGACCGGGTCCTCACGAAATCTTTCACAATGCCCCTTTTAGTGGTCTCTGACGAGGTGTATTTTCATGCAACGACATTGAGCAAAATCCATAATGACTCGGGAAAAGATCTTAAACTCAAATAAGGACGATTTGATAAAGATGACGGTTTCCACTAATTCACTATCATCAAACGTTACTTGAGAAAATAAAATAAAAACATAGTAAACCGGTACGGTACCCCGTATACCCTAGAATTAAGGGGTTGGTCCCTAGGTAGGGTACGGGGAACGTAACCGTCGTGTCACAGGATTGGTGATCTTGAGGTCTCTTCAGGGGAATTCGATATAAAATTCCCCTAACTATTTGTAAAATTTTCAATCGGATACTGAAACCAGACACGTCGTAAATCGGGTCTTCACTGTGTCAAAAGATCAGTGTGTTCGGGTACCTAGTGGGACTGGCTCTCTCGACCACCGACATAATTCATCTTAAAATACTTTCTAAATTTACTCTTTTGTTTGTGAAACTTGTCCTAGTCGAGTGCACTCACTCAGTGCCGAGGTCTCGACCCGAACTGTCATTTATTCCTGAAAAGAGTCACTAAAGGTGCCTAGTAGCCTTAAGACGAACCCTTAGTGTCCCGTTGTGTTCTATAAGGACCAACCCCTAAAACGTGTGAAGTAGGACGGGTCGCCCCGGGGATCGGACACACGGACCTCTGTCCCGAGACAAACCCTGTCTCACTCACGGTAACAGGGGACGCTCGAAATGAAAACGGTAGTAGTTGTCCCTTCTATCTTTGTCAAATCATTGCGGTAAAACGGAGACATCTCTACTTCCCTTAATATTTACATAATATCAGGACATTACTCTTTAATCTATCAAAATAGGAAAAAAAGAGGGTTATTAACATCCCTTTAACACCTTTTCTCTTTCAGGACAAAAATTCTGAAATGAACGAAGTTCCGTAGGCTTTAATAGTGTCACCTTTACCACTCCTCCGAATACTTATAGAGTTGTTCCATTCTTTTCTCCCGAGGTTTCAGCCTTGGCGGAAGTGGATGAAGCACAAAATCACCACACACTGAGCGCTCCCTGCACGCAGGGGGAGGCGACGCGAGAGGAAGTACATGCGGCACTTGTATAAACACAGACACTCACGTCCGTCCTACGACATTACTCCCTTGGAATGGCTCCGTCACCGAAAATGACCGAGGTTCAAAGGTCAGGAGTAGACCGACTCGCCCAACGACGACCACACCGGTGGTCCCACCGAGGACAGTCATGGAGAAGGCCGGCCGTCTCCCACATCCTCTCAGGTCCCGCTCGGAGGTCCCTCCGCTGGGACAGTAAAGACGATGCTCCGGTAACCGACGTGGGTCGAGGTGCGGTCCTGAAGTAATAGTTTTCTTCTCCTCCCTTACCTAGGGTCGGGGAGGGTGGCAGGAACCGGATAAAAGAGTACAATGGGACGCACATTCAGGGCACTCGTCTCTGCAAACGTGAGCGTGACCAACTGTTATCCAGTGTAAATCTCAAAAATAGATTTCCCATGTTGGGTCAAAGGAAATTCACAATCGAAACACAAGTCGAAATTGCAACGATTACTAATGTGCTAGGAATATAAAAAGAGACAGGCATCCGTACAGTTGAGAACTTTCTCGATATATAACTAGGTAGGTTTCAAGTGTCAGACTACGTCAACCCTAAATCACGGGTCCTTCGAGCCGAACCGGACTCCCGCACACTGCCCTTACACCTGGTGCGCCGACAGGTGTAGTGGTTGGCGTCTCTCCATGGCATTGCACCAGAACCGTCGCGAACCACTCCGGACACGGAAACTCATCCACGTCAGGGTTTCGCGGAATCGAGAGCCTATACTTTCTTATTTCTGTTCTGTCAAGGTATCGTCCATAATAATTGTTCCTTTAGAAATAGAGAAGTCTGACCCTTCAGTCCTCTTTTTAAACAGAAAAAAGAACGAGTCAAAAGTCTGTCATGTCAAAGGAAGCAAAATGAGAACGACACCACCGTCTAGCGAGTATTCATATCAGAATTTTTGATGTCAGTTCGTCAGAAGAAAGAGAACAAAAGCGTATCACATAAAGACCTTTGGTAAAATTTCCCCCGACACAAAAGGTACCCCAGTAACAATGTCAAGTCCTACTGTAAGAACGGATCTTTTTACTCAGTTTAGTATGCTCGTTAATTGTTATACAATACTTTCGTTTCTAAGTTTTAATATTAGTAAATTTCGTCTTTATTCATCTCAAAATTTTTTCTTTGAAATCCTAAACCCCTCAACCTTCCTAAAAATGATACAGATTATACGACCAAAATGTTTACTCCTTTTGTCCGAGTCCCCATCTGAAAAGACCCCAGTACCCAGTGCAGTAACCGTTTTGGACTTGACTCCGAAACCAAAAGGGGACATGAAAGATTAAGGGTATACTCTTCTCGTAAGACTCAAAAATGTCTTCCAAGACTTTTCGTTTCTCTATTTTTCACCATTTTCAATGGTGAAGTGAAGAATTGAAAAATATTCTTCGTTTTTGTTCAACAACAACAACAAAATTTATCACCACAGGATAGCCTACACGTAAATTACTTAATTTGATATTCGGAAACCTCTTTTATTTTTGTTGTCACATTTATATATTGTCAACTGGAACGAGTGAGAAGGTGGGTAACTGACACATCAACCCTACGAAAACCCACTTCCGTTGTTTCCCACGTCCTCTCCGCACGACCGGACGAATTTACACTTCTCGGTCTCCGCCCGACTCAAAGTCCAATCAAAATCCCCACGAAGCGGGACAGGACTCAAGACCAAAGACAGAGAGGTGGAGGAGGCACAATCGTCCCAGTAAGGCAGTGTCGTTCTCTCCGAGGGTCCCGGGAGTCTCTAAAGGACTCGACGAGTGACTAACCGGCGGGACCTCGGTCAGTGACACCGGTTCCCGCACGGTTCTGGACTCACCAAACGTGGACAAAGGGAGTGAATCCGTGCAGTCCCGGAGGGGTCCCTCGACCAGTCGGAGGGTGTGGGAACCCGCACGATCCCATCGACCACCCTTCTCATCGAGGCTCCGGGTACCTTATACTCGAGGTCACTTAGACGGCAGGAGAGCCGAGGACTTCGAGACTCAAACTCGTAGAGTGACTCAACTCCCATTATACACTACGGATGTTCAAACTGAAAGAACACGAAGCACCGGGACTCAAGTCCGGTCGAAGAGTAGACCGTTTTCGTTGTCTGATTACTTTGGCTCCAGTGAATGTCGCGACTGTACAATTCCCGAACACTCTCCGTCGCACCGTCGGAAGGATTCTCTGCACGTGAGCAAACGGATCTGCATCGGCACTGACCTCTTCCCTTACCGTTTGGTGAAGTCGTAAGAACGGAACTCTTGGGGTACTCATCATACTTTTCAGTTTTACTATCCTATGACTTTCTCCTTGAGGGGTCCAGCCATCCACGGGTTATACGATGACCTCTAGTCATCTCTTCATTGAGGTCTTTCTTACTTCCTTACCTCGGTTTCGTTTTTGTTATGGGTCCACCCCACACTGACCATTATCTTCGTTCTAGGTTACGACATTTCTCGTTATAACGTATCCTTGGAACCTTACAGTCCACGTACTTAGTTCCGTTTAACCTTCACCAGTCTGTCCTTTACCGTTCTCTCTTGCAGCTGTATGACCCTTAGTCGCTTGATTTTACCTGACCTTACCCACTTAAATTGAGTCTACTGGTAATATAGATGATGACACCCGTCCTTAGGGACTCTTCTTTACCTCATCGGTAACACCAGTTGTTTTCTCAGGCTTTACGTCATGAACCTACGTCAGAGTTTTTGTTGTCTTGCTAGAGACAAGCAAAGGTTCCGTTTGGTAAGTTGTAGTACCATTAGGTTTGGATACGGGGTTGGTCATTACGACTTCTTCGACTTCAACTTGCCAAGATGGTTCTGGATGTTCTGGAAAATCTTGACTGTGGGTTTTTTCTACAGGAAAAGTAATATCCCCTGACCTTACTTTTCATCCTTCAGTTCTTTGTGGACCTCATTGTCCGTTTAAACCGGAACCTCATGCTTTACTTCGTCCCGTTCCCGATTATCTCAAAACGATTCTCTTGCGTGACCAGTATCGTTTGTGGGAGAAGGTTGTTGTGTTCTCTTCTGAGAGGTGTACCTGTAGTGGTCTACCAGTTGTGGTTTTAGTCTAACTAATATAAGAAACGTCGGTTTCTACCTCTTCGAGATATGTCAGTCTTTTTTGTTCTGANCTCATTGTCCGTTTAAACCGGAACTTTACGCCTTACTTCGTCCCGTTCCCGATTATCTCAAAACGGTTCTCTTGCGTGACCAGTATCGTTTGTGGGAGAAGGTTGTTGTGTTCTCTTCTGAGATGTGTACCTGTAGTGGTCTACCAGTTGTGGTTTTAGTCTAACTAATATAAGAAACGTCGGTTTCTACCTCTTCGAGATATGTCAGTCGTTTTTGTTCTGACCCTCGACTGACACCGAGTCTAGTACTTGAGGAATAACGGTTTAAGTCTGAATTTAACTTCTTTCATTCCTTTTGGTGATCTGGTAAGTCCATACTGGATTTAGTTTAGGGAATACTAATATGTCACCTTAAGTCTTTATCTAAATTCCCTGATTTAGACTATCTCACGGACCACTTGACACCTTACTCCAAGCACTGTAGCATGTCCTCTGTCCCTAGTTCTGGTAGGGGTACCTTTTCTTTACGTTCTTTCGTTTTACCGACAGACTTCTCCGGAATGTTTATCGACACTTTTCTTCTCTTCGTTTTTCGTTTCCTCTTTTCCTTTCTATATTCGTAGACTTACGTCTCAAGGTTTCTTATCGTTCCTCTCTATTCTTTCGGAAGGAGTCGCTAGTTCCGTTTCTTTATCTCTTTTTGTTGTCTTACCCTTTCTGATCTCTAGAGAAGTTCTTTTAATCTCTATGGTTCCCTTGTAAAGTACGGTTCTACCCGAGCTATTTCCTGTCTTTACCATACCTGGATTGTCTTCGTCTTCTATAATCCTTCTCCACCGTTCTTATGTGTCTTCTTGACATGTTTTTTCTAAAAGTACTGGGTCTATTAGTGCTACCACACTAGTGAGTGGATTTCGGTCTGTAGAACCTTACACCTCAGTTCACCCGGAATCTTTCGTAGTGATGCTTGTTTCGATCACCTCCACTACCTTAAGGTCAACTCGATAAAGTTTAGGACTTTNNTCTTACGAGTTTGATACCGTGTTAACGTGAGTAAACTGTGCGATCATTTCATTACGAGTTTTAAGAGGTTCGGTCCGAAGTCGTTATGTACTTGGCACTTGAAGATCTACAAGTTCGACCAAAATCTTTTCCGTCTCCTTGGTCTCTAGTTTAACGGTTGTAGGTGACCTAGTACCTTTTTCGTTCTCTCAAGGTCTTTTTGTAGATAAAGACGAAATAACTGATACGGTTTCGGAAACTGACACACCTAGTGTTTTAAGACTTTCTCTACGCTTATGGTCTGGTG